>LR755134.1:1100781-1114255 GCA_902729485.2 Mus minutoides
AAGAAAGCTCGGGGATAATTTCATTAGAGTTTAAAAGAAAATCACAGGACCAACAAAGTGGAATCTCTTCAGCTGCATAAAGGGGAAATGCGGAAGAGGAGAGTTAAAACCATGACTTTTGAGTTAGGCATGAAGGTCAAGTCACGTGGTAGACAAATAACTATATGGAAGGGTCACAAACAAAGTGTGGTTGAAGCCAAATAATCTAGGGGAAAGTGCCCTTAGTTTCTGGCTTGTATCTGGAAAAAAAGAGACAGAGAGAGAAAGCTATAGAAACAGGATAAGATGAAACAACCTCATGGCAGCTTCCTACAACGGCTTTAGGGTAGGCTTTCTAGCAAGGAAAGGTTTAGCATCTCATTTAACAGATAATCATTCCTCCATTTGGGATAGCTTATGGTGAATTTACCTTCCTTAAGGGACTGACTGACCAATTGGCATGAGGTTTCTACCCAGAGACCTCAGTTTTGGTGAGAAGGAAATGGTTTTCCCTTAGTGAAATGGTTCTGAAGCTTTCTAATGCTGCAATCCTTGAATACAGTTCCTCACGTTGCAGTGGTCCCAAGCATAACATTACTTTGTTGCTACTTTATAACTGCAGTTTTACTACTGTTATGAATAGTAATGTAAATATTTGACATGCAGGATAACTGATGTGGTATCCCAAGAAATTGGGACCCACAGGTTGATAACCACTGCCTTAGAATTTCTTCAGTACTACTGATAACAGTGTGCTCTATTTAAATTTTTGAAGTAATTGTGTTGTTTTTAAGTTTTCAATGGAATAACATTAGAGAAAGAGAAAAATGCAATGACTCTAAACCTACAGCTTAATGAATGCTAACAGTATACTCCATCTTGTAACCAGACATAAGAAGAGAGCATTGCTAAATGACCAGGCATCCAGGGGTTGCCTAATTCCAGTCACAACCTCAAAGAAAACATAATTTCTTAGACTATTATGTAATTTTGTCTGCTTTCAAATTTTATGAGTACTCAATTTTCTTTTTAAGATCCACATATACTATTTTGGAAAAATGAGTAAGTCTTAATGTAATACATTCCAATGGCATCCTTATAAAGCTAAATAGTATAAGCTATAGTTCTCTGAAAACAAAGTCATATTCTGTGGTCTTGACTACATGGTTAATAGACAATAAATACCCTCCAATTAATGGCTACAATAGATGTGTTCTTTGTAGCATAAAAAGTAAAAGCTAATATGTAATGCCACCTCTCCTTATTAGAGGTAACATTTAGTATAGTGCACTCAGGAACCACAGAGAGATTATATACTAGAAGCTTATAGAATAGGAGAACACCAGGAAGTCTATATGAGCAGTACTTACTGTCCAAGTATATCTGAGCCACCAGGAACAATAAGACTTTCTGGTTTTCTTCTGCCAAGTATAACAAGTACCTCCAATGTTACCCATTTCCAAATTTAACTTTGACGCAGGACCAAGGAGACTGGTGACAGATGGGCAAAATTTAGCATGCAGTCGGCCAGTCTTTGGGATGGAAGTCTCGTTATCTCAAACTTGCTGCCAAGTCCTGCACAGGGCTTTGTAACAGACACCGCTGGGAAACTCTGCAGATTCAGCCAAAAGCACAGACTTAAATGAACCAGATCTTCTCACTGTTGGTATTGGTAACATCTCCCGGACACTGGGCTCCCATGCAATAGTGAATCAGTCACCAGCACAATCTGAATCTGAAGAAGCATTTGACATAACGGACTGTATTGATTTATCCTTCTTCCTTCCTTCCTTCCTTTTTAATTCTTGGGACCATTTTTCATTGGACAGAAAATTCTTCCTGTCTAAATCAGTTTTTTCTTTAGTGAAGCTCGTGGATCTTGAGCTCAAATCTTGCCACAAATAACACATTAAAAGCATCCTTAAAATAACTACATAGATCTTTACATTAAATACGTAAAATATGTCTTCTTATTATTACCTAAGTAATATTTACATAGAAGTAAAAAAACATAAAATTAATTTTATAATATTGGGTTACTACCTATTGGGTTACTACCTATTGAGTCATATATAATTAATTAGCCATTAATAATATAACAATGATAAAATCACATTGCATTCCTGGGTTATTTTTAGTCAGTTCAGAGCAAGCACGGCTATAAATTATTTCCTTGTATGATAGATATAAATATAGATATTTTAATCATAACAATTTTGATCGATATGCTCTCTATTAATCTGTCCTTAGGAGAGTTGGGTACAGATTTAAAATTAGTTTCTAAATTTGGTTAAGAAACATATTATTCAATGCAATACATTAATGAGGAAAATATTTTAATTATGATTTTTGTTACTATTATCTAAGTGACGCTAGAAATAGGTTCTTCTCTTACAATGAAGCATTTCATAGACTTAATAAGCCTCTGTTAATCAGGCTAGAGGACAGCTAATCTACGTCAGTGCCTCCATCTACTCACCAGCACACACCTCAGTCTTTACTAGATGTCACCCAGTTTTCAGATCCTCTCACCTTTCCTGTCTCCTCTCTCTTTGTCCCTCTCCCTCCATCCCTCTCTTTCTTTCCTTCTCACATATGTGCAAACCCCCCTCTTCTGTGTGTGTGTGTGTGTGTGTGTGTGTGTGTGTGTGTGTGTGTTTTACTGACAAACTGATCAAGGGATCTAATGCATACTAGGCAAGCTCTCTGCCACTAAGCTGCGCTAGTAGATGTAAGTCAGAGACGGGCATGGTGGCATGTGTCTTCAGTAGCAGCTGCTTCAGAGGCAAAGAGAGGATGGTAGCTGGCTCCCAAGAGTTTGAGACAAATCTGAGGAGCTGAGACAGTAGCCAAATATACTAACAAATACTTGGAAGATGAGAGCCACCTGACCAGCACAGTATTAAAAATGCTGTAAACAGCAAGAGGTCAGTATACATAATACCATAAGGGCATGGTATTTGCCATCAATCAATACTCCAACTTCTAAAAGAAGCAGCAAACAATGAACACCAAAGCTCTAAGAATAGATGAGCGCAGACAGATCTTTTTTTTTAAAGTGAAGACGGAGGGTAATTTATGAGCCATCATGCAATATTCCCTGCTAGACCTCACTCATGAAAATGAGATCAGGTGCCTCGGCAGCAGGAAACTACATCATAAAAAGCCTACACTATCTAGGACGAAAGACCAAAGAAAGGAAAGAGAGAGTGGGCAAGCAACTAGTAGACTGGCCACAGAATTCTTTCAGCTTTTTACACAAAAGAACTACAGGTTAATTATACTACCACATGTCCATTTAAAGCCACACTTACCGTGATAATAATGCTCAAAGAGTTACATATGTTTCAATATATTTTCCATACATCTGACCACAGTTCCACAAACACTTTGTGGGTGTCCTGTTGGACTTGAGTCACTAATGTGCTCATACACAGATTACTGTGCATTTGACTGGTATTTCACACTTCAGAGAACCCTTGAATTACTGCTACCCTCCCAAGTTCTCTTTGAGTCCTTGGGGCCACCTCAGAGGAGAGAGAATCTTTAAAATGTCTCTTGAGTCCACTCCATTCATATGCCTACACCCTGAAGGCAGTTCAAAAGGTCCCTGAAGTTACCTCTGAGCTCAGTGGAAACCAGTCAGAAAAAGCCGTCCTGTGATGCTAGGAGCTTCCTGTATCCTCTGGAGATGGCTAGATTGACATGAATCCACTACCTACTAGAATAATCTAATTATACCAAAGGTTTCCACTGAAAGGGCTTTATTCCAGGTCCCTGTCACTTTCCCCGTGGTGAACTCAGACTTTCAAACACTCTGCATGTGGCTTTGTAACACATGAAGGAGTTCCTGAAATGTCAGTCCACAGGGACTGTTGCTCGTGTCACTGAGGCAAGGCATCGTGACCTCTGTACTTCTGGATATTTTAGACAAAAGACAAAAGCTGTGAAGGCCACGGTGAAATTATTCTCCCTACCCAAGAGCTGATATATCCGAAGAGAGGGGTGCATATGTATGCCGGCAGTTGTAAGAACGGATATGCCCCACGGTGGCTCTCAGAAAGCCTGCCCTAGGAATAAAACACCCTCTGTTTCCCAAGTCTGGAAATCTGGTAACATTCAGAACATATGGATATTCCATTAAATAGGAGAGGAAAGCTAAAGTGTGACATTTCTTTAAACCCACAGTTTTACAGCTGCAAGAAATCTCTTCCATTCTTAGACTGGCATAACGTGACAATCCAAGCATACAGGCGTAAGGTCTATAAATTCACCGCTTTCCCTCTACTACCAAATTCCAAGATTTATTAAACATCTCCTCTCACACTATTTTCTGGTATTATGAGTCAACCATATTTGACCTTTAAAATAGTGGAAGCATCTGGATTATTTCAACTGATTTTTCCCCACTGGCAGATTTTTAGTTCCCTAGTACATTTCCATCTCAGTCTGACATTGCACACAGAGTACAGAAAGGTGGCTTCTGAACTAGGTAACATACACATTAAGATGTATTTATTTTGAGTGGACCCATCAGCACTGGTACATACCATGCTAGAGGGTAGAATGCTGCCATATACCTTGGGTCTGAATTTACTTCATCAGTATTTGTTTATCTATCTATCTATCTATCTATCTATCTATCTATCTATCTATCTTTCTATCTATCTATCTATCCATTTAGCCACTAAGTGGATAGTAGGTGTCACAGCAACTGAGTGGTAATCAGATAGCAACTTGCAGGACTAAATTCTCTCATTCTATTCTGTGGGTTCCCAGGATTGACCTCAGATTGTCAGGCCTAGAGGCAAGTGCCTTTACCCAATCAATGAGCCATCTGGGTGTAGGTATGCAAGTGCAGAAGGTTCAAGAGACATTCACAATTCTCAATCTCTGTCCATCTCAGAAATGTGCCTGCATATACCACCTGTAGTTAATCTTTTTTTTTTTTTTTTCGAGACAGGGTTTCTCTGTATAGCCCTGGCTGTCCTGGAACTCACTTTGTAGACCAGGCTGGCCTCGAACTCAGAAATCCACCTGCCTCTGCCTCCCGAGTGCTGGGATTAAAGGCATGCGCCACCACGCCCGGCTTGTAGTTAATCTTATACTACTGTACTGGCCCCCACCCAGAACATGAGTATTGCAGACCAACAAAGGAAAGCATGACTTAGACCCAGTGCTATAACTTTCATGATACACACTAACGTGTTATCTAATGTCAAGACTTTAATGTCCATTAAGTTGCATTAATGGAGTTTTATGGTAAGAGATGCAGGGTATGCAAGGGTGCTCCCACACTGCTACTGGAAGTGCTATCTTAGTCATGAAAGCATCATTAACTGACTCAGAGAAGTATATATCTGGGGAGAAGCACCTTGCTTTGGAAGAGTACCAGCCCTACTATGAATGAATTTTCAACACAGTTCACATTTTTCCTCTCAGTCCTCTATGTTCTGGAAATAAAAATAAAAATAAAAATAAAAATGAAATGTAAAAGAAAGGTGGACTGATGTTAGTTCCTGAGACTTGCTGTGAATAAGTAAAAAAAAACTTATTTTATCATATTTTGAAGTTACTACAACACCACATGTCTGTGTATGTCAATAATGGGAAACTATCCCCATGCAGGCACATCTGGATTGCTTCTCTATCTAACACTATACTGATGTCGACTTGCCCAAGGCTTCTTTTTACCCTGAGTATCTGTGGCAGACGGGCTTATTGAGTTGCTTTTGTTCTTTTATGAACTCAACATCCTTCCTATCTCTCTCCACCAAGCATGTGCTGACCAATGAGAAACCTAGACAGACAAAGACGCTCTCAAGCTCTGGACCCAGAAAGCGAAGATTATTGGGATGCTACTCTCCATAAGACCAGGCAGACAGACAATATCTTATTTAATCATAACCATCATGTCTCCATTTGTCTTAAAATGCACCTCACCAAAACATGGGAATGTTTAGAAGTATTTTTTCCAGAAAGGCATGTTTCTTATATTTATCATATCTAAATAGTAAGAACAAATAGTTATGCTTAGCTAACTGTATTTTGAACATGGCAGCCAAATGTTTTACATGCATTATGGCATGCATGCCCCCAAAAAACACTGTGTAAAGTAACTCATATATTTTATAAAATGACTTCAGTGATACAAGTTCAAACACAGATGACAGCTTACCCAGGAGGTAGATTTACACCTCGACCTGTCTGCCTCTGAAACTCAATTTTTTTTTTTTCAAGACAGTGTTTCTCTGTGTAGCCTTGGCTGTCCTGGAACTTACTTTGTAGACCAGGCTGGCCTCGAACTCAGAAATCTGCCTGCCTCTCCCTCCCGAGTGCTGGGATTAAAGGCGCGCGCCACTACGCCTGGCCGAGACTTACTATTCTTTTTTGAATCTCAAATTTTTAAATTCAAATACATAATAACTTCAAAGTTGCTGCATTTCTCGGACTGCATTGCTCAACTGCTTTAGCATTCACCCATATTCGTGTTAATATTGAAAGCACAGATTTCAAAAGCATCAACTTTCCATTTAGGAGAAATTTTAGAAACCATTTATAATGAAAACGCAGGCTTTGAAATTAGGGCTATTAATACATAGTTGATGAAAAGCCAAACAGAATAAGGGAAAGGGCCGACCAGGGCTAAGGCAGGGAGATCTCCTTCATCATTTATCTTTGAAGTCTTAAAGCATACTAAAATCCTTTTCACACACTGAAAAGTCAGCTCATGTTTAGACAGTTGGCTTGTATTATATGTCATAGGTTTGAGGGTTTGTTTGTTTTTTTTTTTAAACTGGAATCTCCCAGTAGTCAAAAGAAACACAGAATTTTTCCCCCTTGCTTACAATACACATCACAAGCAAAAATGATAAAACTCTAGCATGTGCTAAATGTTCAGTCTTGTTCATTGATCCTTGGAGTCATGTGGGTCTACATCCCAAAGTATGGTTCCAACTGAAGAATGACAACAAACTAGCCTACAATTCTACCTCATGTCCAGCTAGCCAGTGCTGCACAGCTCTGGGATGCCATTATTCCCAACAACCATTTTTTTTAAATGACAGCAACAACAACAAGAAAAACTGTTTGACATCTATAACTAAAAGTTTACACAGCAAGTCATGTTCTACCTGCTTGGAGACCTTAAACCCAGGAGTGCCCATATCAGGTCATTTAAGTGGACAAATTCAGGATTATGCTAAGATAATTACATCACCACATAGTTCAGACAGCAAGCCAATGTAAGTGGAAGTAAAAAAGCTGTCCCAGAGTACTGTCCTAAGTTCAACCAATCCTCACAATTTAGAGACATTGGAAGACAGATCCCTTAAAATCTACTTACTGGAAAGAGCACCAGGTGACGTCGCTGCTTAGGGAAGCTTCCCGGGCTGCTTCCTCAGATGCATGCTAGATTTTGCAGCAATTGGATTTGATATTATCTCCTTATTATGCAAAACCATGAAAAACATTTAATTAAAACTTAATTAAAATCTCCATGATGCTTCAACCCCATAGAGTCCATTTTTCAACCACAAGCAGGAAGGGAAGCCTCCAGCACAAACTGTTCATGAGAAACGCCGCACAGAGCTCACTCTTGTCATTACTGATACCTGTTTAACAGGCTTTCCATCTCCACATTTCTTTTTCTTGTTCATCAGCCTACAAAGTGACAGACTAACTCTGAAGCTAACAAGTAAATATGCATTGGTTTCGATCAGATCCTGATGGCTCATTTCTAGAGCCTTTATGTATCGTTTGAAAACATGAGGCAATTAGTGTGGTCTTATGCCTGTCACAGAGTACACTGCCAGTAAGTATTTACTTAATGAGCTAAAATATTCAATAAGTATACAGTTTTAAAACTCCAACATCCTGATGCAATTATCTCAGAATGCTTACTCTAAAATATATGAGCTATTACTTGTCAATATGTTTTGATTCTTTTTATATAGAAATGCTTTTTGTTACAGGAAGAAAAGGTCTAAATGCAGGAAAACTCCTCAAGTGTGATGTTAGTTTCTAACTTGCAAAAAAGAAAATGATCACAGTGTTAGTACAGATTAAAAAATAATCGCTTATGACAAGGACATTCACACTCAACAATAAAAAGGAGAAAGCTCCCTATTTTTATAGCGTCATCAATGACTCTAACCACACTAAAGCAAAGGGAACACTCAGAGACATCCTCTACATTGCCATTTCTATGAAGTTCTAGAATAGACATTACTAGCAGATGCAGAAAATAATCAGAAGAGCGGCTTCTCTGGGTAATGATAGGCTCCTAATTTCAGAAGGGAAAAAAAAGAACCAAAGCTATATTGACAGGTTTATCTGTATTTTTAAAGGCTGTGAGTTACATGATCGCATATTTTGAAAACTCACTAATCTGTACATACAGTGATGTCAAAAGGGGTTTACACATACATTTTACTCCATATTTTAAAATTCATATGTGCAGGTGTGGACATCATGAACATGTAAGGATATATATCAGTTGTTTTACCATGATGTGGGTGCCACACAAACGTTACTCATCTCTAAGGTTACTAGATTATTAATTATCTTGACATAACGTGTCACACACAGGTCTTAGAATCCCATGTCTGCTCTTGCTCTCAGAGACTACTTCACATTTCTCTCACATCTACGCACGGGACTGACTTTCAGGAGCAACCAGCTTCAGCCACGATCAGATTTGTACAAAGGATGGAGTGAGAAATGACTATTTTCCTTTTCACAATATAGTTTCGACTAATTTAATGAGATGGATTCTTTTTACACACTGACTACACAAACAGGAAAACAAACAAACTGTGCAGAAACAGATTGGTAAGGCAAAGCCAGTTGAACAACCACTCAAAAAACCTCTTGGTTAAATGCAGAATCTCTGAAATAAGTGTCAAATCCAGCCTATGTCACTGCTTTAATGGAAGCAAATGTACTTACAGGTACAGAAGTGGCTGAGTATAATTGTGAGGTATGCATATCTATGATGCTCACACATACATACATATTATAGCTTGAAATATCTATAGCAGAGGGGAAATGCCTCATACTTCCTTCCTTTCCTATGTCGTCTGTTACTTTCAGCTCTCCTGATAGAATTTTAATTTCCAATTACACTCAAACATAATCCCTACAAAGAAAGATGTCTTAAAATTTACTTACCATCTAATGTATATGATACAGTGTGTTCATCTATTGATTCTTTCTAATTCTATGAAAATAGAGCAGAATTAAGCACTAACTTTTCATATAGGAGAACAATCTCTGCTATAAAGGTCTTACTTTATTCTATTCCCGAGACTGATAGCGTAGTTCTTTTATCACTGAGCCTATGTTAAAGGAAAGTAAGGAGCAAACATAGGCAAGATGACTGGCAAGGAATGAAAAGGCTAAAGAAAAGGGAAGAACATATTGTCTTGGTGTTGGGGACAGAATATCCTAGCGTAGATAGTTGCAACCCACCCCGAGTAGCTCCTGGAAGACAACAGGGAGCACTTATACACTAAACCTTGATACCAGGAAGCAATTAGGGAGTGCACCCTGAAACCCCAAGAAGGCATCTATATTTTCCTCTGACATTGATAGATACCATGCCTGGGGCTACTGGTAAAACTTGGCTCCCACAAGGTCTCAGACACTAGCAAATACCTGTCCCTTCTTTCTTGGCAAACTGCTATGCTGGACTGGCACGACTGAAAGCATTTTGACCCCAAGCCACCTATAAAAACTGAATGGTAACTGAAAGCCAGACCTAGGTGCTCCAAGTCCAGAGCCTTGGTCAAGTTAACTTTGTACAATCTGCATTCCTGCTTGCAGATCAACCCCACAATCTTCCACAGGCATTGGTAATGATGACAGAAATGAAAGTCACACAAAGACTATACAATTATAACCATGTACCTCAATCCCACCTCCCTAAAAAAACTCAAGACTAAGACAGTGGTTTTTAAACTGTTTCTTAGGAATGTGAAATTATTAAGCAATAATGTCAAGACCAATGTTCTGGTACCCAACAGGAGTCAAATTGCATTTTTAAAAGTTTTACAATCTTTCTTGGCCAATCTCCAGTGGTTACTAATGGTTCTCATGCGTGTATTTTACAGAAAGTGATTGCAGAAGGATGAAATTTGGTGTAATTTTATAACTTTCCACAAAAAAATCTTTACATCGCCGTAGTAGTTCTTTATATTTAAAACAAAAGCCTTTATTTTCAATAAACTATATTTTTCTTCTCTTAGTGACCCCCTTCATCTCCCTAACTGTCTCTCTTGTAATTTTTTGGTGACCTATTGAGTTTAATTAGAGCTGCTCACATCAGCATACAAGGCAATTTACAGAAGCACAGGCCACTCACCAGTGGCAACACTACTGAAGAAATGATAAACTTATACTAGACATAACCAAGTCATCCATCATCCTATTCTTTGTGGTTTTAAAGAATTCTGGACAGATCTTCCTTTGGTCTTCTTTTGTACTGATTCCTGCAATAGCATCCAACTTAAACTCTGGTCACTCTTCAAGCCTGCAGGACAAAATGCTACAGCCTAACGGACACCTAGTCCAGGTGTTGTAGGACTCAATGCCCTTTTTGTTGCCTGGAACCAAGAATCCTGACAGACAAGAAACTTATCTAAATGTTTAAAAATCTGTTTCTGCTAGCTCTACTAACAGAAATCGAATTGGGTCTGTTTACATGTGAGCAAATGTCTTTGGGATGCTTGGGCAGGCAGAGAAAAGTTTGGCTTGGCATTTGGTCCCGGCCTCTCTGGCAACTTACTGATAGGTTTCTTTACAGATTAATTCCTACAAGAGGCAATTAAAGTGAAATTCTTCTGATGTTCTGCAAGTTGAGATAAAAATGAAAAACTCCCAACACACTTGAAGTTTTTGAAACATTTTAATTGGACATATGACTCTTTCCAGAGACAGTCTACCTGGTAGAGCTCCTGATACCTGGAAAAGTGCAAGGAATATTGGCAAGCTGCACACTGGCTCTGAAACATCACCTTCCAGCACTTCTGTCAAAGGGAAAATCTCCCTCCCAGAACTATGCTCTTGAAGAAAAAGGAAGAAAAGACACCTCCCCCCCATTTTTTAAAAGTCGATTTTGAAGTTTTAGTCCTCCTTCTTTTCCTTTTATCCTTTTCCTCCTCTTCCTCCTCCTCTTCCTCCTCCTCCTCCTCCTTCTCCTCCTCCTCTTCTTCTTCTTCTTCTTCTTCTTCTTCTTCTTCTTCTTCTTCTTCTTCTTCTTCTTCTTCTTCTTCTCTTTTCTCCTCCTTCTCCTCCTCCTTCTTCTTTATTGTGAATTAAAAAGTAATTGAAAATCCTAACAATTAAAAAAAACATCATTTTATCTTTGGCTAAAATGTGTTGGGTGTTTTCCAAGCCCAGTACCACCTAGCCTGTAGTAGTAGCACCTGGGATGATATCACAAGTTTTAAAAAATGCAAAAATTCTGATGTGGTCCTACAACATTTATGTAAGTCACACAAGTCCCTTCTTGCCCTCAGATGTGAAGGTGTTTCTACACCTTGGATCCACATATATTTTATATATTTCTTGTCCAGGTTACTGTTCATTAAAAAAAATGTGCTGCAATAAAAATGATTCACTGTACCTATAAAAATTGAAAGACTTAAAAAAATTGAAAATATATTTGTGTTTTGGTGGATGTTTTTGTTGTTGTTGTTTGTTTGCTTGTTTTTGTCTGTCAGCTTCACACAAGTTAGGGTTGCCTGGTAAGAGAGATCTCAACTGGCTAAACATTTGAAGACGTGATACTATCAGGGGACATTCCGATTCAAACCATATTGATTCCAGAATGAAAGTATTCAGAAATTATTCCAGAATAGTCATCTCTTGTATGGCAAGTGCTCTTGTCTGCTGAGATATCTTGCTAGCCTAGTTCATAATTCTTAAAACAATTTACACATGTAGAAATTTTCCTTCTAAAACACTCATGAATAAGTCAAACCTTATAATCTCCAAATGATTCACATTGTGAAGAGGTGAATTCACAACTTTAGGGTGACACACAGGACACAGACACAGGTAACCTGCCTGCATGTTTTCTCTAAGACTACCACATCCCCTACATTTTCACTCCATCCATTCCTGAAGGTTTATTCATTTGTGTCAGGCCTCAGCACACTTGCATATTTCTTCTGCCACAGAAAATGTCTTTTGCTTCTCTCAGTTCTTATCCTATCTATGAGTTGAGGCACAGCTTTGGTATCCCATTGCCATGGAGGATAAAGTGAATGATGGAAGACAAAAGATCATTCACAGAGCAAAGCAAATTAATGAGACTGATGATTTAGAATGTGTGGATCACAAATTACCATTCCAAGATGATCATGCAACACTAAACAAAACCAAGCAAATACAAGGGCAACAACAAAATGCTGTCATCACAGAATGAAATAAGACTGTGTGGTATTCATCTGTAAGGGTATCTTAGGTCCTAGATACAACTTATGGACCTGGGTTTAGAAAGCAATCAGGGAAGCCAGAAACAGGAAGCAGTGACTGGTTTCTGATGTGGCTTGTGCACAGGGGTTGGTAGGGAGCAGGTACCACAGCATGTGGTTAAGGAAGCAACATCCTTGGCTCTTCCTTCACTGGGATTTTCTGGATACTTTCAAAGATGAGAATGAAGAGTCGCATTGGAAATAGGAACAACTGTGCAGTCTCTACAACAGACAAAGCCAAAGATGACAGCTACATATTGGCAGCCACAAAGATGATGAACACAGACACATCGTGGACTGGATCTCAACACAGGACCATAGGATGATGAGGAACATTGAGCACATGAGGAAAAAAGTATAGTGGTGATAACCAGATATTTGGACTGAGCAATTAGAAAATTAATTGTCACCTCAAGAAGGGGGAAGCGCCTGCAAAGAGCAAGTTTAAAAGGAAGAAACTAGTGACATGCCTAGTCTTTTGTAAAAGGCCAGAGGACAAAGAGACATTGTCTTTGAAGAGTATTTTTGCTCTAAAAATGTTTGGTCCCAATGAACTCTTTAACACTATGCCTGCTTGTTTACATAGCTGGAGACTCCTGTACTATCATCCCACTGCATTAAGAGGAGGCAAATTTGATACTCTGAAATCATTTAAGACCAAAACTAGGAGCAAATACTAAGTAAATAAGGCATTGAGTGATTATCCAAGACATCTGGCTGACAAGTTGAAAGGATGTTGGGAAATGAAGACACCAACTAATGTATTGATATGAAAGTTTTTAGTTATCTCCAAGGTGAATATTCATTGATAGTAAGATACTGATTTTAAAAATCACTTATATTCCTTGAAACATTAGGATTCAAATCTATTTCCTAAAACCTTTTAGGACAATGTTATCAAAACTTCACTGAGCATTATATATCTATCTCTGGGCAAATAAGAAGATACAAACTTTTTTTCAGGCTACATGGTAGCTGAGAGGAGAATATAGACTAGGTTTCAGGTATAGGACTTA
>LR755134.1:1114355-1213824 GCA_902729485.2 Mus minutoides
ATATATATATATATATATATATATATATATATATATATATATATATATATTAATTTAATTCATGTATAAATAGCTGCACTGAGCACTTCGAGTTTGCTTTCTCTCCACAAAGTGATTTATATCTGAATTAAAGATGGACTCCTTGAATGATATCTGTCAGTTTGCCTATCAATAAAGTTGACATCACTCTAAGAGTCAGATCCTACAAAGAATTATCTGTGAGAAACTCTTTGCAATTTTTCCCATGGTATTTAACACAAATGTAATAGCTTATGCTTTTTCAGAGTTCTAAATATGTCATATGGTTAAATATATAAACGAAAATCTTTCGAAAAGAAAAAGTTGAGAGAGCAGATGAAAACGGTAAGCAGCCACAGAGCTCCACCCTTCAAATGCTGTGAGGGAGCCAAGGCAGGCTGAGGGTACAAATGGACTGACTCCACTCATAGCTGGCGAATGTTAAAGGCTGACTTCATATAGCTTTGGGTTCAACCACACAGATTAAATCAGACATACCTTGACTTCCTTTCTATTGTTTTTACCAACGCAACTCATTTTATGTTCAGAGTTCAGAATCTTAGCACACTAAGAAAAAAAACTGACGAAGTGCATTAAAATGTTCTCATTTGCATCCACTTTAAATAGAGCCAGAGATGTGCTACTTTTTTTGAAGTCAATTCAGTCCTCATCAACTACAACATGCACACACACAAACGCACTTACACATACACACACCTATATACACAAAAACACACCCCCTCTGCAATCCTCAGTTAAATGGACCAGACAGCGTATGAGAGGGACTTCCATGAATCTACTAAAATTCCAGTGCAGCCAATAAAAAATTAAAATATGTGTCCCCCAGGACTAAAGAGCAGAATTGAGGCTGGGAAGACCTCATTATCAATGCAAGAAGCAAACACAAAGCAAGATTTGAGGTGGGTTCCTTTTTAATATAAACTGACATTTCTTCTAACCTCTGGCCCATGAGCCTGCATGTCTGATATAGATAATTTCTCCAGAAATTGAGAAGAGCAAATCTGTGTGGAATAGCATTAAATTGGGGTCGAAAATGACAGACAGTTTCGAGTTTCTGTTTGTCTCTTCATCCATTCTGCACAGCTCTGATTGTATTTCCCTACACAGGAGACTAGGGGGTATTAATAGGATGGTTTGATAATTATATGTAGAGGGTACAGAGGCAGTGTCCGGATTGTGACTAATGAATATTGTCTTTTCAAACTCTGTCAGCTTTCCTAAGCTGGGGAACAGCATGAGATTACTGCGAAGCAAACAGATTCAGGTCAGCAACCCTCAATATAAAAGCTCTACTTGTAACATATTTGTAACAGTGAGAAAAGCAATTGTCCATGAATGCTTGGTGAGCCAAAAGCAATTAGATTTACAAAAAAAGGAGAAAGTGTTAGAAATAAGTTTAAAAAAAAAAAAGTGGAAACCCTATTCCCATTACAGAGGTCCATCAGAACTGATGGTGTCTGGATCCAAATATACCAAACTTGTTAAAAATAAATGGCATCGTTTTTATTCAAGGTGACTAAGGAATAAAGTTGGTGCTTTCCACTTCCTTGGTACTGTGACTAGGGGCGTGTGGGAATGCATTTAAGAGGTAAATTCAAATGTGTCAGACAACGTAGGGTTTAAATCTCTCAACGAAATGAAATCTGATGCTGTTCCTTTAATGCAAGCTGGGAAGGAAAATGTAACAATTTAATCAGCCCCCCTGATAGCTAAATGGTTAGAGGAGAGCAGATAGGAGCAGCCAAACTCCTGGCAGAGAGCAGGAAGGAAAAGGAAGGCTCGGATGCATTATGTGTGCAGTGCTCTCCCTGGAGGCTCATAAACCCCTCACACCACTTCTCAATTAATCCCTCAAATGTTTTATGGCAGGCATATTCAAGGAGGGTTATAGTTTCTTGCCTATTATATATAAAGAAACAGGAAGAGTTAAGTACAGCATGTTCAAGGTCATACAGGTGAGAAAGGCAGCAACAGAGGGAACAGGGATCTCCTTGTTCTTTGTTCTGCAAGTCACACTGTGCATTGCACATGTGCATTCCTGGGATCCCAGGCTGAGGACTTCAGAGACTAACATAACAATATACCCCGAATCAGCACCAAGCCATTCGACATTGCAAGGTTTTTTTTTTTTCATTTTGATCATTCTTTAACTCTCGCACATTATTTTATTTTGATAGACACACCATACTTGATAAGAAAAAAAAGTCCACTTTTTAAATTTTAGCTATACTTTCAAATTTTTTTTAGGTAACAATCAGGAAGGGCAGATTGCTTTTACAAGTCTGAGCTTTATTCTGTGCTATACAGAATGAGAGCTATGATTCAGCCAACTAATGCTATCACACTAAAATAAATAAATAAATAAATAAATAAATACCAAAATGTATTTATTAAATCATACAAAGAAATTAAGAAAATGATTAGCAATTATCTTGACAAGAATCCCTTAATTAATTGCCAGCACTAATACCGTGTTATCTTCCCCATTACTAAAACAATGCGACTTCTATTAAAAACTATTCATTAAAGATTCATTCGTTTCATACTGCGTCCCGCTGTTTCATATCTTATATAGCTAAAGGGCTGCTTCCTAGAGATGATGCACTGCTGTGCAGAGAGGCAACACCAACTCTAGCATTTATGTTGAGAACCATCATGCTTTTGACTGCTCACTCCAGAATATCCCAAGGATATCACTTATTAAAGCAAACAGTGTTCACAGGGGGAGGTTCGACGAGGGCAGGGCATTCTATGTGTGAATCTGCCCATTGCAAGTCTAAGAAGGCAGCATTTCTAGAAGGCATCCCATTGCCTTGGGAATATTAAGGCCAACAGAACCACAAAGTTTCTAACTCTGGTTATGATGGGAAGCTTGTTAGATCTTCCAAAGTTTCCCTTCACTGGCAGGGAAGGCTTACGGCCATGCGTCCCAGTGAATATTACACATTCTTCCCTGGGGGACTTGCTGCAATACCTGGAAGCTATTTTATTCTTCACAACTAAAAATCAGCACTACAACCCTGCAGTGTGTGGAGGGTATAGATCCTATGTATGTCCATCATAGAAAGAATGCTCCCAGAACACACAAAGTGGGGGTAAGGGGGAGACAGACAGACAGACAGACAGGATATGAAGTATCTAATCAAGCTGCCAAAACTGCTTTTGGTAAGAAGGGGCTATTTGTTCGGCCACCAGTATCCACTATCGCTCTTTACAGGCACAAGCAAAGCTGTGCCTAGGCTCAGGTTGGTACAGTGATGGTGTTACTGAGGTTAACTAGAAACTAGAGGTTCTTTCCCACATCTGGGAGTGAAGTGCTTCCCTAACTTAAGTACAAAATATCTACTTCAGTCCCCACTCTCACCTCCACCTCTCCCTCTAACATGCATATGAATGGTGAGAAGCCTGACCTATGGAATCAAAGCCAAGGAGACTGACCGAAGCACAGCAAACACCCTCCCCTGGGAAATTGTCTTTCATTTTAATACATGTTCAGTAAGCTGTCCAACTGAATGGCAGGTTTTTATCTCTAATGTGAGAGCCTTCAAGGCCACTTGCATTAGCCGTTCCTCAGCAAGTGCTTCAGAAACCACAGCATTGCAAACTGATAATTAAACCCAGCTGCCTCTGCTGTGAGTTCAATCATACCTACATGAGCGGGAATCGTAGTGGTTGTGGGTGGGTTTCACCTTCCATTTCTAGACAACATAATTAACTTTACTAGGCCTCTTAGATTAAATGAAACTCAGAGCTAAAGGATCCTGTGACTACTATTCACACAGAGGAATGTCCTTGGAGCATTAGGAGGCTGAATCTAGTCCAGTGCCTTGTTTCTTGATGTCTGGTCACTTGATCAGATACAAATTATTATCACCCTCAGTAGGAAGGCATGGATTCAGGTTTCAACTTCAACATTTCATGTTATCTCACAACATACAGCTCATGAAAAAGTAACCTCTGGGTCTACTAACAAGGTGGACATCACAACATAAAAGAGGCAACTTGGCAAATTTGGCAATGTAACTACATTGCCAAAGCAACATCCAAATGCATCCAAGGAACTGAGACTAACCATGCATATGTATCTACATACACACATAGGTATTCTGCTTGACACTAAGATCTCTCATAGTTCAACTATGCCAATACTGTATCATTTTAAAATTATGGCACCTCTACTGTATAATGCAAACACTGAAATACAAGCCTTTTCAAGCAGTATGCAACATTATTATCAAAGAAAGAAAAAAATCCATATTTTATTCTATAAGATTAATAATTGCTTTGTTTTCCTAAATCAAATTTCTACTAACTTAATGTTTAAAAATACAAAGAATTATTACACACACACACACACACACACACACACACAAAGTGGCTGAGAGAGAAATGATCTTGGACACGCATGTGATCTAGAGTCCCAACAGAGTGATGCTCATTCTTCTATTCTCAGAAATACTGAGTCCTGATGACTTTGAATATAAGCAAATAGATGTCACCCTCCTTGGGCCACTATTATATAATCCATATGTTCAGTGATCATTCTGTTGCAGTCTTAGGGTTTCCATTGTTTTGAAGAGACACCATGACCAAAGCAATGCTTATAAAAGCAAACATTCAATTGGGGCTGGCTTATAGTTTTAAAGGTTTAGTCCATTATCATCATGGTGAGTGGAGGTGGGAACATGGTAGCCTGCAGGCAGACTTGGTTCTGGAGGAGCCAAGAGTTTTACATCTTGATGCAAAGGCAACCAGGAGGAGACTGTCTTCTGCAGGCAACCAGGAGGTGGCTTTCCTCCAAAGTAGGTAGAGCTTGAACATAGAGACGAAAAGGCTACCTCCCACAGTGACACACTTCTCCAATAACACCACACTTACTAATAGGGCCACTTCTCATGGGCCAAGCATATTCAAACCACAATAGTTACCTATCTAAGGCATATATTATAGCTTCATAAGATACTGGCTGTATTTCCTGACAGGACACAAATACAACTTGTCACTGAGTATACCTTGTAGGTTATTAGCATATTATCAGCATGAGTGAGAACCGTGAGTAATGTCTTTTTTTTTTCCTGTGATAAACTCTCCAACAAAAGGAACTCAGTTCATAGTTAAAGGATAGAGTCTATTATTGCAGGAAAGTCAAGGTGGCAGCATCCTGAAGGGGTTAGGCACATCATGCCATGTACTCACCACAAGACCCTTTTCATACAGTCTAGGATTCCATGCCAGGAAATGGAACCAATCACTTTCAGGATGGGTCTGATTATCTCAATTAACCTAATCAACATAATCTCTCATAAGCATGCCCATAAACTAAATAATCCCTTGAAGATGTGCCTCTTGGTGACTAAAGATCCTGTCAAGTTGTAAATAAACACTGAACCGCACAGTACTTTTATCAGACCTTCCTCCTCCAGACCCAATGTCTGAATATAAAGATCTTGATCAGGCAGTTAATGTGTTTCTCATTAGCAATTTCAAGAAGAAATTTGTTGGACTCAGATATAGACATATGATTAGCGTGGACCTGATATCTCAGGCCAATAATCCCAGTTATTCCAGAGCATTGTAAAGAGACCCTGGATCAAAACAAAATGAGAAGAGGCCTGAGGAGATAGTTCAGTGATAGAACTCTTGCCTGGCATACCAAGGTCCTGAATCCAATCTCCAGTACTACAATATAAAAAAGTAGATTTTATACAATTACTTAGGTCTATGCTTGGTGAAGGACTATCAGCTAAAATGGAATATATATATATATATATATATATATATATATATATATATATATATATATATATACTCCTAATATGCAAGAACTATGAGAGTATAAATTGTATCATCCTTCATTTCTTAAATGTCTGCTGAGTGCCTATTATGTGTTGTCCTGAACAAAACTGACAACAATTTCCATCTTTAAGAAGTTTCCAATCTATTAACATGAACAGTCAATAAATAAGGACCACAGTACAAAAGACATCGTTAAGCTTTGAGGGATGGAGATAAAGTATTGCAGCTCCAAGACGTGCAGCAATGATAGGGGTGGATAAGTGAAAGGCCAGTCTCACACAGAAGGCTGTAGACACAGAGTATCCTCACTAAACAGGGGAAGCCTTCTACCTGCCCCTCCCATGGTCCCATCACTGCCTGCACTAACAACAATTAGAATCTTTTAAAATCATTTTCTCTGGAATTTGAGAGCAACACTTTACCAGCATGCAGTGTGACTTTGGGCTCTCTCTGCGTCTCAGGAAGGGTGCCTCCCATCCCCGAGTGGCAGTGCATGCTATACGGGCAGTTTCTTTAAACATGCTTGTTGGGTGTATTAGCTCATTTTGACCTTACAGAGTGAAACTTATGGTTCCCATTTTACATCTGACAAAACAGTCTGGTAATGAGTAAATGGTCTTCCCAGGGTTACAGGGTTGGAGCTCTGCCAACATGAATTTCCCCTCCTCAGCAGGTTGTGACTGGCTGGCAGCTCTATCCACGCCTCACCTCTCTCACAGGGTCTTACCCCACCGCAGCAATGCTCTGGCAGAAATCATGTTCTCCTACCTTCATGCATATTTTGTGTGATCTAACTCATAATTGGATGCAAAATTGGTGCTGCATTAAAATAAAAGGTAAAATGGGTGTTATTTGGAATCCTTTGATAATGAGCCTTTCTACTGTTTTTTTTTTTCTAACTAGTTTAGGTTGAAGCCTTTATATAGTAAGCATAATATTTTTAATAGAAATACTTCTTAACTATACCATGAATACACACTGACTCCTTTCTAAAACCCCAAATGAGGATGAGATATTATCTTCACTAATTGGGATCATCACTGCATCATTAACTATTCACTGTATTCAAAATCTCCTTGTAGGTACATATTTGCCTATCATCTGTCACGTGATTGTAACAAGGCCTAAATAATTCCATTGACTCCAGTGACTCTGTGCATTGTCCGTAGAATAATAAAACCAGTGAAGATTATTACCGAGTTCAAGGCCTTTCCACTTTGCTATCAAATCAGTTAGATCATGATGGTAGGATACCAATGACAGTGATGTGGGTGTTATTGGTGCTGAGAGAATTGATGGTGTTGGTGACAGTAATGGTTGCGGTGATGATGGTGATGGTATTAGTGGAGGTGTTGCTGATAATGATGATGCTCGTGCTGGCTGTGTTGGGGATGGTGATGATAATATAGTCAAAGTGATGACATTGGTGATGGCAATGATGATATGGTGATAGGGGTAATGATACTGGTGGTTATGTAGACAGCAGTCGTATCAGGTTATTGGGTACTTGCCACTTGTAACAGTGTCAAATAATTTAGGTCTATCTTCTCAATGAATTACATAATGATGGTGCCAGGTAAGAACTGTTCTCTTTTCATTTTATAGATGATGATATTAAAGATAGCACACAGAGGTCTCCACGTGGCATTCGGTCCAGTACAAACACTGTGAAGTTGCTTTACAGAAAGGACAGAACACTCATCATATAGGGATTTTCACATCCAGAAAATAAATTATTGGCTGCTCACCTCTGTTCAAAGGAATAGCAAACACTGACTAATATGGAGTAGCCAGTGACATTTGCCGATCAAATTCTCTGGTTTGGCTGCTCACTTTGAGAAGGTGTGGTGGTGAAATCCTTGGACTTTGGAGCCACAGAGCTTAGTTTTAAATACAGGCTTTCCGATTTCCAACTGATATGATCTTTACTAAGTTACAGAACTTCTCTGTGACACAGCTTTGAGTAACTGTGATAATAAATATCTAGATCAGCATCCTCGGATCAAAAGGGCATCTTCCATGCTTTGAATAAATGCCTGGAAATTAGTAGGTGCTCAATAAACCTATTATTTGAATTTCTCAGCCTGCATCAATGGGGGAGGGGTACAAGCTTCACTGAGGTTTGAAATCTCAGGCAATTGAAAAAATACCATAAATCAGAAGGGAATCAAAGCATAGTCACTGGCCTTTCAGGAAATTTTGATCCAAGAAACCTGCTATCTATTCTCAGCTCCACCATTACACAGAATCATAGCCAGACTCAAATGTGCAGGAGATGCTATTTTCAATGAGTTTTCCCCCAGTAACTTGGACACACATACCCACCCTAAACTAGTTAATGGCAGAAAGCATTCAGGTAATTAGTGTGTCCCTGTTTTTAAATCTGTCCTCAGCACTTTATAGCAATGAGCCAGTTATTTAGAATAGCTGATGAAACATATATTCCAGATAATTTAATTTTAGTGCTACAACTTTTTATTGTCAACTATTTATAAAGTCTTTTCCAAAACTGGTTACATAATTTCCTGAATTAGTAAACAAATTACAGGGCAAGAATCCAGCTACAAATAAGCTACAAAGTTCCCAGTGTCAAGTATATACTGTGAGGAAATCACAGACACATAGACATGATCTCTAGCTCCAAGAGACAAGACTTAGGTCACAGACCACTACTATAAACAGGGCATGAATTTACTGGCTTGGGATTCCTCAGAAGACAGGATAGACTGGGTGATTTAAACCAGACAGATTTATGCCTCATTCTTCAGAAGGATAAGAAGCATAGAATAAAAACAGCAAGAGGAGAAATTTGGTTCTGAGAGATCTTGCCCAAGGACATTTGTACACAAATGGGGAAAGCAAGGCCAGTGTCATAAGCTCTTAAACCTTAATTACCTTTCCACGAGTTGTACATCCTCGATTACATGGAGGCAAT
The DNA here is from genome assembly GCA_902729485.2 of Mus minutoides. NCBI lineage: Eukaryota > Metazoa > Chordata > Mammalia > Rodentia > Muridae > Mus > Mus minutoides. Next base: position 1,123,126 of record LR755134.1, read on the forward strand.
AGGTTAGGACGTAGACATAAGAATTGGGGAGGGTTCTAACTAAATCTATTACAGGACATGTGTAGCTGGCAGAGAAAGGCCACAGGAGTTGAGGAGAAATTTAACAGTGATTTGGGTAGATCAGTGTCAGTTTTATAGAAGGAACTGAGATAGGCCAATGTAAAAACATGAAATCATTCTATAATCCCAAATGCAATTTCCTTTAAATAGTTCTCCTGCTTCTGAGAATAGCTTCATGAAAGACAATGGTCTTGGAAAACTTGAGAAATAATCCTCAAGTTTGCTCTGATGCTGTTTGTAGGGAAGGAAGAAATAGGTCTTAAGGAGTGCCCCATGTCTACTCTTGTGACTGGCTCTGCCTCCTCTTGCGGCCTCCCAATTCAGTTCCTTTATCACCACCACCTATACATCTCCTTCCTCTCCTTGGTTCCTCAGCTCATCTCAGGTTTCAGCTTTCCCAGAAAAATCATGAGAGTTACCCTTTCTTCTGCTAATATACCAGTTCAACATTGCCCTTGCAACCCAGAAGGTCCTGCTTCTCAGACAGATATTTGCTCTGGTGTTTGCTAAGTAACCACCAAATGGGTTGGGAGTGGTAGTTTAGCCCTAGGACACTAACCTAGCATGAACCAGGCACTGGGTTCCACCTCCAGCACCAGAGGAATATATAGATTCAAAAGGGGAGGGATGCCCCTAGAACAATTTGCACTTACTTAGACCAAGTCCTTGAAAAGATGGCAAGAGAACAGTCAGCACAAATATCTGCCTCTTTCAGACCTACAGAAGCCGTACAACACGAGCAGATGGAGACCAAGAAACAGAGCTAAGTTTCTCCTTATATGGGTAATTATAATCATACACAGAAAATTAACTCACTTTCCCCAGGAAAACACAGAGACTATTTAAGAGAAACATAACCCCAAGCCTCTTCTGAAGGAACTGGTTTACACTTCTGCCCTGAAAACTATCTACAGTTGGCAGCTTCAAGCCCCTGGTCTACCTATTCTGCATCTCTTTTGCTGCCTTCTTCACTGTCTTTCAAACTTTTCCAGAAGACTCTTGTATAGTGACACACTCAGCCAGATGTTACTGTAGTTTGTTCCCCCATGCTTCCAGAATACCCAATTCTATTTCATCCTAGCATTGACTGTCAGACATGCCCATTGCCTGGCTCCTAATGCCTTGTATAAACTGGACTGTGCACATGGTTCAATAATCTTTTCCTAACTTTCTTATCCATTGTCTTAATGATCTGATAGTTTGATCCTTCTATTTCTAGTTTATGTGAGACATTTTCAGGAAGGAAGTCAAATTGGGTTAAAGATTTCCTATTTTTATTACAGTGATAATGGAAGTTTTGTCTTTGATTCTATTTATGTGTTGTATGATATCTATTAGTTTGAATATGCTGTGCCATCTTTTTATTCTCAGGAGCGGGACAAAATCAATCTGATAGTGCTGTCTTATCCTTTCAAAGGAATTGTCACACCTTATTTTCAAATATTTCCATGACAATATTTTCGGTTAGGTTCATCAAGAAAATTTGTCCAAATTTCTTTAATGTGGTTATCAAGTTTTTCATAAGTCCGTACTCTTAAATGCCGTAGTAATGCTATGAAGTATTTTAAATTTCTGTGTTTCATAATAGCTATATATCCATATTCAATACACACGTGTGTGATGGTCAATCTCCATTACCACTTGATAGCATCACCTTGAAATTGGACTTGGGCAGGATTATCTCAGCTACGCTAAAGAAAGTGACAGGTACTGCCCCTACTTTCATATCACAGTTCCCTCTCAACTTCATGTTTTCCATATACGTGTGTGTGTGTGTGTGTGTGTGTGTGTGTGTGTGTGTGTGTCTGTCTGTGTGTAATTTTTAGTTTTTAATCCATTTCGTCCAGTTAGTGTCACCCATATGAGCATGGGTATGGAGTGATCTGTTAGGCAGAAGATAGACATCTTTCCAGCAGCCATTCTTCCCTAACCAGGTGGCTGTTGTTCCAACAGTGGCCATCAACTGCCAACACATCCTCAGACAGGAGTAGGCCTTGGATCCCCTCTCTCCTCTGTGCTGAAAATTGTAACTGATTTGTTCTCGGGGAGGTCTTCTACTGTAACCATTGCTGCTATGAGTTCCTGTGTACAACAGACATGTCAATGTCTAAAGAATAGCTCTTCAAAGCACCCTTCCCTCCCTCTGGCTCTTGCATTCTTTCCATCTTCTCTTCCAAAATATTTTCTAAGTCTTCCTGGAAAGGAAGGTCGGTGGCATAGACAAGACACTTATAACAAAGCACTCACAGTAGCTGTTTTTTCTCAGTGCTTTGATCACTAATGAAATAGCCACTACCCATTGAAATATGAAGCTTCATTAATGAAAGTTTAAATAGATGGATATAACGCAAATATTTAGAAGTAAATTTAACTGTATGAACATTCAGAAAAACACCACCAATGGTTTCTCCACTTGGGTCTGTAACTTCCCAAGCTATAGATTGGGAAGATTCTGGCTGCATTTCCAGTAGCAACCATGACCTTCCCTTCTGTTGTGATGGCCTCAAATACAGTAAAAGACTAGTTGGTTACTCCATAAACAGTCTTCTCATTATTGTACAGCATGAACATCCTATAGTATGCAGAAACCAACACTGGAAAAGACAAGCATTCGGTGTATTTTCTCTCTTAGCATCCTGCATATCATCTTCTAGAACTATGAAAGAGAACCAAATAGGAGTTTCGTCATCTATTCCAGATTGATTTCTGTGTGTTCTGCAACCAGAGCAAGGTGAGTGTAGTCTTCAGCAAGTGGCTCTTACCACTTAGTTATGATTGATATTGGTTTAGGTACTTCCAAGAGGTTGAAACATAGACTTCCATTTATTAGCCCACAAGTTCTGAGAACAGCCATATGAGGTATTTCTGTTCAAGTTTCAAAAGAAAAGCTACAGACAAAAAAAAATCCAAAACAAAAATAATGTTATAACTCGTATTACCTATGTGGTTTCAAGTTACAATACAGAGACATAGCAATAAAATCAGACACATATATCAGTGGAATAGAAGAGCAGACTCCAATATAACATCAAATAACTATAGTTACCAGAGTTTTGTCAATGATGTCAAAAGTATGAATTGAAGAAAAGATAGCATCTTCAACAAATGGTACTGGGAAACCTGGATTTCAATATTTGAAAAAATGAAACTAGATCCTTCTGTCTCTGCTTACACAAAGATAAACTTCAAATGAACAAACGTCCTCACCGCAAGACCCAGTAGCCTGAAATTGCTAGAGGAAAAGGCAGGTAGTATACTCAGCTTATAGACTCAGGTAAAGCTTATAGACTCCCCCAAAAAAGATTTTTTAATTCATTCAAATGAATCCATATCTATTTGTCTTGGGAGATGACTTAGCAGGTGTCCTAGTTAAGACTATTACTGTGCTGAGACACCATGGCCCAAAGCAACTTGGAGTAGAAAGGGTTCGTGTGGCTTACTCTTATTACTCCGTATCATAGTTCATCATCAAAGAAAGTCAGAACAGAAACTCAAGCAGAGCAGGAGCCTGGAGGCAGGAGCTGATGCTCAGGCCAGGGAGGAGCGTTGCTCAGTGGCTTGCTCAGCCTGGTTTCTTATTTAATGCAGGACTACCAGCGCAGGAAAGCACAATCCACAATGACTGAGCCTTCCCTCATCGATGACTAACTAGGAAAATGTTTTACAGGCATGCCTACAGTCTGATCTTATGGAAGCATTTTTTCAGTTGAGACTCTCTCCTCTGTGATGACTCTAGCTTGTGTCAAATTGATATAAAAACTGTCCCAAATAGTAGGTCAGATTATTTGCTATACAAGTATGAAATCTTGGGTTCAATTCCCAGAATCAATGCAAAAAGTAGGATGTGGCCATACAGGCACCTGTAATACTGTGGGGTTGGAAACAGGAGGATCTGGACTTACTGGCCACAAGCACCAGGTTCAGAGACTCTGTCTTAAAGGAATGTCTTCCTCCACCCTCCAAGCAAACACCCTCATGCACACATATGTATATACACTACAAATTCACACACACACACACACACACACACACACACACACTACACATACACACTGAGAGAGAAAAAAAAACCAGCTACTGCTATTACTGCCTATTCTATGCACACTCTACAGTGCTTTGGATTCATGAACTGGTTTTGCTCTGATGTTCCAAATGTGTGTTATATTTAGCTCTCCCTTTGAGAAATACAAAAGATGCAAGATCCATACAGTTCAAGTAGATTTTATGGGAAAGCATTTGGTTTCTATGTCCCCAGGTATCATTCAACCATTGTGTGCAGAGCATACCCAAAGATCCTTTCCAGGTCATGCCAGCAGCTTCCCTGTGCCAGAAATGTAATTGTGCAAACTGTGGTTGGACCCACGAGCCAGCATCTCATTAGCCCTGACTTCTAACTAGTCTAAGTGTCCCGGACAACTTTGCATAATTACATGATTGCTCGAATGTACATTTGAAAAGCCTTCAAAGAGAAACAGTTTACTCTCTATAAACATCAGTTTTTCACACCTCAAAACCATTTTCTAGACCCCTTATTACAAATAAAAATTGCCTGAAAAACGTATACAGGGCATTTAAGTGGCTCTTGTTGAGGCTTGTGGTAGTGTGTGCTTTGTTTGGTTTTGTTTGGATTTTTAACCTATTTATAAACTCCTGCCATCAGAAATAACACTGTAACAATAGTATCTCACTCAGCCTCTATCTTTCATTTTGATTAGAAGGCAAATTTAAACTACTCTCTACTCTGGCCCACTTTTGTGAGGTTTGGGGTTAGCCAGCACTTTCAGCCACTAGCAATTGAAAGCTAGTAGCTAGAAAGTAATTTACTTCTTTGAGTCTTACCCTTCAGAGCCAAGCAAGACAATCTGAGCACATTTTTTGCACCAAAGACATTAAGGGAGAATTCCTTTTCAAGTGGTTATTCTTGAATTCATTTACTTTTGACACACACAATGAAATCCCAATTCCCCTGCAGGCTGCGGGGTCTTTGTTTCCTATTTTGTGCGCTGTCTATCTCTCTGCATCTTTGAAGGAACAGCTGCAGAAGTCTCAGAAGCTCACAAGTGCTTCTTCACGGTGGGCTATTACCATCGGAACTTAACTGGCTGCTGATTTCTCAATCACCATTTTGCGGTTTCCTTTTTAGGGGACCGAAAAGCTAAAGAAGAGGCTCACTTTTTCTGAGAGTCACATGAAGCATCTGGATCTTTGGCAAGTGCCCTTTCAAGCAACAAAACTATTTTTGATCAATGGGACTATGATGTATAACGTCATAAACACCTAAAACATCTTCTCAGATCTATAAAATACTCCTGTTGTCTAGGAGGAACCAGAAACCTTAAAGGCAAATGAAAAAATAGGGGTATACCGCCCAGTTAAATACGGGATCACTAACAAAATAAAAGAGAAGAATCCTATAAAGCAGGAAAAACAGCAAATTGGACAAAAAAACCCACATCTATCCACAAGTCTCATGGTGCCATGGTCAAAAGGCAGAAACACAAGCTCATTTGGGATCCCATTACTCTCACTTACAACGACCGTGAGGAGTTTATTCCATTGCTCTGTGTCTCTATTGTCTTGTCTCTAAAATAAGGATGATAACAATGACTCTCTTTCCCAGAGCTGCTACAGTGAGCAGATGTGTGAAGATATGGAGCAATCTTTCACATATGATTGAGAGACAAATGCAAATTGCCATCGTCCACAATGCTCACCATCTCCTGTGGTACAGAGCAAATTCCTGAGACATTTTCCCTACAAGACATAAAACTGGAGGTTGCCTCCAGGCTTAACTTAAACTATTGCAATGGCCAGCCCTCTTTCATCCTCTGCTTGTGCCTCATAGTCATCCATTTCAATGCAGAAAATATAAAACGACTCACCGTGATTAATCAATCCTTTCGCAACTGAGCCCAACCGGGAGGAATACCTTTGAAGGGTCTACAAACAAAATTGGCAGACTGTTCGCTTTCGCATCCTTAGACTTTTTTGGTCTGTGTTTTAACAAATAAACCTCTCTCAAGTCATCCTTTTCCCTTCAAATGCTTTACCTTCAAAATGTGTCTGTTTGGCTTGTTTTCAAGCATGAGAATGTGATTTCAGTATCAGAGAAGTCATGCTTTATGTTACAGGGTACAGCTGGGTTCAAATATCTCCACTTAAAGCTATATTTCAGCACACTCTGGAATCTGATTCCTTATAACCTTAGTCTTCAGAATTCACATTTTAACCTGAAAAACAAAGAGTATATAAAACAATGTCATAACATCATAGGGATTTCACAAGAATACTTCAATTACAGGACCCTGGCATAAATTTCAACCTTAGATAATAGCAAGTGTTTGGTATATGTGTCTGTGGGGAATGATCTCCCAAGAAATTGGTAGTAGGGAAAACACATACTGCTCCTGTGGCCAGGACAGAGAGGTATTCCTATGGTATAAGCCTGGAGACACAGACAGGTGTTTGTGAATGATTATCAAGCAGGGGCATCAGACTCCTCAGTCCAGCAAGCACAGGAAATGAAAATGTCTCCCCACATACCGGCACCCTAGAAGACATAAGGAGAAAGAGGCAGCTCTTCTCTAGGAAACAACTGCATCAAAGGCAAATGTATCCTAAGGAGATTAGATAAGCAGATTTGCATCCCACCACTTTGATTCTATAATAAGCCAATGCGAAAAGAGAACTTTATTTTTTTTTTTTATCAAACAGCCATCACAATCGCATCTAAATCCTGCAGTCAGCCATAGAAGAAAGGAGAAGCAACACAGTCCAGACTGCAGCCTCATCTGCTAACCAACAGCTTCAATACAATCAGAGAGGGGACCAGGGAAGGCCTGGGACTCTGGGCACTCCAATATCACATAGATGTGCAGTCCAAACAGAGGAAAGATCATTCAGAATTATTGTTCAGTAGTGTGTGGAATCTACATTTTAAAGCTAAATTATATTCTACTTAAATGTCGATAGGCAAAAGAAAGATCTGGTGTATAAAGAGAGCTTTTGACTTACAATTGACTTTGACCACTCATGTGAAACTGCCAAGAATTATCTAAAAGGGGCCCTAATTTGGTGCAAAGTCACCTCCCAACAGCTGGTGATAGAAGTCAGGAATCAGGCAAGAGAAGCCGGTCAGAGGAGTGAGAAAGCTATGGTGGGGGCGGTGGTAAGATGCTAGAGAAAGCCAGAGGGGTGTTTCTGTGACCCCTCTTAGCTTCTGAAAGGACACAGTATCAAATGAACCCTTTCTCCTTGTGAGGACGCACAGGAAAGGTGCAAAGCAGACAAAGAAACAAGACAGCGGAATTGGAAGTCTTCCGATGACAAATTATTAATGCTTTCTCTTTGAGAAATTGCAAGCAGGCAGAAAAAGGTCTAACCTGAAGAGAATGATCAAAGACTGAAATCAAAGCTTTGATGCCCAAGTTGCTTTCGAGCCCCCTAAGCGCAGAGGAGCCATGAATGCAGCTGGGAAGACTGTTAGCGCCAAATGCATTTTGGAAAGAGTTGGTGACTTAATCCCTGAGAGGATACAGGAGTGGGATTAGGCAGTGATTAGCTGCCTCTGAATTTTAGTGATGACATTTAATTTGAAGCTAAATATTTATATTTCATTGTTAGGGAGGCCTCTGGAGCTTTGTATCTTTAAAAACATATGCCAATGCAAGGGATGGGCTGGGAAGCATGTTTTATTTGGTGAGAACTTTGTTTTCTCAGAAGATTGCATGAATGATTGAGCTATGTGGTATGGCATAAACAGAAAACTGTCCATAGAAAAAGCCCAGTGAGCTGAGCAGAAAGCAAGGTCACCCCTAAGTTTTCAGAGAGACGATGACCTGTTCCCAGACATGACAGCTCAGAGAAAAATAAGCCTAACTTTTAAACATAACTGTGCATCTCACATAAAAAGGCGTATAATAATCAGTGACAGCTAAGTAAAATCCCGATTAATCCATTAAGTCAGCTCATTCAATGCATGCATTTCAAACTCAGTTGGTTTCAGGTCCCTTACTGGGGGCCAGATATGAAGGAGCTTCGGCTCTGTCCTGTTTTCAAAACAGCCATCCAGCAGTCACAGAACCTGAGTCTTTGAAGTGGTCTTAATCATTTTTCCCTATACTATACACCCTACCTTCACAATCTTTTTTATGCAAATCCGTGTGGCCATCCATAATCTTGTTGTATATCTTTAAAGAATGGAAACTTTCTACTTCCCTGGGAAGACATTCCATCCTGACTAGACTCTAAAAGTCCAGTAGGAGTCAATGCCTTGCCAAATAAATAAATACGAAAATGATTAAAACTAAAGCACTTGTCATGTCAGTGATAGAACCCGCAAATGCCATGTGTCATTCCAGAGGACAGGAAACAGAGACAGACAATTCTTGGAGCAAGCTGGCTACCCAGCCTTCTGAGAGTCACTAAAATGGTGAACTCTAGATTCAGCAAGAGACCATGCATCAACATGTCAGGCAGAGAGTTATTCAGGAAGATACTGGAGGCAATACTGTCACATTCTGACCTTCTTCCCTCTCCTCAAACATGCCCATGCACTGTCATATACACATGGCTACAAGCATGCAGACATGTATACATATGTTCATACATAGCACATACACATGCATATACAAAAGGGGGAGAAAAATGTTTAATTGGAAGAGCTAGAAACATATCCATACAAAACCCTGCATGCTAGGAAAGTAAAAGAAACAGTCAAATTAAAGTAGTACCCCCATTAAGTAAGCCTTGTAAATTAGACTGCACGTATTTTCCACTTTTCAATTTTTTTTTTTTTTTTTTTTTTTTTTTTTTTTTTTTTTTTTTTTTTTTTTTTTTTTTTTTTTTTTTTTTTTTTTTTTTTGGTTTTTCGAGACAGGGTTTCTCTGCTTAGTCCTGGCTGTCCTGGAACTCACTTTGTAGACCAGGCTGGCCTCGAACTCAGAAATCCGCCTGCTTCTGCCTCCCGAGTGCTGGGATTAAAGGTGTGCGCCACCACGCCCGGCTTTTTTTGCTTTTTTTATTGGTTATTTAGTTATGTACATTTCAAATGTTATTTCCCTTTCTAGTTTCTCCTCCACAGACCCCCTATTCCCTACCTCCTACCCCTACCTCTATGAAGGTGCACCCCAACCTGTCTACCCACTTCTGCCTCAGTGCCTTAGCATTCCCCTGGCCTCGCTCATCGAACCTCCACAGGACAAAGGGGCTCCTCTCCCAGTGATACCAGACAGGGCAATCCTCTGCTACATATCCAGCAGGAGCCATGGGTTCCCGCCCCCCCCCCCCACCATGTGTACCCTTTGGTTGGTGGTTTAATCCCTGGGAGCTTTGCAGGATTTGGTTGATTAATAATTTTCTTCTTATGGGTCACAAAACCCTTCAGGTCCTTCAATCCTTACCCTAACTTCTCCCTGCACTCAGTCAGATGTTTGGCTATGTGCATCCACATCTGTTCTGGTCAGGCTCTGGCAGAGCCTCTCGGGGACTGTGTCTTTCTAAAGAAGGGAGAGACTTCCAGTGTACTCTCATTGCAATGCAGAGATGGGAAGCATGTGACACTTGGAAACTTTTCTGTTATAGGTGCCCCAATGTAACCCATTACTATTCTTTTGTATTTAAATGTCATGGATACAGAGCAAGTAAAGAAATTCTTATTGTTTAAAATATATGATGCTTAGATGAAACACATTTCACAAAGAATTCAAAATGCTTTAAAGGCAATGAAATATTTGTGACTTAAAGCTTTAGAAGGTACTTGACTACTCCACTTAAAATTCTTCAACTATTAAAAAAATGTACTTATATAAGACAAGGTGAAGTGTCTGCATCGCAATTTGTGTAATAATGGAATGAATATGTAAAACCTTCCAAAGAACAGCAGAGCCCCTCTGCAAATGCCCCCATTCCAGTGTCTCAACACTCTATTCCTTGGTTATGTTTTCCACTTAATGAAAAGCTTCTTTCTTCTTCTATAATACATAAATGACCAAATTATACAAGCCTCTATCTATAATTTCATGTTTAAACTATCACATTTTCTCAGCCTTTATTTTCCTTTTATTTCAATAGCTCTTTTGTTGATTGACCATAGAAATATATTCTTTAGTCAAAAAACAGAACATTTGTCATCATAATGAATATATAAAATTTTAATCATGGCTTTTCAGGGAGAAAACTATTCAAGTTATACTCCTGGAAAAGGTTGTTTTTCTCCTTGAATTGGACCATACTTGAAAAGTGAAATCGCTAAATGAAAACAGAAGAGAGTGAGTTATATTTTCTCAGACCTGCCCACTGCATGTCTTCATGCATTTCCATGCATTTTCTTCTATTTGAACCAATCATTTTATTTGTTTCCTTTGATTTTAATGTCCTTCTCTCCCCTTTTATATTGCCATCTTGCATCGGGGTGTCCTCTATCAATGCCCTTAGTTCTTACCCATAATGCTCTAAGCTAGACATGAACTTACCTTTATTTTGCAAGTCTTCAGGCTTTTCTGTGAGCCACAACCAAACACCCTTGTGTACAACTAAGGTAGCTGAGATTTGCCTGAATGACCTGATTCTGGGTAAGTACAAATTATCATAGTAAGATCATACATGAACATTTTCTTCTTTCTATATAAGAATAAGTCAAGAGCTATGGCTACACTTTTCTCAGTCTTTACTCAGATCAGGACCAAGATGAGTAGTACAGCCTCCCGTTGGCCTTCTAGGGAGCTTGGAACTGAAGTGCCACTCTAAAGATACCACAATGACCATGCTACTGACCACAGTGTACAATGGAACAGAATTTACACACTAACTGTGCACCACTTTCTGTATACTTTAATTAGTGTTTAGGCTACTCAGAATACCCAGGATAGTGTGGATATTACATAAATAATTGTCAGGTTATATTATTTAAGTCATAAGGAGGAGAAAAATACATTTTTTAATTTTTTTCAAATATTTTCAACTTTTAGCTAAGAACCTTAAGACAAGTTGGGTATGTGCCAAGCTCTGCCTTGTTACTTTATTAGCTTATCTGGTGACCCAAGCTCTCCAGTGAGACAGGAAGCCATAGAGTATATCATTTTAAGGCCTTAAAGAAAACCTCACAGACGCTGAAGTCAAAGGGCAAAACACTTTTGGATAAAGTTAATTTCTTTAACACACATTTTTAGTTTCTCTTAAATCTTTGATTTGTAGCACTTATCTCCGACTTACATACTCATTAAAGATGTACCTATGGCCGTTGCTATTTGGAAGGTCAAGAGATACTTATTAAAATAGTGGATGATAAAGCTAGTTTATCTGAGAACATGTGGAGGCAGGGGCAGTAGTAGTGGGTGTGGAAGGCAATGTGTTTTGTACTTGAAAACCAGCTTATTAGGATTTGATGGGAGCAGCAGATACAGGCGTCGGGAGTTGAGAGCTTGACATATTAGGCAGAGAGAGTGACTATTACCAAATTCAAGCACTTGCCTTTGCGAGGAAAGGCAGGAATGTTTGAACCTTGGGGTGAATACAGGAAAAGAAGCCTCACAGAGCCCTTAGAGTTAACCCTCAGCACTCTCAGATCATGCATCAGCAACTATTGGCTGACTACCAGACCAGACCTGCATCACCATTAATTTCTGTATTCTCAGAAGTCTGTTAAAGGGCTAATATATTATCATGAAGCAGTCATAGATTCTTTGTTTAACTGTGTTTAATGAAACAATGGAAATAATCTGATTGGAGGAAAAGAAAATGTGAATTATAAAAACCACAATGAGTATCCAAAATAACAAAGGAAACCTGTTATATAGAAACTTCCTCTAGAATGAAAACCTTCTACCTTGGATAGAAGTTCATTAAGACACGGGATGCTCACAGGGGTAACAGAGTGAATAATAGAATGTTCTAAGGGATACAGAACATTCCACCTTACAAGGAAGTTTGCTAATTATGGAAGTACTCAGAAGTTTCAGGAAGTCCCTGAAGCTGACAAAAAGCCCTTGTCCCCTCAAGCACATATAAACCTGGACTGCTGAGAGACATTCTTGGGACAAGCAAGCTGCCTACAAGAAGCAGAGACAAGCCTGGATGGCACCTGAAAGAGGGCAGAGAGCAACTGACCTACCAGGGGAAGACACTTTCTGATCTGCTGAGCTACCTGCTTGTTCAGTGTGCTCCAAGTTTCCAGCTTCCATGAGCCATCACCGCATGCTGAGGTAAGATATTGGTGATGCAACTGGTTGGGGGATCATTCTGCCTGCCTTGCGTGGGTGTGTCATGTTTGCTCTCATTTCAACCTCTCAACTACACTACCCTCCAGTACACACTATAGTAAAATAAAATAAGGACTGGAGATATGGCTCAGTGATTGAGAGCACTGACTGCTCTTCCAGAGGTCCTAAAAACCACATGTTGGCTCACAACTATCTGCAATGGGAACTGATACCCTCTTCTGGTGTATCTGAAGGCAGTGCCAGTATACTCACATATATAAAATAAATACGTTTTTTAAAAAATAAACTAAATAAAATAAGAAAGAAAAAAATAATAATGAACAAAAAAACTAAAACAAACAAACAGAAAAGGCACACAGGACCCACTGTACTGCAAGCCTGAGGCATGCCCCTTTAGCTGTGGGATAGTAACCTACAACCTGAGTGTTAGAAAGCCTGTTTGACACATTGACTTAGCTGCTAACAAATGTGACCCAGGAAATGCAGTTAGGCTTGCTGTGTCTCTGTTACCTTGACTCTAATTTGGTAATAATATAAACTCTCCCAACGAGTGGGTGGGAGCTTGAGTGAGGTAACATATGGGAAAGCACCTTGCGTGGTTTTCTCACTACTGCATAAATATTTCATTAGTAGTTGAACAGATTGGAAAAGTAGCACTCTCTCTCGCCTCTCCCTCTCTCTTCACATGTGTATTTATTATTTCTTTAAAGCAAGAAGGTTCTACACAAAATAATGCTTAAGAATAGCTCCATTAAAAATACCATATACCTACATTTTTTTTTACCTCACACCCTTTAATTTTAGATTGTAATATAATTACATTCTTCCCTCATTCCTCTTTTTCGCTCTTCCCTCCAAATGGGCTCATATATCCCCTTTGTCCTTTTCAAATACATGGCCTACTTTTCATTAATTGTTGTTACATGCATATATATCACATGCATATATACACATATACAATCCTTTTGAATATATAAGAGTCTCCGAGTTCTACCATGAGAGTCAAGAACACCAGAGTATTAAGGACTCTGAAAAGTTCAACAAAGGAGAATGCTATATGGAGCCACATAATGTACATCTTCCCAGCCTTAGTTAAACATGGAAGCTTTATTCCATCTTATATTTCTTAAAATACAACAGAAGAGGTGATCCAGAGAACAGACCCTGAGAAATAGAGTATAATAAGGAGACCATTCTATTCATACCTTTAAGTACAATGATGATAAATTATGTCCTGTGCATTGAGCACCATCCGTGTTGACCTCTGCCTGGAGTACTCAAAATCACTGTATAAATAAATAGTGAAGATGGCACCTGCAATAGCTGTTCTTGTTATCAAAGAGATCTTAGCCTTCACACACACTGCACACATTTACCGTCACTGGATTTCTAAGTTTTCTCCATGTCACTATACTCCTCCCTTTATCTCATTCAGACCTAACTTCTGACTGTCTTCTTTAGGCTCCTCCCTCTCTTCTACTCTGAACATCCCAGGAAATCCACCATTAAATCACACTCACGTTAGATGGTTTATGAGACTCTCCCACATGAGGAAAGTCACCATGTTCAGTCTCTTGCCTTCTGCTCTGGTCCTCAAAAATGCCAGATACAACTGAAGGCACAAAATATTGGAAACCTTTCTTCTTTACCCAACATGAAATATTATAATCATGCAGTGGTTTTAATGACTGAATACACCACTCTGTCTAACACTAGGCAGCCACATTTCTAAGATACAGGACTGGGCACCTAGTTTCACAGAAGTACATGACCAACTTTTTCTGATACAACAAAAAATTATGCTCTCGTACGAAGGTCAAGTCTAAGTGGCTGAAAGATCTCCACATAAAACCAGAGACACTGAAACTTATAGAGGAGAAAGTGGGGAAAAGCCTCGAAGATATGGGCACTGGGGAAAAATTCCTGAATAGAACAGCAATGGCTTGTGCTGTAAGAGCGAGAATTGACAAATGGGACCTCATAAAGTTGCAAAGCTTCTGTAAGGCNAGAAGATGGCCTAGTTGGCCATCATTGGGAGGAGAGGCCCTTTGGTCATACAGACTCTATATGCCCCAGAACAGGGGAATGCCAGGGCCATTACGTGGGAGGGGGTGGGTAGGGGAGCAGGGCGGGGACGCGGGAGGGTAAGGGAAAATTTCTGGATAACATGTGAAATGTAAATGAAGAAAATATCTAATAAAGAAAAAAAAATTATGCTCTCACAAAGAGCTAGGTATGAACTGTCTAGGCAAACTAAGTGATGTTATTGTATACCTCATGCATTTTTCTCAGAAACACATGAACTTGAGCAAAGCCTCCCTGGGCCATCCAAACACATGGACATGCATGCACTTAAAATTCAGATACATGATCACAAAGAGCAGTGAACACAGAATGCTTACTTGTTCAATAAAACATGTTCTCTTTGTTTTAACCAAGTTCTCCTTTCAAATCACGCTGCTGTGTTCTTAAAAAATTGTGAGAGGGGACTAGAAAGATGGATCAGCCGTTAAGAGCACAAGCTACATCTATGAGGGATATGAATCCAGTTCTCAGCATCCATATGCAGCTCACAACCATCCGCAACCCACTGCCAGGGGATCTGATGACCTCTTCTGGTCTCCTCAGGCATCAGGTATGCACACAGTGCACACTTGTACACATTGAATGAATGAATGAATGAATGAATGAATGAATGAATGAATGCTAAATAAATAGATGAGATGTAGATAGGATCAAGATACTATGTATGCATGTATGAAATTGTAAATAACAAAATATTCTTAAATATTAAAAAATAAAATATGGTATTTAAGTTCTAGTTAATAAATCAAGTGGGGCATTTCCATCTTACGTTGTACCTGATTCACTAAAGTGAGCTTGATTTAATATAAGATAAATCAAGACTACACAAATTTATTACAAATAGCAATAGAGAGAAAAATGATTATGCAAGGTTAGGCTACTTTGAGTGTGACATTTTCTTTCCCTTTGGAATGTCATGTTCTTTCATCATATTGCTGTATCTTACAAAGACATATTTTCTCACAAACTTTCCCATGTCCTGTGGCATTACTAAACTCTGTCCTGTCCGGCCTGGCCAATGTGGATCGGGGTGGGATATCCACTTTCACAAGCCTTACTTCCCTCTGTGACCTGCCTCCTGTGTCAGTTTAAATTGGTTTTGAAGAAGACCAGTCGTTACATTATAGCCATTTGTTTTCCTGTTTCCAGAAAAACAATGTGTACTTTTCTATAACACAGGTCAGCATATGCCTGTACTGTGAGCAAAACTCAGGTAGACACAGGATTCACCTCAGAGTTTTGTTTCCTAGCATCTCAGCGTGGTTCAAGGATTAAACACAGCAAAGAAGTGGGGGAATTTGACCTTCATCTGGTTTTGAACTCATTCCCAAAGCACAGCCAGCTTAGAAACATGCCTTCAATGTGTGAGTTCTTGGAGGGGATGCTTCGTGTGCAAACCATACAGGTTTGTCTCTCCCTGAACTTATGTTGAAAGCCAATCCTCGTTATGAGATATTAAGAGATGAAACCACTTGGATCTTTAAATTTTTTTATTTCAGATGTGGTATGGTGAGTAGACAGATATATCCATGTGTATAATAAATTAATAATTGATGGGTTAATGGATTGGCTAGTTCAGAGGTTAAGCATCTCACACTCTTTGTTTCTACACATGATGCTGTGTTCTCTGCAAGTAAGATGGCCATCACCAGACCTGGGCCCTCACATTTGAATCAGAGCCTGAGTCCAGAGAAACCCTTTCTTATCATAATTTACCCAATTGCTAATATTGGGCTTTCAGCAACAAAAAGCACGTGTTGTTGTTAGGATAAGAATATTAACAGTATGAGTTTGGGTGCAGTTCCATCCCACACACACATATACAGTACCTAGCACAGCTCCAAGCTCATGGAAAGCATGGCTTCTAGGTTACCCATAATCGTCATCAATATCAACATTCACCTTGTTCTACTTTATCATCAGTTACACCCTGTGGAATCTAATAGCCCTGGATGGTGCTATGCCTTCTCCTCTGTGACTGCAGTGTTTGCAAATGTCGAGGGGTAACTGTGGCTTGTGGTTGCTAACACGGCAGTGAAAAGCACACACAAAAGGGTGCACCAGCAACGTTCTTCCAAAGCTGCAATGTCCAAATCAATATCCTGATAAACATCTCAAGAGTGGATTCCAAACAGCAGGGTATTATTTTGCTGGGCACGAGGAAGGACACCAAATCTTAGATTACCATCCTCATAGACCTTTTACCCAATTCCTCCAGCACAGATCCCCAGAGCTGCCAGTGTTGCCACAGACTATGCCTAGTTATAGAACAAAGAATGTGGTCACTTTAATGTAGGTTACCCTGTCCCTTGCTGAGAGCTTAGGGCCCTAACAAGGCATCTTTATGTGAGAAACAACATAACCACCAGCATTTAACTAGTGCAAGTTGCTGCATCATGCTAAAAGGTCTGTCTATTTATCTCCATGACAGAACCTATGCTTTGCATCATTCTATAACATCTGCCTGTAATGCTCATATAATTGTGATATTTTTAAGTGTTTTCACTGAATGATTTTTTCCATTCTTTTCCAAATTACCTTCCCAGACTGATCTTATAATTCAATTAAAATAAGCCACCCACTTCCCTTAGCATGATTGGATTTTTACTAAGCCCCCTGCCACTTTCCCATTTTCGTTGTTACACCAGGCCAACTGCAGAAATGAGGCAGAAGATGAAGGGAAACTCTGCCCAGTTCCCAGTAGTGCTTTGCTAATGCTGCTGCAACAAAATGCCACAAGCTGAGTTATGTAAGCAGCAAAACAAACATATCTCTCTGTGTTTTATTCCATAAAATAGTGCCATGCACAGACAGCATGAGGATTAACTGAAAACATATCACACGTGTGCCATGTGATTGACTCAGTCTCTTAGGCTAGAACTGGGAGATGCCATATTGTCTCCTAAGGACTATGAAGATACAAACCTCTCCGCAGCCTCTCACCTCACTGCCAGACATCTGTAGGAAATGTTTGGTATTTCGTGTCATATGCAACCACTATTTTGATGTCTTCATTTTCTCTTCATGGCCTTCCTGTGTGCATGTCTCTCTATTCAAAATTTCACTACTAGCTGTAGTACAGCCTCACATAATTATATCTGTAGCAAGCCTATAGCAAAATAAGATACATTATAAGGTACCTAAATTCAAAACTTCAAAATAATAAATGTAGCTATAGAGAAGAAAATTTAACCTGCAGCATTGCTCAAATAAATAATGCTCTTAGGAAAATTTCAATGCAAGAAAACACATTGTCATGGCCTTATCTACCAGTATTATACACAGTCAATCCAGTTCCTTGACTAGAATATGACTACTAGTTAGGTATACCTGTGACTCAGTATCCAAAAGTTGATCAAGTTCCCCAGAGCAGGGAGTGAAACAACTGGAGCCTTTCCCCTCTGTCATGAACTCCCCCTCTAGGATCCTCAGAGCAACCACAGCAAAAAAAAGTGGTAGAGGTGCATGCAGCTTCTAAGTCACAGCTGTTTTCCCTAAGGCCTCTCACGAATAACAACCCATGCACACCATGCAGCCATACCAAAGTTGTCAGAATGACATCCCAGCTTTCAGGATAAGCCAAGTTCTTGGACCAGAATGTAGTATATATGGATGTTACATGTCCTACATCTGTGATGCTTGCTCTTAGACAAGTCTCTATGATTCCACAATATATAGAGTGAGGTAAGAATATAATATTCATTCCATAGCCTTTAAATCATTGGTAATTTAATGGATAAGAATTTCTCAAAAGAGTCTGGAACATTTTTGGAACTCAGGCAAGCTGAAGTTTGTATTCGTCTCTTTAAAAATAACAATGCTGAGACTGGAAATACAATTTCTCTAAGACAACATAGTCAATGTCTGAAAACTTCCCATATATCATTCCAAAGACTTCTTAATTTTCATATATCCAAGCACCATATTTTGAGGTGGTAAGGACATTTGGGGATTCTTCTATAAGTACAGAAAATGGAGAGCCAACTAACGATGCTGCATGTTCAGGACACCCCAACTTGACCTAGAAAGATGGCTCTGCAGTTATGGGTGCTAACTGCACAATCAAGAGTCTGGGAATTCAGATCACAGCACCTAAGGAACAATCCAAGCCTTCCATACAAATCATACGCACAGCTCTGAAAGGGATAGAGCTAGGGGGAATGCTGGGGCTTGAAGGCTTCCAGTCTAGCTGAGAAACACGGAGCACCAAGTCCAGGGAGAGATCCTGCCTTAAAGAAATAAGGGATAAGGACAAATTAAGATGTCCAGATGTCATCTTATGGACTTCATGTGCGTATGTGCACACATTTTACTAACACACACACACAGGAGAGAGAGAGACAGAGACAGACAGAGACACACACACAGAGAAATCTTCAACTCGAGGACTACCTTATTCAGAAAAGTGAACTTAACAGAATTATTAAGAATTCCACAGTTATCCCTCTGCATATAGTCTTCAAATACCAGGTTTGGCTATATCAAAACAGACCAAGGAATTCTGCCCCAGACCTAGGCCAGATGTCATATTTTTGGTCACTTATCAGGATCACTTTCTATAGCCAAAACAATTGTTGTTGCTCTTTGATCTACGATGATTTTCCTGTACCTGTGGAAAATATACTATTATCTCTATTAAATTTCATATGATTGTTCTGTTTATCTTTAATAACTAGCTGTATAGCATACTTACAAGCATTTTTGAGAAGCCTTTCCTCTCCTCCTGGTATGACATAGATAAACATCCTCCTATTTCTTTTAGAACAGAATCATCCTCCATCATAGCAATGGTAAATTACATAATAAGCATAGGCTTTCTGGTCTCTCTTTCCCACAGACGAAGATTAAACTATGTTTTCACATCTGAAACATCTACTACACAGCCTGCTATATAAATATTTACTAACTGGGAGACTCAGTATAAGGTTGATTGACTGACCTACAGAGTGGATAAACAAATATACTCACAGAAAATAAGAAAACTTGAAGTCTCTCAATGGCCACATTATCCTATTACTTGACTTATGAGCAGAGCGACAACGGAAGGTCGGGTAGTGACATGGAAATGAGGTGTGACTTGTGTATGAAATTCATCAGTTCATGTAACTAACTCCCAGATCTCTCTGAAGGCATAACATTTCAAAAGAGAAAACTTCAGCACCAGCTTTCTCGTTTGATTTGCATGTGTTAAAATCTTCAAAGTATTTCTTTAGATTTCTTTAATCAATAGTGATTTCAGAAAGCTCTTCATTACTTCCTAATTGTCCACATTCATTTTCTTCATTTGCCTTATTAACGGCAGTTTTTTTTTCAAATGAGTTAAGTAGATCAGCAATTTTAGAATCATTACTGACTTCAAGTATGGTTCTCGCTTATTAGGACAATCCCACTCTGTACAGGACTACAGTCTTCATCTTAAGAAGGGCAGCTGGCTTATTTTTAGAGTTCTCTCTTACCATACATGATGGTAGAACCAACTTTGTTATAGGCTACAAACTCACTGTACTCTAGCCTCAGTTCTGAATGAATATATGAGGATTCTCTCATTAGTAAATATCAAAAAATAAGGAAATAAGATCACACACACACACACACACACACACACACACACACACACACACAATACTTAAGTATATTGCATATAGACACTGACCCCAACAACTCCATAGCTGAGCTATTCTTCAGTGTTCACACATTCATACCCATGTGAATATAAACAAATATTAATGGGGTGTCTTTCACAGTCATCTGTAGGCAGGAGCAGTTCTGTATAGTTTCAGTTTGCCATACTGCATAGACTGGGATTTTTTGATACTTGAAATTTTTTAATGTCTTAACTCTTGAGTTATTTTATATATGATTTCAAATATAATATTAAAGATATTTTACTGTGATATATATGCACATATATAGACAAGGGGGGCACACATCAAACATAAGATCTCTTGCTCCTAAAGAAATGGTATGTTAAAGGCTTTCTCACCAGGCTATAAGATAATTTCTTTTTAATTAGGTTCTCCACTTGCTTCCTAACTGCTTGATTTCCTAGAAAGTCTTCAAATTTTATCCGTTAAAATCACCTTAGTTTATATAGTTAAGTGTTCCACAATAGTGTGGGTGAAATATAGTCCCATGTAAGGAAAGTCTAAACTTCTACTCTTTGGGAACAAGGCCTTAGGTTGTCAATTCCTTTTTATGTTCAATGAGATCCCTATAGTAGGAAAAGAAACAGTGTCAGAATCTAAGGTAAGCATGCCTGGACAGCAGCCCTGGCAAGCCCAGCAGGGATTCCTGGCAAGTATTTTGTATGTCAGTGTCATCCTGTGGCTCATGAGACTTCATAGTGTGTGGACAAGCTTGTGCAAAAGACAATCTTTCTTCCTATGTTTAAAATTATCCACCAAGCCAATACTACAAAAAAGAAATATCTAACTACTTAAATTCCAGATAGCACATTAATTACTTTGGCATGGGAGTTGTTAAGAAGTTGGAATCATCAAAATATTCAAGCACTGATGTAAACAATAAAGAATAAATTAACTCAGGAATAATTGGGCCATTATCATTACCATATGCCTCTTTTATAACCTTTGTCCTCTGGGACCTGATATCCGGCAAGATTTGCTCCACAAAACAATGCATTTATAAATTAATAACTAATTATATTTTTAAAAAAATCTTACTGAACCAATAACATCTGTAACTCCCCACCACAGTTACTGGACTAAGAAACCTTTAGTGACAATTTAGTACCAATTTAGTGTTGAAAGTCAAATAATTTGTTACCAGAGATTCATGTGTGATTTTTTTTGTTGTTGTTGCTTATGAAAACATTAACAAAATACTAAAGATACAGCCTGGAGCTCAAAGCCCCCACTTATCTTCATCTAAAAATCAGTCCTATAGTCAAACTATAAGCCCACCAGCTTCATACTCATTCATATGTTTTTAAAATGTCAACTCAGAAAAGAGTTTGGGAATTAACTTGTAAGAACATCTCTGAAGTGGCCCATGGGAGATAGAAGGAGCATTGTCCTTAAAGTGTGGAAGGGCCCCAAGCATGTGAGTTCTGAAACCTCAGGAGTCATATGTTTAGATTCATTTTTAAAAATCTAAGCAGTAGACAAAAAAAGACACACATATCAACTGCTTTAAGTGAGGCTAAATCATTGGTCATCTGGAGTCTCCCCACACAAGAAGCATCATATGTGTATATGTCCAAATTAACAATTAAGTTTCCAATCTTGAAAAGTAGATTAACAATTGTTGAAGCTTTGAAACCATCCAAGTCTATGACTTGCTGGTTTTGTTAATTTTTTTAAGCTATCAGGTTAAGATTATTCGATATTACATAACAAGAAGTTCATGCTGGTTGTCTTTTGCTCACTTATGGATCCCAGAGATCTCACAGAATACCATACCACAACAGCAGTTTCAAGCTATCTTCCATGAGATATTTAACATTTGACACTTTCTTTACAAAAGAGATCATCTTCTACTTACAATGGCCCTTTGAACTCTTACAGTGAAGACTTTCAACGAAACCACAAGGCATATTTTATGATGTTTATTACACTGTGAGTCTGGATTTCTGCTTGGTCACTCATTTTCAGTGGTCATTAATTCCCAAAGAGGTAGCCCTCCAGTACACAACTGGCAGATGGTGCTAAATCATGACAGAATGGTCCTGTTGGTGACTTACCATATTGACAGTGGGGTCCATGAAATCCTTGTGAACAAAGGCACTGCTGAGTGTCCTGATATGAGCACTCCCTTCCACTGAAATGAGTTTCCAAGGAAGAGAGAGCTAAATGGGGTGTGCAAGAGGAGGACAGGTAGAGTGGGAGAAAGAAAGGAAACCATCAGAATAGGTAAACATTGAACAGTTAATATAACATGATTTAGAAGTTTCCACAGGCCCCTCTAGAAGATACATTGTATAAAATTGTTATAGAAAATTGCCATTATGAGACAGTGGCTGACTGTTTGAAGTCTTGCAGAATTATCTGTAGGAACATTTCTAAAGCGTTTGCATAAACACAGATTCTGAAAACCCCTCTAGAAAGACTTAATACAAGACACCATACTGTTTGTATTCATATTGTGAGTCAAGTATTGACATAAAGAAGTTGACTGTGGTCAAAATGATCTTAAAAACAAAATTTTAAAAATTAAATAAAATGCTAATATTTAACCAGAGGCAAAGAAGAGTAGTTGTTAAGCAATAAATAAAAAGACTTTTGCACTGAGCTGTCAATTTCGTAGACTTTATAACAGAGTTATGATGGAATTGTAAGAAGACCTTTTCACTAATGCTAAACCAATCAGCTACAGTAGCATGAGTTTAAACATACTCTTGACACAGCACTCAACCCTATGCTCACATTCAACAAAACTTCTCTATTATATTTCAAGAACAGAAAGCTTATAGGAAAAGGAGTCTGGATGCTTGCAAACTCTCTACAGCACATAGAGGAAAGAGAGATGAACTGTGCTATGGTGCGGCATTGACTGGACCCATGGAACCATCTAAGGGACTTGGCAATCACCATCAGCACAAAATGCAGATAAAGGCTCATGAAACAGAACACCTCTCACTGCCTGGTGAGCCACATAATGCTACTGGTTCTGACCTGAGAGATAACAAACACAACATCCTGAAGGTTCTGGAATACTGTCGCCAGAGGTTTGTAAACAGAGCAAAACCTCATCTTGAAAGTACATTGCATCCAGAGTTCTGCAATTAATCATGACAAGCCCAAGTCAAGAAATCCCATTTAGATTTAGTACAGTGATTTCCCTCTGGACTTTTGAACCAACTATGGATTACAAATTTGATGATATGGGAAAGGGGCAAACAGGCAAGTGGGAAGGACATCAAGGAAAGCCTTCCTGGCTTTAAAGTAACTGCCCTTTATAGCGACAGAATACACAGCAGCTTTCACAGGTCCCAAGCTGCAAGCCATCATTAAGATGCTTAACAGAAAAGCTTTCTCTGCACATTTTTCCATGTTATGGTGAATCATTAGGGTAGAGCAGTGGTTCTCAACCTGGGGGTTGTGACCCCTCACAGGGGCTGTTTAAAATCACCAGAAAATACATATATTTACATTGTGATTCATACTGGTAGCAAAATTACAGTTATGAAGTAGCAACAAAAAATTTTTATGGTTGGGGTCACCGCAAACAGGAACTACATTAAAGGGTCACAGCACTAGGAAGGTTGAGAGCCTTTGGTCTAGAGCAGTACTCTGATTCTGCAATGCTAAAGATGCTGAAATGTGATAGTCATCCTGTGGTTGAAGCAACAGCATTTCCCTCTTGTAACATATAACTTGCCAGGAAGAATTGCAACTTACAAGAGAAGCAGCCTGGTTCATCATCCCATTGGATCCAACCAGGGCAGCACCTGAAGACTGTCTGGTGCTCTGTGGCATATACATGTCTGTAGATGATGTAGTAGCGAATCCTACAGAGCACAGGGTAACAATCAGAAAATGTATCATTCCTCTGATGGCAAACTTATCATTTCACAGTTATAAAAATGTCTCCCTCTAATTCAAATCCTGCCATATACATTGGGAGGGAGACGAATAAGAAGATGGATAGCTATAGATATATACTTTGTATATAATACACGACTACCACATCACACATGCAATCAACATAGGCATAGGCTGGGGAAGAGTAAGAAGGACCCTATGCATAGTTTATCCTGATATCCAGATAACATAGTCTGTCCTGATGACCTCTCAAGTTATCAAGAGTGAAATCCAGAGTTGTAAGAAGAATACTGAAATCCTGAAAGAGAAGAGTTACGCATTTCAGGTTCACATAAAGGCTCATTATACATTGGTCCCACTATAACTTGCATTCTCAACCAGAATTAAAGTCTGAGACATGGTGTCTGTCCTTATTTGGGGTAGGGAGAATGTAAGGAATCAACCAATGAAACTGTATGCGCCCCCAGAACGAGCACAGTACATGAAAAAGTATGTATATGGGCTGCAGAGATAGCTCAGAGCTCCTGTAGAGGATTCAAGCTTCCAGTGTCCATTTGTAGCAGCTTACCACTGCCTGTAGCTCCAGCTCCAGGTAATCTGACATTCCCTCCTGGCCTCTGAGGACATTGTACTCATATGCACAAATGTGAGTGTGGGCACACACACACACACGCACACACACACACTTAAAAATAAAATCTTTATTTAAAAAAAAAACAAATGTCAAAATTTCACTTGGGATGTAGCAATTACAGTAACAGAGGATTTCAAAGACCTTTTAATGAGAAAGGAGAAGAACGTTTACCACGGGGTTGAACTGTCTGCTGACTGCGGTACCCAACATCTCAAAGCATCTGATTTTCTATCAAATCAAAGTTCCACGTATGCTTTATCCTCAAAGTTCTAGCTCCATCGTTCTTATTCATGTACATTGTCCTGTGTCCTAGTACCCATCCTTCATTATTCAAAACCAGTTTCTATTTCCACTTCCTCTAAAGTCTTCTCCTTCTATGTCAACTCTTTTTATTGCTACAGAGTTTATTGACTTCAACATCGCTTATGGCATTTAATTATACAACATCTTGAAATACTGCCTCGTATTTTTTGTGTACATCTTTCCAATTAGGATATGACTCGCGGTATATACAAACAAAAAAGGGGATGTTTGGCAAGAAGCCAATTATTTTCCTACATTGCTACCCTTCCCAATCAGTGCCACAAGCAGAATTGTTAAACTAGTAAGTGCTCAATGATAAACAGATGAAGCCTGTGTTACATATTCATGTTTGTTTTCCCTGAATTCTAAACAGCTACAAGGCTGAGGATTTTCTTTGATTCTGATCAATATTTACAATGAATAAACCACATTGGGGTAAAACAAACAAAATAAATAAATAAATAACCATTTTCAAAAACAATTTCTAGGGCTAGAAAAATGTCATAGTTGGTAAAGGACTTCTCCTCCAAGCTGGTGACCTTGGTTCAACCCCTCGAATATACATGAAAACTGGAAAGCATTTATAATCCCAGTACTCCTAGGGCACAGATCGGAGGCAAAAGCAGGAGAATTCCTGGAAATCACTGGCCAGGTAAGTCAGCACATGCAGCAGTGAACAAATGTATCCTGGTTTCAAACAACCTCAAAAGTGAAAACCAACACCCGGGCTGTCCTCTGACTATGGCATGTGTACCACAGCACAGGGGCGCGCACACACACACACACATGTACACACACACATACACATGTACACACACACATACACACTCTCTTCTAATTTTTGTCATAAATTCATGGCTATTGGTTTGTATTAACACACATCTTGAGCACCTTCAGGCTACCAAGCTTTATGCTGCATGTGTAAGATATGTGTTCAGCACTCCTCATGCTATCCGTGCATGCTGATATTTTTACAGCTCTACACACTAAAGATCAGAGAAATATATGAATCTAACTTGAGGCCACAAAGCAAGTAATAGATAGGGAAGTTTTTCTGAATTAACTCTCAATTAAATATCCTCAATTTAAAACACCACCAAAAGAATACTAATCTAAAGGATAAATACACATACACATATGCATATGCACAGACACATACACATATTTACAGTTATAAAGTATTTAGTCTGTATTATAACTGATACCATACTTGTACAGTGAAATGGCTAGATACTTAAAAAACGCTCTAACATTTCACTGCTGATCATAGTATTAATGAATTCATTAACCTGGAACCACGCTTTCATATTAAGATTTATCTTAAATTTAGATCCTTTTGAATCATTTACATAAAACCCAATCCATTAGCACCCATTAGTATCAAAAGGTTCTTATGGGATTTGCGAAACTATTTTAAATCTTTGAAAACATAAGGTCTCCCTGAAGCCGGGACTCTGAGAAACCATTGTGGACAGTTGCTTTTCTCCCTTCTCATCGCCTGCTGTGTTGATCCGCTTTCAAAGGCTGTAGTAAAGTTAAAGAATCTGTGGTATCAAAGTGTTTCACCGTGACAAGAGCAGGTCAGATGTTGGTTCACAGCTGCAGAGACCCTGGATCAAGCAGATCCAAATTTAGCAAACCAACACAATATCCCCCCCCCCCTTGTTTCTGCTGCGTCTCTGCTCTTTAGCTTCCAATGCTGCATCATATCCTGAGGTAAAATTGGTGTCATAAAACCAAAAATAGTTCACACATAATGGAGTTTTAACGTAAAATAAGCACCCAGCCCACTGATGTAACTTTGAATCTTCTTGGTAAGTGCTCCTTGGCCCTTTTACTTAATTATCTAACCCTTTCCTACAGCAGCTCACTGGATAAAGTATTGAGGAACAGATGAGGCTCCTGGTTTGGGGGTTTAACAGTTACAGGAGTTAGGGTATCACCTTACCTTCTCTCATATCCCACACACCACCGTGGGCCTGAGCAGCCTTGTTTCCAGAACTGGATGGTGTCTATGAAGGCTTGGGTGCATGGGCGCGACAGTCTCACTAAGGTCAGCTGCTCCTCTCTGCAAACATTTGGCCTTCACACAAAGAGAAAGAAATGAACAGTTACATAAGACGATGTGAGCAAGGTTTTTTGTTTTTGTTTTTGTTTTTTTTTAACAAAGCATAGGCACTTATCCGTCCATTTTTCACAAAACATTTTTAATGGCTTCAGAGAAATACATATAGAAAGTAACAGGTGAGGACTGGGGAGATGGCTCAGGGTTTTAGAACACTAGCTGCTCTTCCAGAGGTCCTGGCTTCAATTGTTAGCACCACATGGTGGCTCACAACTATCTGTAATGGGATCCAATACCCTTTTCTGGTGTACATGAAGACTGCATACTCATATACAAAAAAATTAAAAATACATATACATAAAATAAATAAATCTTTTAAAAAGTGACAGACAAAAAGTCAGGCAATATTTTTGAAAAGTTTAGGGTTCATAGAAATTATAATTATATGTCAATTAAAGTAAAATATTTGTGATATCAGAAGACAGGAAGAGAGAAAACTGAAATAGATTTTGAAGATCAAGAACATCTTAGAGATGTGCCAGTTGTTACATTCCAACATGGTTAAGATCATTAGGCTGCATATTAAGTCCTGAATTTTTTGAGCCAAAGTTTAGAAAGGAAAAGAATATCAGGATTCTCAATGAAGCTAGTTCATCAGTGAACTTCAATATTTCCTGGCACTCATTTCTGAGCAGTATTTTCCATCTGTATATTTAACTTGATTTCACATGTAATGTGATGTTTGTTTAAACACAAAAAATCTCAACCTCCCTGTCATGGTTTGCTTCCTGCCTCTGTTATAAAGCATTCTGGGAAGAAAAAGGTGTGGGTCAAAAGGTCTGTGGACAGTGAATAAGAGCGTCACACTGCAAGATCTCACTATAGGAATATAGCCTTAAAGAAAGTTAGTTCAAACTCATAAGACTATAGGATTAGAATATACTGATAATCTCCATAAAGTACCAATCACTTAGAAGCTTTTGTGAGTTTAAGAATTCTTTTGGTATCAACCAATTTTCTAACTTAAAGTAGTCTTCATTGGAATAATACTAATTATGTTAGCAAGCTAGGCAAACCTCTCATGTTTCCCATGCCTTCAAGGCCTTTGACAAGTCACACACTGACACAAACTGAGAATGTGAAAGATTAGTCCAACTCTGATATTCCTGATTCCAGAAAGCTGACATTCTGATGCAGTCTGCCTTACTCCCAGGCTCAGATCATTTGACTACAGGGATCTTACTCACAGTAAGCTAAAGAAAACATGACCTCTATTTGAGTTGCTACAGTCAGCTCTTAAAAATTGCTGTGATCTTGCCTGGGGATGCAAACTTAATACTGTTAAACAAGTGTTTAAAAGTGTGACCAAACAGGACTCAGTGACACCGCCCCCGCCGACCACAGGACTCAGTGACGCCACCCCTGCTGACCACAGTACCCTTATCATGTGATCTCACAGCTCACTTCTTACATCCACATGAATTTCTAAAAGGCGATTGTTTAGATTTGTCATTGCCAAGTTCCGAACTTCATTTATGCATTTGAATAGCACATTTAATACTTAGTATAAATGTGGAAATAACAAAGGAAGTGTAAAAATTGTACCTAAGACAGACATTCTTAAAATCATCAAGAACTGGTCAGCAAGTCTAAAGAGATTTTTAGCTTTTAAGAATCTGCTAGCCAGGCATGGTGGCACATACCTTTACTCCCAGCACTTTTGAGGCAGAGGTAGGCAGATCTCTGTGAGTTCGAGGCCAGCCTGGTCTATATAAGTGAGTCCAGAAAAGCCAGGGTTCCATTACACACACACACACACACACACACACACACATACACACACACCATCTCAAAACAAAACAAAACAAACAAAAAGATCTGCTAATATAGAGAATACAAGTATACTTGTGTATTTACACATGTGTATATATATATATATATATATATATATATATAATATATACTTTATATATTATATAAAATATAAACCATCTCTATAGAGATACAAATATATTTGTATGTACAGATGAATA
The DNA here is from genome assembly GCA_902729485.2 of Mus minutoides. Classification (NCBI taxonomy): domain Eukaryota; kingdom Metazoa; phylum Chordata; class Mammalia; order Rodentia; family Muridae; genus Mus; species Mus minutoides. The sequence continues at coordinate 1,152,027 of LR755134.1, forward strand.
CAAATGTATCTTTGTTTTCCCTTATATGATTTTTATGAGCCAAGCAACCCCAATAGAATGAGCACAAAGGTCTGATATTTTATTATCAACAGTGTAACACATTACACAGAAGTAGACATTGAATTCCAATGTCCAACATCTCCTTCTATCTACCCACCAACTCACTCATTTGAAAGTTATTTATTTTGTACCTGTACACATAACAGATTGTTTCAGATACGTTCTACAAAATAAGACATTGGGTGTATGTCATCTATCATAAAGTACTGACCAGGAGGTGATGAACTGAGGGCTAGCTAGTAAAGGACACATCACCAAACTATCCAACAATGTACGTAAAGTGACCTCAAAAATAATTAGGGAGACTTATTAATTCCTCACAATGATTGGTTAAGGACAATTCCCTTTGTAGTATTTTAAACCAAAGCACAAATGTGGTAGAAAGCTGTCACATCAGCTGTCTAGTTGGACTTAAATTGGTAAAAAGAAAGGCTTTCCCTCCATTATGTACAAGAGTTAGGCAGTATTAACATTTCACTAAATCCTACCCTCATCTGGGGTTACCTGAATGCCATCAAAAATACAAATCACCAACTTCAGAATAAAGCAAACAAAGCAATCTAAGGTAGCTTCTTCATCCCTGGCAGAATCCCAGAATCCTTTACTATACCTCCCTTCTCCCAACACAAAAGCCAGGCCTGTTAGGAAAACATGGAGAAAGAGATATCTCAGACACAGATAACAACAAACCCTTCCATTGTCTTTCTTGGGTCTTGGGTGCTATTGGAATGATGATTCTAGTTCATAATGGCAGAAAGGAGGATCCAGATGTTGAGGCTGGCATGTAAGGACAAATAAAGATGTATTTTTATTCATTCGTTCATAGATTTATACACACAGGCTTTCAACTGAACTGGAATAAGTTAACCAGTGACTTTATAATTAACAAATGGTGTGTAATGACGGAATCATGGGCAGCAATTTGGCATAATTTATTGATTATATAAGTAAACAAATAGTGTACACTAGCACACTGAGAATTTCTGCAAGTCAGCATGGCGACCTGATGTGGATGGTCCCCTCCACCTGCCATCCTTGCTACCTTATATAGAACCAAGTGTCAGTCTTATGGAACTAACCATCTTAGCAGGTCCCAGGAGAAGAGAACAGACAGAAAGAACAGTTTGCTCCATGCTGTAAGCTTGTTTCAAGGCACTATTCTCCTCTTACACTTTTCCTAAGTTAGCACCACCTCTGCCTGGTATCACACTCACACCCTAGTGATTCTCTACTGAGCTCCAGCACTCTACCGCGCCTTGCCATCCCACCATCAATCTTGGCTCTGGTCTATCAGTAGACCTCATTTTGTTTCCAAATGTTCCTGTGTTGTTGTTGTTGTGTTTTAAAATATTTCACCTAGCTTTGACAGCTATCTTATGAAGTAGAACTTCTAAATACATTCTTAAAATAACACTTTGACAAAGAGTTTGAACCTACCTTCTAATTCTTAAATGTGATCTTTTGGCTCCAGACTAAAGTATTAACATTTCAAACTTAGTTCTATGCTGATATAAAGAGGATGTTCATTTGGTTGTTCCCAAATAAATGACTGGACTGTTTTGTCTTTAAGGGGATCCAGTAATCCAGATGTACAAATAATTTAATGCATGGGAAGGGATCACAGTAATATATGACAGAAAATCCATGTTTAGCTATAAGTTAGATTTCTATAGGTGTAGATTCTTATCACATTAATAAACTGAGGAAAAATTTCTCAAAGAAATAACAATCTACAGCATCTAATTTTTACATCGCTACTAGTTTGCCACATAGTGAAACAGATGAAAGTGGATAATGTGTCACTTTCTTCTAAAGAAGAACTTAAAGTGACAATCCCTAATGAAAACACTAATTAAAATTAATAACAAGGAAGCACACTGCTGCTTCTGCCTCTGACCCTCAATCCCCTTAGGTATGCCCCAGCCTCTGCTCCTTCATATTGTTACATAGCTGGAGATCAGGCATTGGCCTTCTTTGTCCTCAGGCTCTTAGAAGAGCATTCTGGAGTCTGTAGACAAAAGTAAAGTGATCTAAAGAGCACCTAAGAGAACAGAGCGCCACGATGGAGTGCTTAGGAAGGAATGCACCCTCATGTCTCTGAAGTTTATTACCGTGTCTACTTCCTGCTTTGTTGTCATGAGCTGGATCTCTCCACAGCTGCAAATTAATTTCCTCTGCTCCCTAAATGAATTACGCATAACCGTTTCTAAAAATGACTACAGCTATGAAAGTCATTTCCACTTAATAACTAACTATTAATCTCATATTTCTTGGTGTCACTTTAGTATGAAGTGCAAACTAAAATTATGCTAAACATTGCAAATTTATAGCAAACACCAGCCTTGATTTATATTATTATAGATGGTTTATCACCAGAAGCAATCTAAACAAAACTCTATCAGATAGATGTTACAATTTGTATTTATTTCTCCTAGCACTAAATAGTTCCTCAATTTCAGAACCATCATTAATTTCTTATAAATGCAAAGCTTTATTTTTTATTTTAATCTACAATGATTTCTCTAAGTCTTCAGAAGATTAGCATTTACATAGAATATTCAAATAACCATTATAAATGAGATTTGGTGTTCCCTGGGCAATCTATTAGCAATGATGCATAAAGGACTTAAAAGGAATGGGTGGTCCCCATCGATCCAGGATGTAATAGGCTACCAATTCACTTCTCCTTCCTTTTAAATGATCACCTTACAATTCAAAATCAAGCCATTTATATAAAAAAATTCAGTATCTGTGAATATCTTTAAATTGTTTTGACTACCTCTGTAATCATCTAAATGTATTATGCATTCTTTAGATCCCCAGGAAGATCTAAGTCACTGCACTGATCAAAACTAAAAGGAAACTGTAAGCATTTAGTGCCTTACTTAATTGGCTACTTTAAAGCCAAGAGCCTTGTGAATCTTACCCTGACCACACAGTCTACAAATATTGACCATTTATTCTATGCCCAGTTACTTCTTGTTAATCAAGTCCAACTTAGTCTTCTTGATTGCTATTAATATCTGTCTGTCTTAAGGGCTTTACTAGCTAAATTTCTACAGTGCACTTTGTTTGCAAGCCCCATTTGCCCAAACAGAAGACAGAGCCGTGTCACTTAGAGAAGCCCAGCTAACCACCCCTGTGTCACATCTGTATCAGTCTGCTGACTCCTCCCCCAACTACTGTCCTGACTTTTCCCCATCTCCTTGTACTATGTTTAGAAGTTATTTATGAAGACTGATATTAATAATCTATTTTCTTTCTCTAAAATATGGCTTTTAATACTAAAGTATGTTCATCCTCATGTCATAAACAGTGGTATCAGTTAACTCAAACGTAATAGAAATCACATGCTTTGAAGACCCTGTGATGAAGAATTCATGAATTCACTCTCCTAAATTTCTCTCAGCTTGTATGATGAATCAGCAATTCTGTTAGGTGCCTACACTACAGTCAAATATGAACTGTCCTTGAAGTTAATAATAATAAAAAAACCTCACTTCTAGAAGAGGTTAAATGATATTTTCAAATGCAACATGTACACAATTGGTATCATAAGATATGTTTATTCTTCATGAAGATATCCCAGATTATATAAACTTCCATTAAAACTCAGATTTGCTCTGATCAAAGGAAATATCCATTTATCAAGTACTATAAAATACTAAGGAAATTAAAGGAGGAAAATTTATATAAATGAGATGATAAGCCATGCTTTCTGATATGGAAGAATCAACACTGGTCAGCTGTACATACTAAAACTTCTAATATCCATATGTACCCAAAAGAAAGCTAAAATGCAAACAAGATTCAAATAGGTCAAGCAATATTGAATAAAATCAACAGAGCTAGAAGCATCACTATACATGACTTCATGATCTATTATAGAACTACAGTGACCAAAAGAGGTCTACATTCATAAAAATCACACAGAAAAGAAAGAACAGACTAAAGAGGCCACATAAAAATTCAAGGGCAAAGAGTCAGCTTATTTTCTATAAGGACAGGAAGAGCACACAACAGGAAAATGGTAATCTCTCCAATAGATGGTGATAAAATAACTAGACATCTTCATACAGAATGCAGTTCAATTATCTCACCGCATAGATAGCAGTCACACCACATTGATTTAAATATAACTTTAAACTACTGGATCACTTTTAAAGAACTGGGCCACTGTGATGATTCAGGATTTAAAGCACTTACTGTCAAGACTAATAATTTAAGTTTAGTTCTTGGAAGCCACATGGCATAAGAAGAGAACCAACAACTGCAAATTGTCCTCTGTCTTCCACATGTATAAGGAGATACACACATGCAAGCACATGTGTACATGTACAATAAATAAATGAATAAATAAAGTAATGAAAAATATCGGCACATTTGAAGTAACAATATGAAGCTGGATCCAAGACACTGACCTGGGCAATGCATGTATGATGTGAAAACAGGAGCACAGAGAACAGAAGCCAAGATGGACCAATGATAATATGTCAACACAAAACCTTTACAAATAAAAAAGCAACCAGTGATAGAGGGGTGACTTATGGGAAAAGGGACTTATTCTCAAAACGCACATTTAATAAAGGGTCAATAGATAACCTAAGGAATAAAAACAACCCCAAAAGAACAAAGCAAATAACCTAATTAAAATAGGCTGAATCCAGAGACCTGTTGCCAAGGCAACAGCCACCATATTCCCAGAATACAGTTGGCTTACCTCCCACATTTACCCATGTTACATCATCACACATATATAAAGAAAGGACCACCTCTCTCTCTCTCTCTCTCTCTCTCTCTCTCTCTCTCTCTCTCTCTCTCTCTCTCTCTCTGCTCTCCTTCTCTTTCTGTTACCACCTTGCCCTCTGTCTTCCAGTAAACCTCAGGTGGAACTGTTTGGCCTGGTGTGATCCTTCTGAAGTTGCAAGATGTTCAGGATCATAACAATGAGTGGGTATAGGGATGAAAAAAGAGAATACAAGGTGTGCATATGTAACAAGGTGTGCATATGTACACACACACACACACACACGCGCACACACACACACACACACACACACACACACAAATACTCTTAAGCCTTGATAAGATGGGAACCTTGTAGAAGAGGTACCATGTGGGGCTGAGAAGAAAGTATATCCTTTTGTTTTAGTATAAAATGTTCTGTAGATATCTGTTAAATCCATTTGTTTCATGACTTCTGTTAGTGTCCATGTGTCTCTGTTTAGTTTCTGTTTCCAGGATCTGTCCATTGGTGAGAGTGGGGAGTTGAAGTCTCCCACTTTTATTGTGTGAGGTGCAACGTGTGCTTTGAGCTTGTATTTGGAACATAGATATTCAGAATTGAAAGTTCATCTTGGTTGATTTTATCTTTGATGAGTATGAAGTGCCCCTCCTTGTCTTTTTTTATAACTTTGGGTTGAAAGTCAATTTTATCCAATATTAGAATGGCTACTCCAGGTTTTTTCTTCGGACCATTTGTTTGGAAAACTGTTTTCCAGCCTTTCACCCTAAGGTAGTATATGTCTTTTTCCTCAAGGTACGTTTCCTGTAAGCAGCAAAATGTTGGGTCCTGTTTGTGTAGCCAGTCTATTAGTCTATGTCTTTTTATTGGGGAATTGAGTCCATTGATATTAAGAGAAATTAAAGAAAAGTAGTTGTTGCTTCCTGTTATTTTTGTTGTTAAGGTTGGGATTCTGTTCTTGTGGCTGTCTTCTTTTAGGATTGTTGAAGGATTACTTTTTAGTTTTTTCTAGGGTGTTGTTTCCGTCCTTGTTTTGGTGGTTTCCCTTTATTATTCTTTGAAGGGTTGGATTCGTGGAAAGATATTGTGTGAATTTAGTTTTATCATGGAATACTTTGATTTCTCCATCTATGTTAATTGAGAGTTTTGCTGGATATAGTAACCTGGGTTGGCATTTGTGTCCTCTTAGGGACTGAATAACATCTGTCTAGGATCTTCTGGCTTTCATAGTCTCAGGTGAGAAGTCTGGTGTAATTCTGATAGGCCTGCCTTTATATGCTTTTCCCCTTACTGTTTTTAATATTCTATCTTTATTTAGTACATTTGTTGTTTTGATAATTATGTGTCAGGAGGAATTTCTGTTCTGGTCCAGTTTATTTGGTGTTCTGTAGGTTTCTTGTATGTTTATGGGCATCTCTTTCTTTAGGTTTGGGAAGTTTTCTTCTATTATTTTGTTGAAGATATTTGATGGCCCTTTAAGTTGAAAATCTTCTTTTTCATCTTCTCCTATTATCCGTAGGTTTGGTCTTCTCATTGTGTCCTGGATTTCCTGGGTGTTTTGAGTTAGGTTCTTTATGCATTTTGCATTTTCTTTGAATGTTGTGCCTATGTTCTCTATGGAATCTTCTGTACCTGAGATTCTCTCTTCCATCTCTTGTATTCTGTTGCTGATGCTCACATCTACGGTTCCTGATTGCTTTCCTAGTGTTTCTATCTCCAAAGTTGTCTCACTTTGGGTTTTCTTTATTATTTCTATTTCCCTTTTTAGGTCCTGGATGGTTTTGTTTAATTCCATTAATTGTTTGGTTGTGTTTTCCTGTAATTCTTTAAAGGATTTTAGTGTTTCCTCTTTAAGGACTTTTACCTCTTTAGCATTGTTCTCCTATATTTCTTTAAGTGAGTTATTCATGTCCTTCTTAATGTCCTTCTTCATGTCCTCTACCAGCAACATGATATATGATTTTAAATCCGAGTCTTGTTTTTCGGGTGTGTTGGGGTATCCAGGACTGGCTGAAGTGGGAGTGCTGGGTTCTGAAAAAGGTGAGTGGTCTTGGTTTCTGTTATTAAGATTCTTACATCTGCCTTTCGCCATCTGGTGATCTCTGGAGTTGGTTGTTATAGTTGTCTCTGGTTGGATCTTGTTCCTCCTATGATTCTGTTGGCCTCTGTCAGCAGACCTGGGAGCCCAGCTCTCTCCTGAATCTCAGTGGTCAGTATAGTCTCAGCAGATGAGCTCTCCTTTTGCAGGGAATGTGCACGGCGTTTTGGTGTTCAGACCTTTCTCTTAGGTAAAGTTGAAGACCCTGTATAGGGCCTGTCCTAGAAGATGTGTTGCCTCTGCGGTCTGCACACTCACCTGCACAGACTGGTCTCTGTGCGAGCCTTTGTAGTCCGTGAGCTGACCTGAACAGACTGGTCTCTGAGAGACCTGGGACCTATTATGGCTCTCTCACAAGTTCCAGCCGGGAAAGCCCTCCCAGGCTGAGAACTTTCCTCAGGCGGGGAGGGAGCCTGGATGTCTAGAGCCCAAAGCTGGGTGTGTCCCAAAAGGTGCACTGTTCAGCTGTTTGCTCACTTACCCTTTGCAGTCCCTGAGCTGACCTGCTCAGACTAGGTCTTAGCGACCTGGAACCCAAGATGGCTCTCTCACACGTTCAGGCAGGGAAAGCCCTCCCAGGCTGAGAACTGTCCTCAGGCAGGGAGGGTGCTGGGATGTCTAGAGCCCAGAGCTGGGTCTGTCCCAAAAGGTGCCCTGCTCAGCCATTTGCTCACTCACCTTTGTAGTCTGTGAGCTGACATGAGCAGACTGGGTCTGACTGACCCTTTGCAATCTGTGAGCTGACCTGCTCAGACTGGATCTGAGAAACTCTTTGTGGTCTGTGAGCTGACCTGTGTAGACTGGTCTTTGAGCAACCTAGGACCCAATATGGCTCTCTCACAAGTTCTGGTAGAGAAGGCCCTCCCAGGGGGAGAACTGTCCTCAGGTAGGGAGGGTGTCTAGAGCCCAAAGCTGGTTGTGTCCCAACAGGTGCCCTGTTCAGCCCTTTGCTCACTCACCATTTGCAGTCCATGAGCTGACCTGCGCAGACTGGGTCTGAGCGACCCTTTGCAGTCTGGAGCCTGTCCTTCTTATATTCCCAGTTGATTCTGGACTCCTCTGAGTCCAGCTTATACTGTGATCCTTTTATTGTGGGCTCCTGTGAAATGCTGGTCCCAAGATCACATGGGGAGTCCTCTAGGGCTGGTTGGGGAGTGCACAGGCTGTGCGCCCAAGGACTGTAGTTATCCTTAATAACTATGTAAGAACCTTTTTCTAAGGTTGAGGAGTTCCTAGGGCTAAGATGGTTTGTATTTTAGACAGATATTTATAATAAATGTTTCCACTAAAAAAAAACCTACTTAAGAAAGTTATTACTAAACCTGTCATGTCCTTCCTTGAAAATAGTTAAACAGTGAGCAGATTGCAATCTCCCCCAGAAACACAGGGGTTCTAAATAAAGATCCACATGCTGATATATGGGATGGGTCTTCAAATTTACATTTTAAAATGGTAAGAGACGTGGAATTTCTGAATAAGGTCTCTCAAAGCTTGTTAGACATGCAGATCTAGGGTACAACCTAGCGTGCACAGGATTAAAAACTCTAGAGTCTTGCATTCTATGGCTTTACTATTCTCCAGGTGACTCATGAAAATCACACATGGCACCCCCACTGTAGACTGTCTTACACATCTTCCCTGGAGGTCACAATGGGTCACAAGCATCTTAACCCTGTTACCACACTGTGGAAATGACCAAGAGAGGAGAGAGCACAAAGAAAAAGAGTAAGAGATACAAAATGGAAGAGAGAAAAAGGGAAAAGAGGGGCACCAAGGAGGTGTGAGGGAACTCAGAAGACATGGATGCTTTCCACAAGCTTAACAGTTGTTTACTCCAAAAAAGGCCCAAAGAGAAATCTATTTTGTCTAAACTGGTTGATATACCATTGAACAATTTTCAAGCATGAACTATGTACTTACTGCAACTGACACAGCTCCTAAGACAGCGATGTGTCATAGCTCAAAGTAAAGAGCAATTCTCAAACAATGGCCAGAGCTGAGACCCTGAGCAGCTAACAAATATTCCCATTCCCATCCCCCTGATTCCCTGAAGTTAGAAAGCCACTGCTCAGCAAGATCCATCCCTGTCCAGAGTGGTAGGTACTCTTCCTACAATCCCTCTGCTGTCCTTAAGACCATTAGGGGAATAATAAAATGGACAACTTCTTAGAACAGGTTTTGGTTTTCTGGTTTACAGATTAGATAAAATGCTGGTTTAATCAAAACCATTGACCCAAAAGGAACAGGAGCAGGAGAAATGAAGCATTGCATATATATGTTCAGTTTTCAACAAAAGTAACTGTATGAGAAGTTCTACATAATGAAACTACATGCAATGTTCAGCACATGATGAAAAGCTATGTTAATTGGTAAACATAGTATGTAACCACTCAGCATTAAGTCATTAGGATTTATTCACTATTTGAGTCCTATGACCACACAACCAGCATGACCATAACACTACCTACAAGAATCAGGCTAAGTTCTTCATACATCTGTGTACCAAAAGCATCCATTTCTGAGCCTTGTGTTTCAATGCATAGTATCCTTTGCATACAGTGGGTTGCTTAGCAAATGACACTGAATAAATGAGTACTTGCCCTCAGTCACGCAACCTTGAAGGAATGTATTTCCAGGAAATCATGAGCCTGGAAACCCTGTCGGGTTTCTTTGATCTTTTCAAATAATAAGGATTTTCCTTCAGACAAGTACCCAGCATTTCTAAACTCAATTAAGTTCTTGGGGTCCAAAGAAATAGTAGGTAAATGTTCTAAGGAACTATTGCAGAAGGGAGATTTTAATCCTCGATGATATGGGCACTGGGGAAAAATTCCTGAACAAAACAGCAATGGCTTGCGCTGTAAGATCAAGAATTGACAAATGGGACCTCATAAAGTTGCAAAGCTTCTGTAAGACAAAAGATATTGTCAACAGGACAAAAGGGCCACCAACGGACTGGGAAAGGATCTTTACCAATCCTAAATCGGATAGGGGACTGATANGAGCTGAAGGGGTCTTCAACCCTATAGGTGGAAGAATAACCAGGAACTAACTAGTACCCCCTGGGCTCACGTCTCTAGCTGCATATATAGAAGAGGATGGCCTAGTTGGCCATCAGTGGGAAGAGAGGCCCCTTGGTTATGCAGACTTTATATGCCCCAATACAGGGGAACGCAGGGGCCAAGGGGTGGGAGCGGGTGGATAGGGGAGCAGGGCCGGGAGGGGGGAGGATATAGGGAACTAGCTGGATAACACTTGAAATGTAAATGAAGAAAGTATCGAATAAAAGTAGAAAAAAAAAAAAAACTACACCTAAAAGAGAAAGTCTAAAAAAGAGAGAGTAGAAAAAGATAAAGAGAGAAATTCCTCATGCTGAACGGCACATGCATATATGCACAAGCACAAGCACATGGGATACATGTACATATGAACATAATGGTTGAAAGAATCATTTGTGGATGAATTTGTTGTTCTGATTTTTTAAATTGTATTTGTTGTTTTGTTTTGTTTGTTGGATTGGGGAGGCTGGGATTTTGGTTTTGAGGTTTGGGGGAGATTTTGTTTTTGTTGTAAGTGAGTATCAAAGAATGAAGAGAGATGTCACTCAAAGGACAACTGCTGAATACAATTAATTCCTGGTGTGTCTTCTTTTTCCTGTGACTACTAAAAACTGAAAGAAAAACCAAGCAACCTGAAAGTGTGACTTTTTTTCTTTATTAAATGTCCTGTATTTTAAGTGTGCTTTTTTTCCTTTGAAATGCTCTGTGCTTTTGTCCATAGTGACCACCTTCTTTCTGAATTCTGCATCACGTACAGCCCAGCCTTTATCTCAGCATCTAATTATATATTCTTCCCAGACTTTCTTCTTTATTATTTCCTGTATTCTCTCTCCTCCAACACATGTTCTTTAAGGACAGAGATCATATCTTAGCATATTCTATCATACCCAGCCCTCCTGATCTGAATAAATCACTATGTAAATAATTATCTTCTTAAAGCAGCATATAACATTGTTTCTTCTTCTGCATATGGTCATGATGACTCTGCTTCTTGGGACAAGCTTTTCTGTCTATAATTTTGTTCTCACCTAAAGATCAAAACCAATATTGCTTTCAGTTCTGAAACCTCCCATAGGCCTTACAGTGCAACTGGTACATCATATGTACTAAGTATGTAGCAATTAGTTTGAATTTGTTGAAAATGGAATTCTGACTGTTCCTCAAGCTTGTATAACTGGGATTTTGAAAGAGGCAAGAATGAGATAGATGAGGGGACTCACTCTCCCTAAGGAACTGGGCAGTTGTTAGCACTGATGGTATCTGTTAAGAATTATTAGCAGTGTTTATGATGTTTTATAAATTCTTATAACAACTACTCCTAGTGTTCATTTTCCTGTAAATAATTGAGATGTTGGGAATTAGGTAATTTGACTCCTTAACTTTTTTGCTGCCCCCATTGCCTTGAGCAAAAGAACAGCCAGTCAGACTACCCTATGTCACCACCAGCCACTTTAAATACTCAAGAGGACAGAAAATCACGAGAAACACAGTGCACCGACTCCTGCAGGGGCAGCCACAGCCACGGCTATACCCTTTGTACCAGTCTTAATGGTACAAAAGCCTTGATAAACTCTAGGTAACCTGGCACTATGTCCCTTGAGGCCAGAGGAGTATCCCTTCTCCAGTGACCTAGCAGATAAAGTACAAAGATTGGTGTTAAAGAGATAGTTCAAAGACAAACACAAACCTTAATTTCATGGAAGGCCTGTGATACAGCCCTTTTCTGGCTATAGGTGCAGGTGTTCATGCAGACACAGTAGGTCTGGAGGCAGACAGTGCTACCTCCTCTGGTTTCACAATATTAGGCTCAAAGTGGTGGCTTGGGGGTCTTGGGCTATTGAGATGGCTTATCAGGATAAGGCACCTGCTCTCAAGCCTGATAACCTGAGTTTGATTCCTAGAACCCACATGGTGGAAGGAGAGAACCCACTCCCACAATCAGTCCTTGGTGCACATGGACCCACATGCATATACAGGCAAAGTAAATGAATGTAAGAACTGAACTCACTCCTCGTTTTTATCAGAAACCCCTTCCTATATCACTAACCACTCCCAGAACTCATTGACTAATTAAAACTGTACCCTGAAGATTGAGTCGCCCTAAATGATCCTGCCTTTTAATATGGTTCCACTAGAGATTAAATTTCACCTCAGTTTTGGGAGGACCATTGAAACATTCCAAAACAGGAAGGCCCTGGGATTCTATGGAAACCTGGGTTTGCTCTGATGCCTCCATTCCCTGGGGGCTGCAGAAATGCAAAGAAGAGGGGAGATAGAGCCCTCCTACTTGTTTTTCAGGGAATCAGCAGTGTGAGCTTCCATGTTCACACCCCAGCGTTAACCAGAGTCAAATATGAAAAGGCCTGTTCACGGACAGTGACCCCTGACACTGAACTGTGACAAAAGCATTCACCGCGATTCCAGCCTGCTGAGGGTCTCTGAGCCACATCAGGTCCCACTGTAAGGAGGAGCACACCACCTGTCTGTCAATGCCTATTTAAGACAGTGTCTCAACACACACATTTTCAGTCAGACCTGAAATGCTGATCAAAACTGTTTGAAGTTTTCCAGATGCAACTGCATTTATCTGCAGCACTTCTAAAAATAAGAGGGAAAAAAGCCCAAAGCCTGTCAGAGTTAATTAGATTCATACAAAAAGCTTAACAGTCCTATGCAATGTTTTTACTCTGCTACATATAAAAGTACAATAATTCCATGAACACTCGGTTTAATTGCTCATAATATTTTAATTAAGGCTATGCTTTGTATAAATATCAACTCATCATTTACTGTGTCTACAGTCCCATTTAAATGATGAAGTCAATTTGACAGTACATTCATGAAAAGAGAGCCTTTTAAGAGTTTTGCGTTATGTGGTCTGGAATACTAATAGGGGTTAATTGTCAAAACAAGCCTAGTACTGACTTCAGAGGCTCCTTCACATTTTATACGCCTCGGAACAACTGCTGCATTTGCATATGACCTTCTGACCCAGTGCCATGAGTAACATAAGGGCTACTTCAAATCTGCAGGTCTGTGGCTGGAAAATCGGAAAGCTCCCTTTTAGTATTTACATTTTAAGGCTGCCCTTTCAACAATCCCCTTTAACTACTGTATTTGCGATTCAGATGATCAGATAATTAGATGTAAGATTAGATGCGCCAGAAGAGATGGCTGCTTCAATTAATCTTACAGTCCGTGCCTCTGCAAATCAGTTCTCCATGTGCAACAGAAAATATCAAATTAAGTTTTCAGAGCCAGGGAAATTTCAAGTCCACAGTCATTTTAATTCCATCTGAGGCAAGGATATAATTTATTACTGTAGTCTGAATTCATGTTCTCTCTTTCCAAAACACCAGTTTTAATTAGAGAACTGAGCCCCAAAAGAGTAGAAATAGGGGGAAGACAGTTTCCCATTTTACCCCCCAAGGGATCACTACCTCCTGCATCTCTTCTGATGTGAGTGTTTGCATGGTGAGAATCAGCAGGGGCTACCATGAGGGATGGGGGCCCTACCACAGGAGGGCATGTGGGCCTGAAAGGAGAGATGAGCCACCTCTCATTTACAAATGAATACGCTACAACTTCCCTGCTTTTTTGCTTCTGCCTTATAAATTTCACAAACCATTTTGTCATCCAAAACGATCAAATAATTTCTCTCATAAAACACAAGATGGAAAAAAAATCACCTCAAATTGTCAACTATATGTGCTTTTTTTTATAAATAGAACTTTTAACAGAATAGAAGCATGAAATAAATATAGATCTGGAAACTAGAAAACAGATGGCACAAAAGATACCGGTATTTATCCCTGGGTATTTAAGAGAGAGCACAAAACAGTCAGTTGTGAATTTTGTTATGAGTTTTGAAAGGCATAGCCCTGGAATAAAGTCCTATGGTCTGTTGTGAAGCCAGAGTGCCTTCAACAGAAGGGAATCGATGGGACAGCATCTCTTAGGTATTCTAGTCCAGAACTCGTGGGTGTGAACACTGAAGCTTGAGTCTTGTGCGAAGATATTATCAAAGCCAATACAACTCTAAGCCACTTGCAGCACCCACTGCATCTGGAAATGCTGCATTTGAGAGCTGGAGTTCAATTCCTTAGAAAGTCATCTTGTTCATTCACTCAACAAATGTTTTTGAAATACAGAAAGGTTTCAGAGAGCCTGCGCGGTAATTTGTGGATGTAAGGAAACCCAGCGAATAAAGAGGGGACAGCAGTAGCTCCTTGTAAATTTACTTAATATCCCTCCGATGACTAGATGGACCAGAGAGTGACAACACATGGAGATAGGTTAACTTCGCTGAGAACCCCTGAAGGAGAAATCTGTTAATACCAGACCACAAGCAGAGCTGTTAAGGCTGACCTCGTTTATTACCCCGGACACAAGTAAGGGAGGATATTTATATGTTGTTCAGAACCAGCTTCTTCTGCAGAGCCGAATTGCTTCCTTCCCTTTCTCCTCTGACCTCACACGGGGGACGTGCTAACTACAGATGGTGTGTTACCCCTGCCGTGTGGACAGATGGATCCCATGCCTCACACCAAATCACAAGCAGAGACATAGCTTTCCGTGACTTTGCCTCCCTTTGTTTCGAGATACCTAAGCGGGATGGACACGGTCACCGCCCCGACGTGAGTGAGTGTCCTTTTATTCTCTCGACTTTTCTCAGGGGTCTCAGCACCCAACCAGTAATCCGACTGCCGTAATTTTTCCACTCATCTGTGATGGGACCCTGACCACCTTGAGCATAGTGAGCATGGCGAGCATGGCTCTGGCAGGCTTTGCGCTTCTCCCCTATTCCCACTGCCTTCATTAAAACTTAGATTACATTCCTAAAGAGAGGCTCCAAGGTCTACTCCTTTCTTTGGCCACCTCTAACCCCAGGATGACTAACAAGGTCCAGCTATCAAGGTACAGAAGTCCAGCAACCAAAAGTCCCCTTTGGCTCACCTAATTAACAAGCCCAATTAAAATTAAACACCTCATCCTAACATGGGGTTTCCCCCTCTACCTTTATAAACTGCCATTTTCCTATGGGACACATCTGTCTCTGCTCTATCCATAGGCAGGCCTTTGTCCTCTCCTATCCCTGCCAGTCTCCCTTGTTCCCTTCCCCAGGTCCCTTGCCTTCTATCTCCTGTCTTTGTCTCTTATTCCCTGTCCTTTGTCCCTCTGGGGCAAATACATCTCTTTTCTGTGGAAAACTTGGTCTTGGGGTCCTGAGGCAAAACTGGGCCTCTCCATCACGGCAGCTCTTCATTCTCAAGTATATGTGTTGTCTTTTACTCTTTCACTCCTGTTTTCTCAGATACTTACTTACCTAGGCAACGTTTCTATCATCTTTTCTTTAAGTGGATACACTTAATTGCTTTTTGTTCCTTCTTTATATCTTAAATTTTTATTTTATTGCATTTATGTGTGGTATGTGCGTTTTGTGAGTATGTATTGTTTGTACTGTGTGTGTGTGTGTGTGTGTGTGTGTGTGTGTGTGTATGTGTGTGTTTTGCTATGCTGCACACAGAGGGGTCAGAAGACAACCTGTGGGCAGTTCTCTTCCTCTACTACATGAGCCCCAGGGACTGAACTCATGTGTTGTCTTAGTCAGGGTTTCTATTTCTGCACAAACATCATGACCAAGAAGCAGTTGGGGAGGAAAAGGTTTATTCAGCTTACACTTTCCACATTGCTGTTGATCACCAAAGGATGCAGGACTCGAACTCAAGCAGGTCAGGAGGCAGGAATGCAGAGGCCACGGAGGGATGTTACTTACTGGCTTGCTTCCCCTGGCTTGCTCAGCCTGCTCTCTTATAGAACCCAAGACTGCCAGCCCAGAGATGGTCCCACCCACAAGGGGCCTTTACCCCTTGATCACTAATTGAGAAAATGCCCCACAGCTGGATCTTATGGAGGCACTTCCCCAACTGAAGCTCCTTTCTCTGTGATAACTCCAGCCTGTGTCAAGTTGACACACAGAACCAGCCAGTACCGGTGCTCAGGCCTGAGAACAAAGTACCTCAACCTGCTGAGCCATCTTGCCGGCTCCACTCTCTCTCCCTTCTCCCAAGAACATCTTCTAAAGCTTGGAGTTCTCCTTCAAATTTATGTTGATTTTCAGGAAACACTCAAACACATATCACACATACCAGCTCCAGTGCACCACACAAGTATCCCCATTGCCCAAGCTGAAGACCTCTCTAGGCCGGCCCTTCATCTCCAGATGTATCAGTCAAAATCCTCATCTCTTCTTCAAGGTTTTGTCTAAGTACTGAAGTTTTGTCTCACTCCTGAAAGTCTTATATGCTTGCTATAATAAACAGCAGCTTCTGCTACTCTCTGCTTTTGTAATGAGGCCAGGTTCAAGACACATAAGACAGCACATGACCTTACCGAATAGGTCACTCTGGAATCTCCTCAAATACACTGCAAAGTCTTTTCAAAAACAATTCCTGTGTATTTTAATGCTTGTAGCCCCACATGTGTAGTTGCTTAGGAAACATTTTCTTAATTATAGCCCTATGCATTAGGAGCCTCAGACCTCATACGCAACAAAAACAAATCTCAACAATAGACATTAGCAGGGACTCATAACATCTGGGTTAATTCCTGGAGACCATTGAGCCCAGCACTATGAAGGTATGTAAATATCTCAGTCAATTAAGAGCCCATCACTATTTAAAGCCTTTGAGCTGTTCAAAGTGTTGTAAATACAAGAGATATTTACATTCTATTCTCCTCTTGCTGTCACCAAATCCAAACATCTCTCCAGTTACAATGTGACACAGCGCCAAGAGCAGTCTCACATCTGAGCTCTTCTCCCTGGGTCGTGGTTCATGTGTGTGTTGTGATCTAGGTAATCCTTTCTGTGATGCCTTCATCTCCTTAGTATATTAGTATTTCTCTTTAAGAGTCCTACAGATGAACTCTGACCTAAAAGTGAATCTTTCTTGTTCTTCTTACATTCTGGGGGAAAAAATACTCCAGATATTTATTTCTGCAGCTATTGCTTACCCACATCTTTCCAAGCAAATCTTGCCAACAGCTTTCTAAAGAGTGTCTACCATGAATTCAGAGGGGTGTGTGTGTGTGTGTGTGTGTGTGTGTGTGTGTGTGTGTGTGATATCCCATTTCCTTCCTCTAAGACTTAATCATGCTCTCAAATCCCAATGTTTCACAGTCTGACCAGGACTTTAATCCTTCTTTCCAATTTAAATGTCTCACAGTGCTATTTCAAGGGATTATCCTCTCCTCTCCTAAACACAGAAGCTGTGGAGCACAGGAACATTACAGTTCCTCTGTATGGTTAAGTGAAAGTCAGGATGTGTCAAAACTTGGTATTTCTCTTTCTGTCTCTTGGATAATATTGTCTTTGGTGTTACTTGTTCATTAGGAAAAAAATAACATACCAAATTTTGTCTCTGATAACATTCTATTTCTCTTTTACTGTTGCTACAATATTCTTTTCCAAGCCAATAGCACCCACTTTAAAATCATGAAGGATTGAGGGCCACTGAGATGGCTTAGCTAGTTAAGGTACTAGCCCAGTCCCTGAAATTTGCATGGTGGAGGGAGAGAACTGACTCCTGCAAGTTGTCCTCTGATTTCTACACATAAATTATGGTATAACATATTGTGTACCATGGCAACAACCTACCACACAGACATATGCAGACACAAATGAATGCACTAAATAAATAAATAAATAAGTAGTAAAATAAAAACCCTACAATCTATGAAGGATTCAGAGTCTGCTTTATGCTTACGATGCGGAACAGTAAACCAGTTTGCCTCACAACAATGTAGTATAGCCAACACGATTTAAAATAGGCATATTATGCTTCCAAGTAAAAATTAAAAAACAAAACAAAAAACAACAAAACAACAAAAACAAACAAAAACAAAACAAAAAACCAAAACCTTACCAGCTCTGAAGACTCACATGAGATAGCAGCTCAGGTAAAGGGCCCATTAATAGTGTTCTCATGCTAATGCTTTATACCAGCAATGTCCAGGCAAGGTGTAACTATAGATTCTACCTAGATAACCCAGTAACATTAGACTTTAGAGTGAAGGTTAGATGGTGAACTAGAAGGGTTTTGTTTCCTCACATGTTTTTGTTTTGTTTTTATTTGCTATTTGTGTCATTCGACCTCTTTTGATTTTCAGTAATTTTGTGTTCCTGAATTTTCTTTCTATAGTCTCTTGGCTATGCCTGTTCTTCTCACTAGTCTGAAGAATTGCATCTAGCATTCTTTGTTGGGATAATTTGGTGAACATGATTTTTTTCTAGCATATATATAACATGACTTAATTTCTTCTTCATTCATTTTGGCAAAGAGTTTTGCTGCATAAAATAGTATGGCATAGCCTGTGTGGTCTTTTAGAACTTGAAGTACATTGCTTCAGCATCTACTGGATTTTAAAGCTCCCTTTGAGAAATCAGCTAATATTCTGGTGGATTTCCTGTTTATGAGACTTGTGGCTTTTGCCTTGCAGGTTTCCATACATTTTCTTTGTTCTATATATTTAGTGACTCCATGTTCCTTTCTGGTCTTGTCTGGTTCATGCTCTGTGTACACTTCTGTGTGTGAATGTCTTTCCTTAGTGTGGAGAAACATTTCTTCTGGGACCTGATTGAAAATCTCGTCTATGGCATTGCCAAGGGGTTCTTTGATGTCTTCTATGCTATGAGTACACAGATTTGATCTTTTCATGGTGTCACAAAATTCCTGTATGCTTCTTTTATGTACTTTTGTGTTTTTCATATCTTTGCTTGAGTGGTGCAATTCCTCTACCTTATCTTCAAGCCCTGGTATTCTATTTTCTACTTGGTGCATTCTACTGGTCCTAATTCTAAGTTTCTAATTAGGTTATTGAGTGTTGCAATTCATCTTACTGCACCCTAAATTCTTCCCGATATTTCCATCTCTTTACTGAGCTTTCAAATCCTAAATTGCCTACCTTCAGCCATATGTTTGTTTATCTTGGACTTCATTCAGGATTTTATTACTATTCCCTTTAAGTTCATTGAGGTGTTCCTTCATGTCTTTTTAAAACCATATTGAAATGTTTGATCATGCTTACAATTTTTTTCTTTTTAATTTTGAGTCCTGGATCGCATCTAGGTAATTGTCATTTGAAAACATTTCTATAGAACTACTAGGTTTGGGGAAAGAATACATTGTCTTGGTCTTCTGTATTATGTTTTTGGTATGTGACTTGAACGTGTAGATTTCCTTCATTGGTTACTGTGATTCCAGCCTGCCTCTGGCTGGGCCAATCAAAAAACAATGTGATGAGAGCTAGGCTTGTGCATGTGGAGATGACATGAACATGAACTGAATACTACATGAAAATGAACTCACTAGAATATCTGTGACAGACACTAGGAAGTAAGTCAACAGGGATTTACATTGTCTCATTTATATTTTTATGTACTCAAACTTTTCAATAGTCAAAGTATTTTATTTTGTCAATTTCTTCAGTGGTTTTTTTTTCCATTTTCCTAACCTGTGGCTGAATACCTTGTATGTGTTCACATATAGATTTTGAAATCTTCCATTAAGTTTTATCAAGGAAATTCCCTTCTATTTTTGTTGATTCTTTTGACATTAATTATTTTCATTCTTCATGTTCTTAAATAAATTAATGATGAATATATTCAACTGAATTGTCAGACCAAGGTTTAGTTTATATATAAAAGTTTGAGAAGGGGGTAAGGGAATGATTTAGCAAGTAAGAGGCTTTATAACACAAGCACAGGGATATGAGTTCAAGTCCCTGGCACCCATGTAAAAAGACAGATATAGTCATACATATATCTATAATACCAGCAATTTGGGGTGGGATCAGTATTTTCTGGACATCGGTCTACTATGGCATTGGAGACCCTGCCTCAAAGGAATAAGGTGGAAAATGATAGAAAAGACAAGTCTTCCTTAAATTTCTATATGTCCATGGATGTGCATGTACTCATACACATGCATGTACATCACAAACACACATGCACATAGCAGAAAAAAACACTGAGAAAGGACAAAGTACAATAAGTTGTATGACAAGCTATATGCTAAGACATGGTAAATCTCTATTCCAACTCTAGAGGAAGAACCTTATGAACCAGGGGCCTTATGTCTATTTGTCTGTAATTTACCTCTTCAGAATAAAGACAGTTTTGATCCTACCTTGAATTGCCCTTAGCTGTGCTGACAGGAACCAGCACGACTACTTGATTTTAGTATGGATATCTTATAATTGCTTAGTTCTGTAAAAACTGCATGTTTATACATTGGAATAATCAGGGTTATCAAAACAGAATAAATGTTCTCCACCAGTGCAAAGCATGACTATATTTTAGCATCTTAAGATTGTCATAAATAAATGGATAAATTGAAAGCACTTCCCATTTCCATAGAAACTAGAAATAGAACTATCCTTCTGTATATGAGGTGTTATTTTTGTTATACTACACTGGTCTCAAAATGTAATTTGTTAAGTTTTAGAGCCAAATGATAAAACTAATGGGTTATGGATTTAGTATTAATTACTCTAAAGCTGTAATCAGTATCTCTGAAACGATTCTTCAAAAAGCAGGTGGTATTTACTTCCTAGCTTATTTCTATACTCTGTCCAGGAAGTGCACCAAGAAACTAATGAATCTGGCTAGATACTCAGAAAAAAATTCTTGTTAAAATAAACCAATTCATTAGTGTTAACTGTGGATAATTTTTTATTTCTATGAAAAGCAGTAAGGCCCAAATCACTGTATCCGTGCAACAATATGCTAACTTTAAATATTTTAAGCATATTACTTTCCCTTACAGCTGGTCATACAAATATTCTGTAAAATCTCAACATATAAAAAGTAAGTAAGGGTAAGATGCCCTTATCCCAAAATCTTCCTCTTCTCACAACTCAAGTACCCACCAGCCACCAATAATGAACTCAAGTACTTAAGAAACAGAGCATAGAACGCATTTATGGTATTCTAGGTAGTGGTATGGATTGTTCTAAATTCCTAGCTTATTCCTAATACACACAGGTCTTATCACAACCTGAAAATGAGACGACTCCCATACAATGCCTTTTCAAACTAGTACCTGTTTCCCCAGTTCTGAAATTCTGGCTGAGAGAATTTTATTAAAAATAAAACTTAAAGACACACAGCCAGTACTTTAGTTAGCTTAACGCACCTAGATGACTTCTCATCAAGTGAGGCCACATGCAGGTCCAACACACAGAGCACAGTGCTCAGCATTTGCCAATGGTGTTTGTGTTAAACTGACACTTAACAATAACAGCCAGGAATCACTGCCCACCAAGGTTGCTTTGAAAGACATTATTTGCCTCAAGGGAAAAAAAACTGGAGAAACTACCTGTTAAATTACTGCTCATCATTTAGCTCCCATAAGATGTCTCTCTTAAATATTAGCCCTGTGACATGTACATATATGTTTTCAAGGCCTTCCACTTGGTATTGGATACCCTATTATGGGTCTGCTATCAGCCTTTCTTAGCTCTCTGTAGTTCTTTGCTTAGGGGTGAGGCTCAATGAGATTTACCCCTTGTATATTAGCATGTATATTGGTGTCTTCAATATTCATGTCTTATTTAGGTAGCCATGTTGTTGAGACTGTATGTGTGTGACTTGTCTGCCAGTTCTAGGAGAATATCCCCACAGTCTACTTCCCATTCTTCTGGTTCTTACAATGGTTTTATCATATCTACATATGTAGATATATTTAGAGTAACAATTAAAGACAATTAAGGGAAAAAAGGTCATGAATTTGAAAGAGAGCAAGGCAGGTGTGGTAAATGAGAGCGGTTGAAGGAAGAAAAGGAAAGGAAAATGATGTAATTACTCTAATTGCATTTTAATTTTAAAAATAAAAGAATTAATAAAAAAATTAACTAAGAAAAAAAGTAATTCCTGAGTAAGTCCTTTACTTTCTTCCTTTTGTATGACTAATATAGCTACATGTATCTTTCTCATCATCTTGACTTCCAAAGACCTAGTTCTGAATCTCATCTTTGGTGATAAAGTACATCGGAGGGCATACTTTAGTTCTCTGGTTACATAATTTAACATGTATTTATGTTTTGTTGTTGTCTGTATTCTTATTGTAAATCCCTAAAAAAAAAAAGTGTTTCTTTCTCACTAAGTAGTCTGAGCCTATAAGTCCAGACAGCAGTATGTAGTTGAGGCAACAGCAGTCCAGCATATCTCGATGATATGACTGGTCATCTCGTGAAAGTATAATTCATTTCATTTATTCCTTGCCCTACTTGACAAATGTCTCCAAATATGAATAAAAATCACCCCAGTGGTTCCCCTTTGACATGGGCAGATTAGCTCAGAAATATAGAATGTTGTGAGTCTAAGAGTTAGGAGCTGCAACACCCTCAGACCTGATGATTTAATACCTACTCACTCTTACGTCTCCCTTCTCTAAACTTGAACTCATTTTTCTTTCATTGGATGAACGAATACAACCCATTGGAAGCTTGTCATAGAGCACACCACTTGAAGTATCGTACAATGTGATACTTCACTAGACTGTCACAATCAGTATCACCTAATTTCAGAAAGAAAGATTGAGAGAGAGAAAAAAAAGACTAATATGGCTAAGTAAGCAAAATGTACTCTGGGTCATAGAGTAAGCATCCAAAGATGCAACACTATTTTGATTTGTTCCGTGGTTTTGTTATGTGGTGCAGAGGACTGGGACCAGGCCCTGATGTGTGCTAGACAAGAGCCCTACAACTGGAATACACTCTATTCATCATTTTCAATCATATTTTGAGCTCTGGGAGTGTAGGTCCCAGGTTCAAACTCCCTACCACGACTGGTCTACAGTGCTTCATGACTAGGTTACTCATCTATAAAAGATTAAGTAAGATACAAGTAATGAAATTCCATTCCATGATGCTGTAATTTGAATGGTTGATATGAGCAAAAGTATTGAAGCTAATTTCAGTGGCTTCCAAAACAAGCCAGCATTTCACTTTCTTCAGCCATCTCTAGTGAGGCAGCCTGAAGACAAAGAGGGAGAGTGGGTTCTGAAAGCTCCTCATCTACATCATTCTACTTTTTGGATATGCAGGGGTTTTATGCAAGTGGCGGGCAATGCTTTCACCCCCATCTTTTTAATTCCGACTCTCTGTAATTTTTCACATTAAAGAGATACAAATAAGTAAGCATGATTATTATGGCAGATCATGACATAATATTATTCACATACGACTTTTGCATAGACGCTTGTAGAAACAATGAAAAGGAGATGTGTTGTCTCAAGAGACAATATGCTTATGATTTTGAACATATTTTCTGCAAGTAGGGAAAACATACCTGAACCCACAGGAATACTGGAATCTTTACTACATTCAAGCACAAACACATTTTCTGCTTCTTAATTTAAGAAGGGAAGGGACAGCACTAAAATGCACATAGGAATAAACAAGCCATTTATTTACTTGTACTAATTAACATCTCTTCAGGTCTCCAGGGTCTCTCTCAAAGGATGTTCCTCTGGCAAGAGAACCAGCAATTCAAAAACTTGCTGAGTCCAGAGGGAGAAATGTCAAAAAAAAAAAAAAAGGCACCCTAAAAACAAACATGTTAATTAAAAACATGAGACAAACAGGAGCATCTCACACCTCTCCCTACCACCCCAGGAGGCCAGAGTAATTGTCTCTTTGCTTACAACATTTAAAAGATCAAATTAGCAGGAATCCTCCAGAAACAGTTAACACTGGCTCCTCACATTTCTTATCATCTTGACTGCTCAAAAATAAGAGCTAAAGGAAAGAGTGACATTTCAAACTTCTTGGATATTAGAGTGTCAGCTCCAAAAGTAGGATTGCAGAGTTCCTTAGCTATATCAACAGTCTCAACCAAAAGAGCCTCAGACAGGTAGGGCCCCTCCAGAGGAGTGTGAGAGGGGCTGGGATTTGACTATCCACCCACAGATGTGATGTTTGCTTTCTCTTCCCATTTCTTCTCTGACAGGGTCTCTTTTATCCCAGGCTGTCCCTGAATTTTCAAAGTAACCCAGAGGTATGAGGGTGTTGCAGTTCCCAACTCTTAGACTAAACAACATTCTAGATTTCTGAGGTAGTCTGTCCATATCAAAGGAAAACACTTGAGGTGATTTTTATTCACATTTGGGGACTTTTTTTTTTGAAGTAGGGCAAAGAATAAATGAAATGAGTTAATATTCTGATCCACCGCAATTACTGGATACTACCACTACTGGCTTCATATGGTGCTGGGAACTGAACTCAAGACCTCCTGTCTATATGTTGACAAGCACTCTGCCAAGCAGCCCATATCCTTGCCCCTTAAAGCTTATTATTTCTAATTGAAATAAACTCCAGGTTGTGTCAAGTTGACAGTTAAACTAACCATCATATAAAGTATATTAGTATTTTAAATATAAAAGCAGTCTAAGTTATGGGTATTGTTTAAATATATGCTATTGGAAGGCAGAACACCATATAATCAGGTCAAGCTTCTGTAGAAAATTAGATGTGTGGTTTTGACAAGTTATATAAATAGGCTAAGCCCTGGGTCTTTTTTCACCTGTAAATGTTGATAATCAGTCAAATTATTGCTGTTTTTCCATAGCCATCTCTTCATAAACATATTTCTTACAAAGTGTAAGCCACCTGTTACTTTCTTTGTGTTTGATAATGTTACCACTATAGTATCTAAGCAATTTTCATGTCATTGAGACTTTGCAAGTAAAACATCCAAAGTCTGCAGAAAGTCACTCGGGCAGGTGCACTATGTTCTGCATTTTTGCTTAGTTTCTACCTTGGCTTGGATTGTTCTGCTAGATGGGAAGAGGAAAGGCTTCTTCCAGTGAGCACCTGAGCTCACAAAGATATGAGCACTGCCCTCCCCTCTTAATCAGAAAACAGGAGGACT
Source organism: Mus minutoides (assembly GCA_902729485.2). NCBI lineage: Eukaryota > Metazoa > Chordata > Mammalia > Rodentia > Muridae > Mus > Mus minutoides. The sequence continues at coordinate 1,176,920 of LR755134.1, forward strand.
CTGATTTTTTTCCTCACTGATCTAATAGACAGGGTGTGATCAAAGCAATGCTACCATTTGCCATGAGTGCAGGCAGTCAGTGTATACATTTTCTAAGTTTTGCATAACATCTATGCTCCCCACACAAAATAATTTTAATGGGATTCCAGATTCCAGATCAGCTATTACTACATGAAGCCTCCCAGTGTCCACACTTTCTCCACACATGGAGACCACCACATGCCTAGGTTTGTCTAGAGAAACCTTCCAGCCCTTATCAACAGTTACTGAGCTATTCAATCAATGAAATGAAAAACCACAGTCTGCATACCCAACTAAAATTCAACTGAAAGCTTTGATCCTGGCAGCTTGTATATTATGTAACTGAGACCTTCCTGGTAGTTTTTTCATTGTGGCTTTATGCCAAGTGTCCTTAACCAGCAAATATACACAGATCAATCATCTAACCACTCTGAATTGTCTGGACAGCTTGGAGTGAGGTTGTAAAGTAAAATAAAAAGTATCATCAATGAAATTGGTAATGCTGAGGGGGAACAAGATTTAGGTGATTTAAATATGCAGGTGTGAGATGTGGTATCCTACCTAGTTTTTACTATCCTGAAAGCTTGCTGTATTAGCTTTAAGTCCAAAGGTCACTTGATTTTCTTAAAAGAAGCTGTCATTTTGCATTACTATCTGCTACTTCACATTACCAGCATTCATCTGCAAAGACAGCTTTTACCTTCTCTGATACATACAAATCTCCAATGAATAGCTTCTTGGGCAAATAGCTTAGGATTCTGTGATCCTGGGTTTACTCTCAAACCTTTCGAAGGTCATGTTGTGCAAAACAGAACTCAAGACAATGAATTTAAAGTGACTTTCTAAAAGTATAAAACTGTTGTGCCGATGTGGGCTGTGTATAAGATTATTCTAAAACACTTTGGATGACTGGGTGAGATACAGAGGTATTGTCTGGTATTAGATGCATTTATTACTGTTGAGGGGAAGTAGCCAACAAAAATAAGTAAAGTAATAATGGTTTATGTTGGCTCCTAGTTGGACCGGACATGCCATCATAGAAGGACAGCTGTAGTAGCTGGTCTATTGGACCTGCAGTGAGGAAGCAGAGAGCAATGAATGTGATATTCTGAATGCTTCTACTGTTTGTTCAATCAAGACGCTAGTGACATAGTGCCACCCATGTTCAGCGTGTTTCCAAGCTAGTTCAAAATTTAGGAAATGTGGCAATAAAAGCTCATCATCACAACCTCCAAACTATAGGAGATAGATAGATAGATAGATAGATAGATAGATAGATAGATAGATAGATAGATAGATATGTAGATACATAGATAGATGATAGATAGATAGATAGATAGATAGATAGATAGATAGATAGATAGATAGACAGACAGATAGTTAGATAGATAGATAGATAGATAGATAGATAGATAGATAGATAGATAGATAGATAGATAGATAGATATCACCTTGGATAATTACCAAATGACAGCCAAAGCTTTTTGTTTTGCAATAAGAAAAAGATATAAAACAAAACAATATACACCTAAATTTGTACACACCATGGAGGAATAATATAATCTGAGTAATGATGCAAACATCCAATACTCTAAGAAGAAACCGGTAAAATAGAAATAGTCAAGACTTGAAATAAAAACAACTTCATTTTACATATCACTCCTACAACAATTTTAGCTTATGGCTTGCTGAAGTTCAAAGTTAACTTAACCTGCTCCAGAGATTCTTCATCTGAAACGTGACATCAATTTGCGGTACCCCACTGAAGCTAGAAGTAAAGCATGTGTGTCAAAGCATTTGCTAAATGATGGAGTAATCTAAGTATCTCAATGATGAAACACATCTCTTCTGCTTTTCCCAAATGCTGCAGCATCTCTATCAGTTAATATTCCCCATGTCTTATCTGTCCATTTTCAAATAGGCAGCTCATCAATGCAACGTGGTGTTATTTTCCCAACCCCAACTCGTGTGTTGTACCTCAAGGTCCATGCATGCTTTCAATAGATTTGTATGTTCTCTTGTCATTCTTGCAGTGGATTTAGTCCCTCGGCAAATATTTTCAGAGGCATTGAAAGCAAATAACAAAGACAAACTCTCCTTTGGGGCCATTCCACATCTGATGAAAGAGTTATGGAAATGATCATACACTGATCCAAATTCTTCTAATTTATGAAGTGCAAATGAAAGTTCTGGATGTATAGGGAAAAAAGTACATAAATTTGTCCTAGTGACCACGGAAAAAAACACAATTAAAGAACCCTTGAATTACCAAATTCCCATTCACAGTGACCCTGGCACACTGTTTCAGCACAAGCTGTGATCAGGAATAGTTACAGGAATTTATGCATGTCCTTCCTGTCCTACGTACATTTCTGTCATTGTGATAAAAATGCCCTGACCAACAGCAACCTAAAAGAAGAAGGGTTTATCTAGCTGGATTACAATTCTATGTTACAGTTTTATTGAGGGAAGTCAAGGTAGGTGGACAAGCATGTAGTAGCATTAAATCTGTAGTCAAAAGTAGAGAGAAATGACAGGGTCTTTGCTTGCTGGCTGATCATATACTCTTGCACCTTTCAGGGCCTGTTCCAGGAAACAATGAACCTACATTAAAGGTGGGCATTTCTACCCCCATCAACAATCAAGACAATCTCAAAGGACAACCTAATATAGATAATTCCTCCAGCTTCTATCCTCAGAAGACTCTAGGTTATGTTAAATAGTCAAGAAGGAACTGAAGGGGTTTTCAGTCCCATGGGAGGAGCAACAGTGTCAACCCGCAAGACCCCCTCCAGAGCTCCTGAGGACTGGACCACCAACCAAAGAGTACCCATTGAGGGACCTATGGCTCCAGCTGCATATGTGGCAGAGGATGGCCTTGTTGGACATCAGTGGGAAGAACAGCCTTTGGACCTGGGGAAGTTCTATGCCCCAGTGTAAGGGAATGCCAGGACAGGAAGGCAGGAGTGGGTGGGTAGGAGAGCACCCTTCTAGAGGCAGGGGAGGGGGAGAGTATAGGGGATTTCTGGAGGGATACCTGGAAAGGGGATAACATTTGAAATATAAATAAAGAAAATATCCAATAATATTTGTGTATGTGTATATGTGTGTAGATAGATAGATAGATAGATAGATAGATAGATAGATAGATAGATAGATTAAACATCCACCTTAGTAAATGTCAGTCTTTAAGATATCCTTGAAATACAGCCTGTCACCTACATATAGGAAACAGGAAACAAATGAGTATAAGTACAGAATTAAACAAATCTCTCAGGAAGAAAAAAAAAACGTGGTATCTGTGGAAGCTCAGGCCATAGAACTAGACTAAACCAATTTTAACCTGATAGTGCACAGGCTGCTTGACCTTAGAGAATCCTTATTGTCAGGCAGGAGCTGCATTCCTCATTAGAACAGTAGTCTAATGGCAAGTTGTTGGCATATCACAGATGTTGGCTAAAAGGTGCTGTTGCCCGTGAGCCACAAGACTCCCTTTTCTACTCTACCCTGTCACTGACTTCCTTCTCGGTTGTGGCCTCTCTGCAGGGAGAGCAACCTCTCATCAACCTCTGTATGCAGGCATATAGTGTTAGTAATAGGGATGGCTATTTAGAGATTATGTCATTCACCAATGAATTAGAACAGGACATCCATTTCTACCAAAGGAACAGAAAGACTCAAAGAAAGTCCATAAAGAAATATAACAACATGAAATTTATTTGTACATCCAAGAAGTATTTATTAGCAACAACTCCATGCTGGTTGTTTTTTGTTTTGTTTTGTTTGTTTTGTTTTGTTTTGTTGTTTTCTTTTTTGTCTTTTTTTTATAGTAACTATGAATAAAGTTCAGTATTAACTTGTATGTCCTGTAGTCATAGAACTTAAGGTCTAAGGTAGAAAAATGGGCAATAAATGAATAAATAAGCAAGACATAGTTTACAGTAGTTGGAGGAAATGGCATAGTGAGAAATGGCAGAAGGCCACGATTTCGTGGAACTTGCGTGAAGTCGTAGTTACCTTGTGCTAAGAGCTACTGGCTCTGTAGTTACTATAATCTGTAAGGTATTAGCATTGCAGGTACCGTGTGCACAAGGAAACTGGCACTGTCTTACTGTGTGTTGTGTGATTCTGACTTAGTAGTTACCATGTGCTGTAAGTACTCAGCACTGTACCTACTGGGTGTTGTGTAAAAATGACCTAGTAGTTACCCCATGCTATAAGTAGCTGGCACTATAGTTATTGTGTGCTCTAAGTACTGGGATGATAGTTACTCCTTGTTGTCTCTAGTAGTTGCCTTGTACTGTGAATACCTGACATTATAGTTACTGTGTGACATGAGTATCAGACATTGTAACTTTAGTCGCTGTGAGCACCTGATGTAGCTATAACCATGTGCTGTAAGTCCTGGCATCACAGAGACTATGGGATGTGATTCCCTGGCGATGCATTCTCTTTGTGATTTCAGAACCAAGCACTGTAATCACTGTTTACTGAGCCCTCTAACTATCTGGCATTGCACTTACTATGATGCTCAAGTAGTTTGCACTGAAAGTCACTCATTATTATGTGCTGCAGGCACCTGCCATTGTACAAACTGGTTTCTGCAATTGTAGTTACTTTATGTTGTGGGGACCTAGCTGTTTAGTCAGTGTGTGCTATAGTAGTGGATAGCTCACATTACTATTTGTTGTAAGTATGTGATATATTAACTGCTGATAATGACTATCTGTAAACCCCTTTCATTGTAATTATTGTGTGCTGTAAGTAACTGACATTGTAGTTACTGTGTTGTAAGTCCCTGACATTGTAGTTACTGTGTTGTAAGTCCCTGACATTGTAGTTACTATGTGTTGTAAGTTCCAGACTTTGTAGTTTCTATGTTCTGTAAGTACCTGACATTGTAGTTACTGTGTTCTGTAAGTACCTGACATTGTAGCTACAATGTATTATAAGAATATAAAAGAGCATGGACCCAATAAATATAACTTAATGATTCTAATTTTATATGAAATGCTATAATTCACCTGAAAAAATGGTAATAATAATAGATGATATGTTTCTGTCCCTTGTTCTCACACTAACAGACACCCCATGCATATATATGAAAAACATGCAGAATGTATATTAGGCTGGGAGCGTTATTCTTTGACCACTGCTGCAAACCAAATATGCTTAAGATAGCATTGTTCCACAGATACTCACTTTCTTCTTGGACAGTGTTAATGCAAAGGATGTTCACAGCTGAGTTGCTAGGGGACTCCATCCCACGCAGAGCTGGAGCCTGGAGGGTGGGGCCATGGAGACTGGCATCCCGTGGAGGCAGAGATTGCCTATTGATCCTGCCTGCCTGTGCACTCAGTTGGGTCAGGAATGAATTCCTCCGGATGCTGGCTGTGCTCTTTGGAGCAATCTTGTTTTCTAACAGACTGTTGACATGGAGGAAGTTTCCATTTCTTTCAAAATTCAAAGGCACATCAATAGAACCAAAGTTCCACACGCCTACTTCAAGTGATTGATTTAAAAAAAAAAAGTATAATTTTTAGGGTGGATCTATAGAGGGACATGAATGTCACTCCAGAGTACTAGTTCAGAGATACTAATATTCACATGCTAGTCACAAAAATAAACTTAATTGGTTCTAATATTGAAGAAAAAAAAAAGCAGCATCTACAAGTTAACACATGGGCTCTGTCAGCCACAGATGACGTTTGAGCTCTTTAGTGGTAAGCCCAGAAGTGACCCAATTAACCATAGTGAGAGCAGCATCTTTCTGAAAGAAGGCAGAGTAAAAGCAACGTGAGTTTATCTTCTAATTTTATATTGATCAAATGTATTATTTGCTGATAATTTCTGAGTATATATAATTTACCCCCATCCTTTCTTATCTCTCTTAAACCTATATATCTATCTATTCCCTACCCCTGCAAGACTCTGTCCCACATTCAAACCTTTTGTTTTATTTGGTGACTAATGATTTTAACAGCAGCCATCTGTGCAGCCATGGGTTCTGAACTATCCACTGGAAGCTAATGGCTTTGCCATCTGCACACACTGAGGACAGTGATTGTCCCTCTCCAAGCATCTGCTCAGCTGGGCCAGGAAGGGTTCCATCAGTCCCTTCTGGACCATGACTGCCTGCTGATGGCAGAGTTCTCAGTCCTATGTAGGACATTATACTGCCCTCTCTAAGGCTCAGAGAACATTTCAGAAGAAGGTGCAGGAAAAGATGTAAGAGCCACAAGATAGGGAGAGGGTTGCAAAATGCTCTCTTGCGGCCTGACATGATCTTTGTAATCCTGAATTTACAGCGGCTGTGGTTGCCTGCACTGGGCCTGTCAACATCCTTAGATGTTTTCAAAACACTTTCTTTTCGAATTGCCTGACACATTTCCTGTCTTTGTTCCCTGGCTTTTCATATACTGCCTCTGTTCTGATGAACCTAGAATCTTCCAGGCAAACTTGCAGCCTGACATCTTGCTTTGCAAGCAGGGGCCACCGTCCCTCTCCTTTCTTCATTCATCCATCCCAGTTCTCTCATGAGCCAATACTTTCCAAGATATCTTGACTCTGGTTTTTCTGTTTGCTCCCCTGGCGGCCAGTGCAATCCTGCTTTCCCTTCAGAACAGTGACCTATCAGAATTCTTTTGACCTAATGTGGCCAAAAGGAGAGGAGACTGGGAGGAGAACTGCTGATGACTGCCACCAACTCTCTGCTCTGGACAACCCACTTCTTTTCAGGTCCCCCAAAGCTCCAGAGTCTTCCTTAATTATAGGAACTCAACCTGTACTCTTTTCACTCCTTAGAAAACTCTCATCGCCTATCTCCTGCTACACCACACACACACACACACACACACACACACACACACACACACACACACACACACACCCCTGCTAACCCCAAGAAACATTCCCTCACATCGCTATGCTTTAGGGAGATGCTCTGAGCTCAGTAGACAGGACCATGAGCCTGTCTTCTCACAGCTGCTCAGCTGCACATTCATCACGTGTCTCCCTCACTGCAAGGCAACTTTTTCTAGGCAGATGCCATAGAGTCCCGCACCATTGTCATTCCAACACAAGGCATATTGGCTGGTGCACAACATGGCATCAAAGCCCAGTTTTGAATGAATGAAATGAAAGCATTTTCTGTTACCTGATCTTGCCAATACAATACACTGTTCTGCCTTCCTGAGAAATAACATTCATATGAAAAGTGCTATCAACAAGCCACGTGTGCAATGAGTCAGTTATCATGACATCTAAGCATCTGCTTCCTTGGGAAGGTGGTTGAGCTGCGGTCTTGACAAGACATCGTATGTCCCCGGCCAGCAGCCATGTCACTTCACAGCTAATCATGCCACCCCTGAATGAGAATAAATGTGCTTGTGAGGATGTCAGCTTTGAGAGGGCAGAGCCTTTTTCCCAGCCTTAATTTTCACAAAGACAGACCCCAAGGATGGAAGAACTCTAGACTATCTTCATTCACAGCCTGGGTCTGAAGATTCCTGGATTGACTTCCCTTGCCTCTGGGTGTTACACACAGGATTTGTGGTTGAGTAACTGAGTAGTTGCTTAGACTCACAGCATGATGCTCTTGTCTGTGCTGACTCCTCACTTCATTAAAATACCTCTTATTCACAGGACTCCACAGCAGTCACAGTCAGTCTCAGATCCTCTCTGATGACTTTCCTAATCTGGAAATGTGGTCAGCACTCACTTTGCCCCATCCCAGCAAAACTACCAACAAAGATTCACAACAAAAAAAGACCAATACAGGCCTGGCTTCATCTAGCTTTACTGTTATTTTTATGCATTTCTCCTTTGCTCCTCTTCTTCTATCTCCGCCTCTCCTTGCTCTTTTCATTCCCCCTTCAGTTTTCCATTACTAAACTAAACAATGCCATAAAGTTCGAGCTATTGAATGTTACTACCTACTAACTCTCCTGTGCATACTTCCAAAGTATTAACACAGTTAACTGTAGCTACTCCATGACTCAAGCATGTATTAACCTGGTAGAACACAGGAAATACTCTTACTAGAGGCTGGAGTTACAGCTCAGTTAGAAGCACTGGCTGCTCTCCTGAAGAGCTCACCTTCCTCACGAGGTTCTGTAACTCCAGTCCAAGGGGATATGACTCTCCCTTCCAGCCTCTAAGTGCAGTATGTATGTGCTGCCCAGGCATGCATGTACACAAAATAAAGAAGTAATCTGACATATTAACAGGGTCCTTGTGATCTGATGCTGATCCTAAAGAAGTCAGTGGCTCTTGCTGGTCCCACTGTAGCTGTTTTTAATCTTTTGACATCACAGAATGACATCACCTTCTATAACTTTTTTTTAGTATCACCGCCCATCACTGTCATCTATAAGATTTATGCCAAGAACAGTTGAATTACAAAAAAGAAAGACGGGAACCTTCCTGTTTTATTCAGTGTGTGGTTTCTGTTTTGTGTTGCATTCATAGCTATCTTTGGTAACATGCAATGTGAGCCACAAGTTGGACATGGCTAAATGCACACATATAACCAGGAGATCCAGTCCCTTCTTAAAATTTCTTGTTTGTTTAGAGATTACCTCCAAATCTCTTGTTTGTGCCAATTCCTCTCAGGCAAAGTATCCCAATATTTGCCAAACACTTACAAAACAAAAACAGTCTAATTATTATTATTATTATTAGCCTCATTTGTTGTTCTTGAAGTGGGCTTGCCATGCCAAGAAAACCTATTAGTAACCAATCCCTCTGCTCAGAGTTGTTGGGAACCAAATAAAGAGGGGCCCCGGGGATGCCCAGGGAGAAGTGGGAAGGAAAAATATGCCATGTCTGGCCAGAGTTCCTGTGCTCTGGTTAGGAAGACAGGAGACTGCCAGGTGCTTTCCACATGGCCCTGGGTGGAGATCTAAGCCTCTGACCCATGCAGCAGGGAGTAGAGAAGGGGCAGCCCCAAACTGGGTATCCCCCCCACAGGTGACACCCTGTAGCCCCAGGGTTATAGGAGAGAGGGAATAGGGGAAGAAGTTCCCAACACCTGCGAGAGTGGTGCAACAGATCTTGATGGAGCAGAGACTCTCTATGGTTTAAGAGCTTTATTATAGAAATGCAGGGAGAAAGAGAGAAGGGGGTGCTAAAGAGAAAGACAGTGAGAGAGAGAGGAGAGAGGAGAGGAGGGGACAAAGAGAAGGGAGAGAGAGGAGAGAAGACAAAGAGAGGGGAGAGAGAGGGTGAGAGAAGTGAGAGGTAAAGAACAAAGGAGTAAGAGAGTGAGGTGGGGGCCTAACAGCCCCTTTTATGGTTTTTACTGTTGCTAGGTAACTAGGGAGGTGTTTAGCCTGAAGGTCAGAAGCTTGGGCCATTGCTTACTTGACTACTAACCATGTTTTTCTTGTGGGGGCTGTGGGAGGTGATTACTTAGGCAGGGGCCAGAGTTCCAGGAGCATGAGGGAATGCCTACCATGTCATGTAGGTGAATTATGACCATCAGAATTCAGACCTCAGCTCCACTGAGACCAGCCTGCAATTCCCCACACAGAGTGGTGATTTTCTTTCCTATATGCCTGCCCTTGTCTTCCACACCCAAGAGTCTTCAAGTTCCTGATCATTTCTTCTCATAACTTCATACAACTGCCCAGGGTGGTTTTTTCAAGCAATGGTGGTGCTCTTTCCAGTTCCACTTAGACAGTTCCAATGACTCATCTTCCCTGTGGGGCAAAAATCTCATCTCTTCCTCGTGGCACACACAGAGACTTTGTGTTAGTGACTTCTCAAGTCTCCAAACCCCTCCCCCAACTCTTAATGACTGCACATGAATTCCTAATCACACATGTTTCTATGCCTGCAGCATCTCTATCTGAAATAAGGCACCAGTCCACTCCCCCAGCTGCCCACCTGTCTTCTTTGTTACATTCTGCAAATGCCTGTAGTACTACCACCACCACCACCACCACCACCACTACCACCACCACCACCTAGCCACTCTGACAAGAAGACAGACAGGAAGAAGACACCTAAGGCTCTCTTCTGGCATCTGTGTGCATGCAGCTCATACATGTGCATATGTTTATACAAGCATGAATAAATAAATATAGCAGATGAAAACATAACTTTTAAAGTTGGCTCCATGCTTCCCTCTGAATGAATCAAGTTGAGGAATACGCTGCTAACTGCATCTCAAGTGAGAGAAGACAGCTTTAAATCATATCAGCTTTGGTCAGAGAATGTATACATGCTTCCTTTTACACAACCTTTAAGTTGTCACTCTCCATAAGAAAGAGGGAGAACGGATGTCTTTAAATGTTTGCTCTAAGTAGTGGAAAATAATCTGAGCTCTCTGGCATGAACACAAATAAATACAGAAAAGGCTCACTGATGTAGCATCATTAGGAAATGAACGGAGTCACATAGATAACCTCACTGATTAATGCACATTTTTCTTCACTCATTAAATAAAGGTGAGTGTGCTGTTTTCATACTAGAAAAAAATTATTCTCATATATGTTGAACTCTTTTGTACAACAAAAATGTAAAATAAATTTATCAAATTGCCCAAATATTTTTAAATATGCTCAGAAATAATAAGTGAAGGAATTTTTAAGTAAACCGGTTATCTTCTTGTTTTAACATAAACATCTATATTTATGTTTTTATTTATATTATGGAATTCTACTAAAATATTGCAAATCTTAACATTAGTTAAGATGTAGCAATATTAGAGAGTATTTGTTTGGCCATCTTCTGTCCTGTACTTTCTAATCCTTCTGTAACAAAAGGTTTAAGTCATATAGTAAAAATATGATTTTTAAGTTAGGACCTCACTAGCTGTTTTATGTTAGCATGATAAATCTTCCCAGTTCAAGCTCCACATCCTTTGTCCTGATACACCCAGACCCAGCAAAGTGAGCAGGAATGTCCAGGTCAGCCATCCAGAGCATCCCACTGTCAGACTTCCCAGCACTCAGGTAAAAGGAGGAGGGTTGCAAGTTCAAAGTCATTCTCAAGCTCCAGAGAATTTGAAGTCAGAAGGGGTTATATAAGACCTGAGACACTGCCTAAAAAGATAAAAGAAAGTGAAGAGGAAGAGAAGGGAAAGGAAAGGGAAGGAGGAGAGAAGGGGAGGAAAAGGAAAGAGAGAATAAGAGAGAGTTCCCTAAAAGCAGGAGAGAGGTTAATCCTTTCTTTTAAATTACAATAGAATTACACCATGTTCCCATTTCTTATTCCTCCCTCTAAGCCCTCTGTCTTAGTCAGGGTTTCTATTCCTGCACAAATGTCATGACCAAGAAGCAAGTTGGGGAGGAAAGGGTTTATTTGGCTTACACTTCCATACAGCTGTTCATCACCAAGGAAGTCAGGACTGGAACTCAAGCAGGTCAGGAAGCAGGAGCTGATGCAGAGGCCATGAAGAGATGTTCTTTACTGGCTTGCTTGAGTTCCAGTCCTGACTTCCTTGGTGATGAACAGCTGTATGGAAGTGTAAGCCAAATAAACCCTTTCCTCCCCAACTTGCTTCTTGGTCATGACATTTGTGCAGGAATAGAAACCCTGACTAAGACAAATTGGTACCAGCAGAGTGGGGTATTCCTGTGAAGACCTGACCATGTTTTGGGGAGGACTGTGGAAGGACTTTGGAACTTTGGGCCAGAAGATCCATTCTGTGTTAAGAGCTCTGTGGGATGTTGTGTAGGAGCTTGGAAGATAATGTTGAGAACAGTGCAGAAGATGGAGGCCTGGCTTGTGAAATTTCAGAGGGAAAATTAAAGACTCTTTTCAGAGCCATTGTTACTTTGNGCTGAGCAAGCCAAGGGAAGCAAGCCAGTAAAGAACATCCCTCCATGGCTTCTGCATCAGCTCCTGCTTGAGTTCCAGTCCTGACTTCCTTTGGTGATGAACAGCAGTATGGAAGTGTAAGCCGAATAAACCCTTTCCTCCCCAACTTGCTTCTTGGTCATGATGTTTGTGCAGGAATAGAAACCCTGACTAAGACAGCCCTCCCATGTACCCTCTTCTCTCTCTCAAATCAATACCTTTTCATTAACTGCTGTTATAATTAAATACAATAAATATGATGATTTTAATGGGCACTAAAATTCTTTATAAACATTATTTTAATGTCTGCCACATACTAAATATGTAACATGTAACTATAACCTCCTGAGTCAATATAATGCTACATGTATGTATATGATTTCAATTAAGCGCCCTAGAATTAGATCAGCATTTAGGGGACTAGGGAACTTTTCCCTGGGAAGAACATTTTTCCTCCTAAAGGCCTTCTTTAGTTGCCTATTGTTTGTCTAGGATAAAGCACATAAGATTTCTCACTTCTGTGTTAGCATATCCATTGGTGTCTTCCTCTTCAGGTCTTACTTAGATGTAGCCTTGTTGAAGTCTGATTGATCTTAGAGATTTTTTTTTTAAGTACTAAATTATTTAAAGCATTGAGTAATTTATTACACTTCTGCCACAATGACTTGTTTGACAGCATCATTTGTGTGTGTGTGTGTGTGTGTGTGTGTGTGTGTGTGTGTGTGTATACATGTGCATGCTGGTAATAAAGAGAAAGAAGGAAAGAGGGAGAGAAGAAGAGAAGGAGGGAAGGAAGAAGGAAGTAAGGGAGGGAGACAAGGAAGGTGGGAGAGAGGGAATAAAAAGGATGAGAAACAAGGTTTGAATGGAATTAGCCTCAACAAATCTGTATGAGAAGCTATGCTATGGCTCACTTCTTTAGGACTGTGTATAACATCACCAGGAAACATGGCAGCAAGACCAGAATCGGTCTCATGGCCTGTTCCTCCTGCTACTGGACACTTCAGCTCTTACATAGGAGAAGGAGTTGCTGCTGTCTTTTGTTTGACTTTCGCTGAGACACAGCTACAGCTCAAGAGAGTGCACATGCTAATAAATGTTTACTGAGGTACAAAAGAACCATAAAGTTCCCTCCATACGCAGTCACAGACGAGGCAATATAACAATAGAAAAATTATTTTGTCCCATAAATTTTGGTGGCCCTGGTGGCTAAAAGCCTTCTTACTGTTTTCTTCAAATGACTATTGTCAATGATAATTAAAGGTTGGCAGATCCTCTCAGAGATTTTAGAGATAAATAGAAATTTTTTCCTAAGTAAAAAGTAATAGATGTTCATTACAAAACAATTGTCTAAAACTATGAATAGTAGCTGAGCACACAAACTGTACCCACAATTCACAACCAAGAGGTAGAGACCACTAAAACAGGTTGATGTATTACATCCCATCCCTGCTCATTGTCTTTATATTTACACATTTATATATAAAGTCATGCTGTTGTAGGCATTGCTATCCTGCCTTTGTTTTGACTTATTATAATATAAGCATTTTATTGGCCATTTAAATTCTTTGTAAACATCGTTTTTAATAGTTGCATAAATGTTCCATTGTAAGAATATGCCATAATTTCGCCCGTTTGCTTGTTCTTGGACATTTAAGATGCATCCATATTTTTTTCTTTTCTTTCTAGCACATGAAAAGCTTTAAAAAAATGGTTTTCAGGAGAAAACAAGTTTATTTCCTAGGCAAATGAACTCTCCCCAAAACAGGCAGCCATGGCACCTCAGTGTACTAGAGGCATTGAAAGCCTCAGGTTCCAGCAGAATAGGCATTTATCTTCCCTTCTGGCAATAATTCATTGTAATTCAGACCTCCATTCCTAGCTGCTTCCCCTCAAATGTGTTTTCCATCTTGCACAATTGCAAAGACTCACTTCTCTGACAGGTGGCATTTAATTTGTCAGTAGGTCAAAAGCTCTTCTGTCCTTTGTTCCCCTGGAAGGGGAAGCCTCCCTTACAGTCCTCCACCTGCAGAGCCCTCCCTTTTGTCAGTTAGAATATCTACCTCCTTTTCAAGCTCCATTCCTGGCCACTCTAGGAGATGCAGACATGCTTTTCTTGGGCTTGGGCTGGGAGCAGGGTTACTTCTGGGGCTCTTAGATCTCCTGAGGTGTCCCTCTCCATGGAGAACAGAGGTCTCATAAAGGAAGCCACATCTCACTCCCTGATCCCTTTAGAACAGGACCATTTACACCAAAGTCATGCCAGAGCATACATGCTATCCCACCTGTGACACTAGATGAAACTGCTAAGCTTTAAGATACTTGAGGTAACCACATCAAGAAGCAAGCCTATTAATAACAATAACTCCACATGCAGTGAAGTATTCATGAGCATATTTAACATGAAATCCAAGGAGTACAGCAAAGTTAGGCACTGCAGAGCACTTTCCTTGACCTAAGAGTTTACCAGAGCCTAAATATCTGTAGCTTTATCACAAACACATTCTAAATTAAAGATCTAACATCTTGTTAAAGTCAAACTGTGGATACCACAAGACAAACAGAATAAATCTCATGAAAAAAATGAGATTGGAAAATCCTGAGGCAGACAAGGGTAAGGCTTCAAAGACTATTTCTATTAATACTGAAACTGGTGCTGGAAGTACAGTTTTCTGATCCTGACTGGGTCACTTCACCTTCAAAAGTCCAGCATGCTGCCTGGAATCAGACACATACTGAATAACTAAAGTGGACCCAAAGTTCAAAGTACACAGTAAGTGAAGCAAGACTGAAAATAACTGTTAAAAACGTGCATGGAGATCCCATAGATGTCAACCAACTCCGGTTCTTCTAACTAGGAGGTATAAGCCCAATAGAATAAAATAGCACTGATTCCAAGTGAATCTATAAATCTCTACTTTCTGATCATGGTGGGAACTTTACTAAATGATTAAATCAAATTACTTTTTGACAAGGTAGGTTATAAAATATTGGAATATTACATAAAAGCATTAACATTATGATTAAGCTCTTTTATTTTTTAGAACACACAGAACTGAATTGTTCTCATTTTTATAGCAACAGATATTCAGATTTAAACAAAAGTAGACAGTTGCTTAAAGCAACTTCACATTTTACCAAACATTTTTTTCCCAAAGAAGTTAAGGTTTTTTTTTTTTTTTCAAATAAAAATACTCAGTTACTGTTTGAAAAGCAGTATGTTCTTTAAATATTGTACTGACAAACTTAGGGTAAAATTATCTAACAGTGACAAGGAGCAAACTGTCTAAAGTTTAGTTATTGGATTTCCAAAATAAATAATATGGTGCCAGGCAGTGGTAGCATATTCCTTTAATCCCTGTCCTCAGGATGCAGAGGCAAACAGCTCTCTGTGAGTTCAAGGCCAGCCTGGTCTAAAGAGCTGGTTCCAGGACAGACAAACAATATATATATAAACTATATATATATTCATAATATGTCCACAAGTATTTAGAGAGTGATTTCCCAACCTAATACATTTATTTCTTCAGTAAGCTTAAGGATTTTCACAACAAATGTAATAAAATCTATAATTAGATTCACACTAGATCTTGCTCATTACTTAGCTTGTGACAAATAAAAAGGATAGCAACAAAAGAAGCTAATAGTGCTTAAAGCTTTTAGAATTTCACCATTACAGGTAAAGGATCCTGAAACTATTTTTAATTTGAGCATTTACTATCAAGTAAGTCAGGATACTGTGTGAACTGTGGGGAACAAATTAGAAGTATTGCCCACTTATTCTCAATAACTATGGAAACAACCCAGTGTCATTCAGAAACTAAATGGATAATATAATTCTGATATATACATATATCAGAATTATATGTAATATATATTATATAATATATAAATAATATCAATAAATATTAATAATATTAATAATATTAATAATATAAATAAATATTATATATTATATGTAATATATAATTCTGATATATATCAGAATTTTATTATCTATTTATATATATGTGTGTGTGTGTGTGTGTGTGTGTGTGTGTGTGTGTGTGTGTGTGTAATAGAACACTATTCAGTTACAAAGGAAAATGAAATTGTGACACTTTCAGGAAAATATTATATTTAAGGAGGCAACTGAAACCCAGAGAGACAAATACTGCATGTTTTGCAGATCCTAATTCCAATTCTTCAGATCTGAATATATATTATCTGGAATAACCTCAAAACCAGGACAGTAAACAGGGACCATGGTAGAGAACTACAGAGGGGGATAGCAGGATTAGGGTACTATGAAGAGAAACAAAACAAACAAACAAACAAACAAACAACAATAAAAACAGGAGGGAGGGTTTAATGGGGGACAGGGCAGGAATGGCCATGCAGAAGGAGACTGAGGAAGGAAGAACAAACACTAAAAGTGTTTGATAATCACTAAAGATTCATATTATATATTTACCTAAAAATGCCTAATTACATGTACATGTGTGTTCACATCATATACATACATACACATATACATGTAGTTTTGATATATTTATGCCACCTCAGGTGCTAAAGTGCCCCACAAAGCCACAGGATATCTCACAAAGACCCCAGCATCATGACATATGTGAGAAACTTCCTTTTGAGTTGTTGGTTAGGATTGTCCAAGAGACCCCCAAACAATGTAGGCTATTGCTGTTGCCCTTGTTGCCTCCCAGAGGTTGAACATGAGTCCCTATTGCTGAAGACACCATGCATTTTGAACACAAAGTTCAGAAGATTTAAGCTGGATATGATCTGAAGTTCTCCCTCAGAGCTAGTTTTCAGAATATCAGAAGGTTCTATTAAAGCTGCCAAGAGAGAGATATAACAATATTCTTCCCTGGCTGTGACGCTTGTGAACTACAATGATGATCAGCATAGCAAGATGCTCCTAAAGGTTCAAGAGTGGTACTCATATCTTGGTGGTGATCAAGAACTCTGTAACTGGATTTAAGGCCACCTCAACAGGATAGAATTCATACCTAGTACTGGAAGCCTAGCCCACTAACCAGAGCTAGTGAGGTCATGGATCTGAAGAGGAGAACCCATTATCACATTACTAGAGGAACATAATTCCTAACTACATTCTAAATACTTTTCTTGTACCCACAGATAAGTATAGCTCTCTTTCATCAAAGAAACTTCTATTGAAATCAAACAAAGATTATTACAGAAAACTACAACTGTTAAAAATGTCTGCATTTTCAACTGATTGTGTGGTACCCCACCCTAACAAATACAGCTAAACCACAGGTCCTCAGGGAACACTGAAGAAGAAAGGGCAGAAATATTGAAAGAAAGGATATCTCATTAGAAATTGTGTTTCATAGAAATGAAAAGAAAATCACACCTATGATACCTCAACAATATCACTACCTAAACAATACTATGACATATGGTATATACAGTGATGTCTTGAAATTTGTAGTATAAATAATATATGTAGGGGGAGGTGATGATTCCCTAATTGGTTCTTGATTGTGTCAATAAAGAAGGCAGGAGCCAATTGCTGGCCAAAGGGTAGAAGTGGGACTTCCAAGTCCCAGGAGGAGGAGCAAACTCAGGGAAAGAGAAGGGCTTTTTGACCATGCTTTAGAAGGAAAAGAAAGCAGCAGTCATGTAAGATCTAGTGGGAAATTAGAACTAGCAGCCTCTGCCACCAGCCATTAACCAAGGAGGTCAGCAGAGACTGGTTGATATAGACTAGCTGATAAGGTTAGGATTGGAGATTCCGTGCCCAACAATTGTGCTATCTGACAAGCTTTAAATTAATAAAACTTTCGAAATGTTTTCTTTCATAGAACAAAGGTGGGCAGAGAAAAAGAGAAGCCAAGCCGAGAGGGGCCCAGTGGAGTTCAGACAATAACTCCTGGCTTTCCCAGGCTGGGGCTTGGTGTAATCAATCCTGAGCTAAGCCAGGAGGAACTGAGGATGTGATCACAGCTCCTGGGAAAGGCAGTAGCTGGCCTTGGTGGAACTACATTAGGAAGAGGACCATGGTTCTGGACAAAGAAGGAAGCTGCAGTCCAAGGCAATTGAGGAAGTGTGCTTTTAAAATTACATACAACAAATATATAAATTTATTATTATTAATTATTATTATTAAACTGTTTAAATGACCAATATAAGAATTTAGAAAGATTGAAAGGCTTCTGTATTTTTGTAAGAATATGAAATGCTATGGGTGCAAGGAGAAACAACACAATCAGTCAAAGATGAACAGTGGCGCTATTGTATGACCCAGCAATCCTGCCTCTGATCGTGCATCCAGGAGAGCTGAAATCAGGAGATAGATGTGATTCTTATGTGCCCATACTCATAGAAGCACTCCCCATAATAATCAAGAGGAGTAAGGAACTCAGATGGTCATCTGCAGTTGATAGAAACAATATGATAAGTATGGGAGCTTTATTCTAGAGAATATCATTTAGCTTAGGAAAAAAAAAAAAAAGGAAGACAATCTTACCACAGGCTTCAACAAGGATAAGTTACCTAAGCATAAAGTTACAAGAATAACCAATCAGAAAGTGTTAACTACTCTGATTATAGCTAAACTCATGAGAATAACAACTAGAAAGTTGGCTGTCATTGAGTGATGGAAGAGATAATCCAAGGATAGAATTTAAAGTATAGATTGCCATCTCTACCACAACATTTTCCTAAAAACCTGACTGTGGTGGTTTGAATGAGTATGGCCCCATGCACTCATACATTTGAATGCTCAGTCCTGGGAACAATTTGGAAAGAACTAGCAGATGTGACTTTGTTGGAGGAAGTGTGTGACCTTGAGGTTTCAAAAGCTTCAGTCTTATTCTCTCTGCCTACTGTCTATAGATCAGAGAGAAACAGAGACACACTGACAGATTGACAGACACAGAAAAAGACCTATATACAAAAAAAGGTATCTTTAAGTGGTCCAGGCACTCTCGTGGAGATGTTCCAAGAACAACAGCAGAAACCCAGAACCTCAGTGTGTTTACTTTATACATCTGAACCACTGAGGTAAGACTCCTGTATACAGCTGAATGAAGAAGGTTTAGCAGATTTTAGTGAGGGTCTCTGTTCAGGAGCAGTCTCAGGCTTCAGTCATTCCAGAAGAGGAAGCTGTGGTTGATAGATTTTACATACACTGCCAACATTCACATGCACACCAAAAGAGTTTTGCCATCCTTCTAAGCCTCACATAGGAAAGACCCATATTTCCATGGGCTGGGCACTGGAGTCCTTGGTATGCCATGTAAATAAAACCTACTTGCTTAGGGCTTCCTCTTCTACTCATAGTGTTCTCTTTTTGCAGGATGAAAATGGTCTCAAAGTCAGTTACACAGTGTGGAGACAGTCAACACTAACGTGAGGTGTGTGTTTGTTCCCTGAGCTATAAAAATTCCAGAATCACCTAGTGATGACAGGGCCATAAAAAGGTCCTCTTGATGGAAGAAACTTAAAAATCCACCCTCATCAGCCTTCATTATCACCATATAGAAACTTCTTGCCAAGAATCAAAGCTCCAAAACAGAACATTTGGAAATTCACACAATATATGGGTAAAACCCACCAGAATATCTTCTGGAAAGAACCAGCACTCACCTTAATACTTCAGCCTCATAAATACATAGGAAATATGCAATTTGTAAGGGATAATAAGTAACTCCCTACCCTCAGTTATTACTGTTTCTGTATCATCTAATTGCTAACCTCAAGATTGCAGACAAACCTTAGTATACAAATAGTAATTCACACCATGATGCTATGATGTCTTAATGCTTTCTAATGTAGTTTAATTGGGTGAGGATTTGAGGGTCCATTCGACATTAATCATAACTTCCTTCCACTTCAATATTCCCAAGGGAAATAAAATACTTTTCTTGTTCTCTACTCTGATGGTACAGTTTCATTATTACCAATGAGAAATATTCTTTAGAGAACAAAATGAGACTCATATCTTGAAGACTTCACAAAAATTGGAGTCAAAGTGTTGTCCAATCTACACTGTAGAAGAATTTTAATCCAGCAACATGGCTACTCTGGCAAGAGATTTACATACAAAGACCTTCTAGGTCTGTGTGAACCGGCTAGAATGCATACATGCCACACCTTCAATCCTGCTAGCTGGAGTACAGACATATTCTTAGTACACACCTTTAGTTCCAAACAATGTAGGTAAAGTTAGGTTGTAGAAGGAAGTAGCCAAGTTTTAAAGTGACATCTAATTGAAGGGGAGACAAAGTGATAAATCAGAAAAAGATTTAACAGACTGAGTCAGAGGTAGGATATGCCCATCTCTCACAAGAACAGACAGGAAAGAAAAGTGACTTCAGAAAGCAGCACAGACAGCAGAAAGGGAGAAGGCAGTTTTACTGGGACAGCTTTACAGAGATGGCTTACAGGTGAAGACAAAATGAACCATAAAATGAGAAGTAGCCAGAAGACTAGAACAGATTGCCAGAATTAGTTTGAAGCCAAGTAGAAAAATTCAATGTGAAGCCAAGAGAACCCAGTTTGATTCAGTCGGCTTGGGGGGAAGATTGAGCCAGAACAGCTGAGTACACCTGCCATCTAGAGATCAGAAAGATCTAGAAAGGGTGAGCTTATTCAACAGTAAGCCTCTGAGACAACATATACATCAGGCAAGTAAAAGATCCTTTTATAATACACAAAGTATGTGATCAGCACTAAATAATTATATTTTAAAAATCACCTTAGCGGAATGATTTAAGACTAGTTAATCCTCAAAAAACACAACTACTACTGAAACAATGTTCTGGAACACTGTTCCTGAAGTTTTATGAGAGAAATGAGAGGCTAGAGCCTACAAGATATGTCATGATCTCACAGCTCCTACACAGCAGTTAGAACAATGTTCTTCCTAAAGGTTAGCATGAATTTAAGGTTAGAATTGATATTTATAGTAAAAGGAACAGAACTAGAGGTAGAGAATATATTAGGAATACAAGCTCATCTACATCTTCATCTATCAATGACTGACTAATTCAAATAAGCTTTCACTCATACTCAGCACTCATATCTGGCTCTAGAGATACTGTGGGGAAGGTCTTGGAATGATGTCTCAGCCTAAAAAGCATGAGCTCCTAAGTTTGATTTCCAGTACACACAAAAGAAGTAGGTCATGAAAACACATTTGTAATACCAATGCTAAAGGGGTAGAAACCAAATTATCCTCAGACCCTGGACAGTCAGCCTAGCACAGTCAATGATGCCTAGATCATCGAGGGAGCATGTTTCGACAACTAAGGTTGACAGACATTGAAGAACAGTCCTCAAGGTTGAACTATGGTCTCTATGTGCGTATGTAAACATGCACATAAAGGAAACGGGGCAGAAGAGGTGAGCAGAGGGGAGGACAGGAGAGGAGAGGAGAAAGGACAGAGAAGGGAGTAGAGGGGAGGGGAAGCAAGTATAGGCCATGGAATAAATGTACCTTAAGAGACTTTGGTACTCAAATGAGAGAAAAGAGAGACATACAGAGAGCATTTTAGTGAGACTAAAATGATGCAATGTCTCACCCCACTTTTAAACATGCCTAGCTACTAGATAGAATCCATCAAGTGTTCAATGAAGCAAAGAAAAAGTATTTAGGGCCTTTGTAACCACCTCTGGGTCATTAGAATAGAACATAAACTTTCTGGTCCCTTAAATTTTAATGAACCTGAGCACTTTAAAGGTGGCAGTTAGAGCAAGTTTAGCAGTGAAACAATTAAAATGTAAATGGGGCCTCTCCTGTAAATAGATTTATGAAAGTCAGAGAATGCTGACAGAGTTTATTCCTGGCTCTCAATTCTTAACTGTCAGTTGAATTCAAGCAAAATGTGCTTTATAAGAAATTCAGAGACTACATCTGCATGGTGTTACGGCTGGAACCTACTGTGGTTCCTATATCAAAATTCACTCCAGTAATGCATAATATCCCTAAAGCTACTCTGCTATCACATAATTGGCCAGTGTGCACTGAGTCTTGAGTGCTTCTTGTTTTCTCTCACATTTAGTATTCCAGCACATTTAAAGGAAGCCTGTGTTCGGTTTTTGCTCATCCTGATACACAGAGAGTTCAAAAGTTCAGAAGATAAGGCATGCTTCTCAGCTTAAGCTATGAAATGCATTGGAAAATAAATTTTTGATGTCAAGATACATTCCCAGTTTATTCACGCTGAGAATTGTTTTCTTATCTTTTGGACTTTGAAAGCTAGGATAATCAAAAATTGTTTGAACTCCATAAATGCATAATAAAATTTGACTATTATTTTATTATCATTTAATTCTTTCCAGCTCATACTAAAGTATGTTGACTGTGTATAAAACTGTACATATTTATGGTGTATAGTGTCATGATTTGAAATAAATATTTCCTGTGAAATGATCACCATGGTCTAGTTAGTTACCACATACGGCATTTCACATAGTCACACTATGTACGTGTGAGACCATGTAACACCCAGCCCATTAGCAAATTAAAGTGTACAGCATATGTCGCTTGGATACACATGCCTGGCTCTACATATCATCTTCACATGTACTTCTCATAAACTACCCTTCACAGTGTGATGAAGCATCTGGGGCTCAAAACTGCTGAAGGGGGTTAATTTTTACTGATCAGCCTCTACCCTACTAAATCGTGGAGGCAGTTTCCTTAATAATTCAAGAAAAAAAAGAGAGAAAGAGAGAGAGAGAGAGCTAAAGTCTCCTGGGACTGCCTGTTCCCTCAAGAGCAAAATGCATTCAAGTTCAAAATCACTGTCAACTCCTAATTAAGCATATCAATGAGAAGGAACATTAAACACCACTGAAAACTATCCACCGCAAAGTGACAGAAAACATTTTCCAGATCATAAGTTGACATGCCACATAATTTATGTACAAAGAACTGACTTCAGAGAGTTGCCTAGAAATGTCCTTTAAAATCCCAGGCCTGCCCTCATCATTACCACATGGCTATCAAACAGAGTTGTCTGGTTTTTTATTTCTTTCTTCCTCTTCCTTTTTTTTTTTTTCCATTTTAGCAAGCTAGATCTCTCCAGACATCTATAGCAAGTAGGATATACAAATGTCGCTTTACATTACTGAGATAGACAGATACATCATTACTACCTATCTCAGATAGGGAGTATCTAAAATATTAAAATATTTCTCCTAAAATATTTCTGAAAGGGATAACTTTTGTGCTAGACACTAACACTTGTCCTGGAAAAGATGGAGGAAGCTGTGGAGTTTATGTTGAAAAGGGGCTACAGTGCAGTAAATTACATAGAACAATCAGGATTCCTGGGATGTGCAGGCAGGAGTGGGATTGCACATACACAGGAACAGAGTTAGAGACACCAGTCACTATGCAGTACATGGTCCCCAGACATTGCTTCCCTTCCGTAGCTGCCAACACCTTGCCTTATAGGTTCTTTCCACTCTCTTCAGTGAATGTTCATCTAACCCCATCCCATCTCACCTTCCAATGCCAACATTATGATTTCCAGAATTTCCTCTGGTTTTGGCTTCTTCCTGTCTAACATCAGCAATGTTACCCCTTAATTTCTTTGTGGTATGTAAGTGTCCCATAATAATACTTACTGATATGTCTCCTAGAAACTACCTCAAGTAACTTTATAATCTCTGCAGATCCAAGGACAACAACTTGATGGTTGTGAACTGACAAGTTCTGCTGGAAAGGACACTAGTGAAAATTCTAATCAATAATGAACTGAGAGTGGCAGCTATAGAGTGGGGATCTGGCTAGGCAAGAGGCGCAGGAGTCTCCTCACCAGGGGTTTCCATTCCTAATTACCATGACCAAAATGGAGGCTGTGGGAATAACGCTCTCTACTGATTAATGTGCTTCCTCTGGGTCTGTAGCAATTCAGACTCTGGAGTTTTCCATGAGAGACACTGTTCACTCTCCAGATTTCTACTTTACCCAACTCTGAGGCCATCTTCAGCTCCCCCACAGTCTAACACCTCTATAGGTCCTTGTTCTTCTCTATGTCTGTATATCTTGTGCCGTCTGTCTGTACATCAGAGTATCCGGGCTGCTTCCTTTCCTGCTGATACTTTCTGCTCACCTCTCTCCACATTAACACTGACCTGTGGCTCCAGCCCAGAGCACATTCCCAACTCCTCTCCTCTGATCTTCTCCAGGAGCCTACGGCTGAGACCTCAGGGCATGCACAGGCCCACATGTTCATTCGTGAACTTCTCTACTCCCCAACAAGGCTCCTCTCTTGTGTTTCCAATGTTCCCAACTTCCTCAAAGTCTGTTTCCCTCAACTCCCACTCCCATTAACTCCTTTTGATCCTAGTTCTTCCATTCTGCCCCTTTCATCCAACTGTATTTTCTGAGTTTAGCATCAGCCACTTCTCCCTAGAAACCTCCAATGGGACACCCTGCCTCTCTATTCATTTCAAGAAGCTGAGGTTAACAGCATATCCAAATAAATGTTTAGTTATAATGAATGCACACACAGTAGTACCATAGCAGTGTACAAAGCCTTCCTGAGCTGTTACACCTGAGCTGCCCTAGATTCCTCCTTTCTTTGGCTCTGCACAGTTTACTGCTTGCAGAAGTACTCTTCAGAAAATAAACCCTCTTATAGTTTTCCTAACAGAAGGTCTTGCCTCCATTACTTCTTCTCATCCATTTGACCCAATCATTGCCATCAGCCCCTTTACATGCAGCGCATCTTTACCCAAGAAACCTGCTGAAGGATAATCAACTCCTGCAAAGCTACCTGGAAGTCCTATGCTCTTCCTTTCTCTCAACTGCGCTGGAACCATATGTGAGTAGTCTTTGATTTGTTGGCTTACATTCCTTCAGCACTTACTTGACTCTGAACAAATGTTTGTTGAACAAGAACAGAAAACCAACCACATATAAAGGAACCAGGTGAATGATTTGATTTCAGTATCCATTTTAACACAAAAACAAACCAGGAAAAAAACCATCACTGTGGTTGGAACAGGGACTCTGGGACAACCTCACTAAATCTAGTCTCATCCTGTTTCAATGTGAATACGCTCAAAGCCAAAAACACTGAATTCAATGGAGAAGAACAAAACTAAGCTTGCACGTTAGCACACCATGTGCTGCTAAACAATAATGAAAAAGATTAGGAGTGTTGAGAGACAGCTTCTCTGGGTCTCTAGTACTTTTTGTAGAAATCTTAGACAGCATGGAGGGGTAGATAAGTAGAGCTAAGTGGGAGATCACCTGCCTCACCTACATGAAGCCACAACCCTGGACTCCATCAATGGAACTAAAATAAGAACAAAAACTAATAAATGCCAGTGACAGCTTGTTCACCTTGCAGAAGGGGGTTTATACAACAAAGAGCCTCAGAAAAAGGACAGAACATCACCTGCTGGAGAGCTGGGGGGGGGGGCGGAGTTCCCCTGAGCATGAGAACAAAGACTATTTGGGTTTGATGGGGTGTCAACTGGCACCTCACAGCACCTGGGGCTCTCAGGCTCCTCAGATTCCCGTGTCCAGTGCATTTTGGGGACTGGTCCTCAAGGGCCCTGTGGGTGGAGGTTGGTGACAGAGACATTAAGCTCATGTTATCCGCACTGAAGGACTGATGGAAAAATCTGTCTTGACTGAGAAATTTGTCTCTTCTTAGTAACTAAAAGTTGTGGCAAGCCGGGCGTGGTGGCGCATGCCTTTAATCCCAGCACTCGGGAGGCAGAGGCAGGCGGATTTCTGAGTTCGAGACCAGCCTGGTCTACAAAGTGAGTTCCAGGACAGCCAGGGCTATACAGAGAAACCCTGTCTCAAAAAACCAAAAAAAAAAAAAAAAAAAAAAAAAAAAAGTTGTGGCAGACTACCTTGCTGGCTTATGAGTGGAGGAGAATCCTAGCTCTTTCATCATTCTTCACTAAGAGAGTGGGACTAGAGATAAATTTCAAAAGACTGGCGTTTAGTAAATATTTGTGACATTGAATAATGTCAGAAGAAAAGATCTTGAATACAATGAGATGATTAGGGGCAAAGATTTTTAGAGCCAACAAGGTTTTGAGTCCTAACTCCTTCTGGATTGACTACACAAACCTTCTCTGGAGCTTCATATCTGTATATGAGGTTTCTTCAAAAAGAAATAACTTCTCTTCTTTATCATAAAAATCCACTCTAGTGACATCTTCTGAGTGTGTGTGTGTGTGTGTGTGTGTGTGTGTGTGTGTGAAAACTAAGGGAGTTCAAGTATGTAAAGTACATAACTTGTTTCTAACACATAATAAATATTTCAGAACTTTATGATAATCAGGTTTTTTAAAATGAAAAAGTTACTAGAGACTCACTTTTGAAACCAAGTCATGTTTGAAATCACCTTAAATATGTATGTCATACATATTTCATGTATATATGTATATGTAAAGATGGAGAGTGGAAGGACAGACAATGCACCTGTAAGTGTATATGGGCTATATATGCCCACATTTATTCCTAATTCAACCACTGAAAGGAGAATGAAACCCTTAATTGCAACAGTGCAGCTGGGACTGCCAATCCTTATGCTAAATGAAATAATCCAGGCCCAGAAAGACAGATACAACTTGAGCCTCACTCATATGTGGAGATGTAAATGCTGGTTTCATAGACATTTACCATGCTGTGGTGATGAGCAGAGACTAAAGGGAGAGGGGACAGGAAGAAGGAGGTGTTCAGTTGACCCACAAGTTCCAAGTACAAACAGAAGAACAGTGCATTCGGTTCTATTGCTTCACAGAGGAAGTGGATGCAGGGGCAGAGGAGACCCTCACTGAGTGGAGTCCTGCAGGATGACTGTTTCTATCTGAGCACAGACCCCAAGACTAATTGGTCTATGGTAAATTGACAAAACCATTCCCATAGGGTTCAGGCTTCAGAGGGATGAAAGCATACCTCAGGAAACCCAGTTTGTGTGTCTAGGAACAACTGACTACTGTGTGCAAACACCAGCTCCTATAACTTCCTCCCCCACACTGTTTACTGCCTGAGATGACCACCTACAGAGATGTCCTACCCAGACTAGATAACCCCTTCCCCTGTGTTGTGCCAAGTAAACATGCTTGGCTTCCCGGTTGCGATGGCAGTGGTTAAAAAACCCCACCTGATTTCACTTCATAACATCTGTGCCTACGTGTCTGTCCTGTCTGCATTCCCTTGCCACCTCTAGCCAGGATTCTGGGGCTCAAGATGTGTAGGTTATGGCAAATGTAGATTATAAAAATATAGTATATGTGTATTGTACATATTTCAGGCTAAAAGAAAATATTTTAACTATTTTCAATATGAAAAATGATGGGTCTGGGGATGTAACTCAGAAAATAAAGTGTTGACTTTGCCAGAACCTACAAAAAGGGGGTGAGGGGAACCAGACAGCATGCTATGTGCCTGCAATATCAGTGCTGGGCAAACAGGGACAGATGGATCCCGAAGGCTCACTCATTAGCCAGTCGAATCTACTTGGCTAAGTCTAGGCTATTAAGAAACACAGTCTTTTAAAAATAAAATAAAATACTAGATAATACCCAAGGAAAGATACTCAAGGTTGTCCTCTGGCAGAAATATGCACTGAGACTTTTGCCCACATACATAGAACACATACACACTCAGGCAAATGACTAAAGACATAGACAGACTTGTTTGAACTTAAACAACCTAAAATGTATACAGGTGTCATATACCCCAGATTGGTCCCCAAGTACACACAGCATGTATCAATTAAAATGAATATATCTTTCAAATTAAATTTTATATATAGTATAAATATATTATAAATAACAAAATCTTATATAAACTTATATGAAAGAGACCATGAGCTGACCATAACATTGTGTGAGGACAGAGAGCAAGGCGAGCTGCACACAAAGCAGGACTAAGAGGTGCAGAAAGGATATTCCAATGCTGGTGTTCATGGAATTTGGCAACTGACAGAAATATAAAACTTAACTTATTGATAAATTGCCATTTATAAAGAGGCTTGATCTAATCATGTCTCATTAAGTTCATAAATAGCAAGAAAATTAATTTTTAAAAATGTAATAAAAAATTTCAGGTATAATAAAGGGAGAAGATACACAAAGTAACCCCCCCAAAAAAAATATTAGGAGGGAGAGTTGAATAGAGATGGCCTGTGGCCTTCTGAACTGAACACCATGGAGATGCTAAGCACCTAGCTCCAAATGCACATCTGTATTTCTGAAGAGCCTGCAGCTAACTATAGAGATGGAGGCCACATCAGAATAAAGTACATGATGGGAGCTGGTAGGAAGTAAGGTCTGAGAAATGTCATGGCCAGGGGAGGAGAGAATCTGCAAATACAGAGAAAGAAGAATTTCTCTGTATTCTCTGGGAATACAGAGAAAGAAGCAAAAGAGTAGAGCTATAGGAAGACAGAAGCAGAAAGATCTAGCAATGTCACAGGCTACAGAAACTAGGGATGATGTAAGTGCAAAGAAGATGTGCTCTGAGAAAGAACAACAGCAGAGGAGACCAGATTGCAATTTGTTAACTGATAAATTATAAGAAAGCAAGTTCTGGGAAGGTAGCTCAGTGGCAAAGGGCTTTCTGTGCAAGGACGTGAGTTCAGCTCCTGAGCATCATGCAAAAACAGGAGGAAAGCAACATGTGCCCTGGATAGAGAGGCAGAAACAGGAGGCTCCCTGGGGATTACTGACCAGTCAACATAGGCTAAACTGTGAGGGCCAGTTTTGGTGAGAGACTTTGTCTCAAATAACAAAAGAAAACAACAGAAAAGAAAACAACAGAAAAGAACAGAACAGAACAGAAAAGAAAAGAAAAGAAAAGAAAAGAAGGGGAAGCGGAAAAGAGGAAGGGGGAAGGGGAAGGGGGGAAGGAAGGGGAAGGGGAAGGGGAAGGGAAAAAGAGAAGAGAAGAGAAGAGAAGAGAAGAGAAGAGAAGAGAAGAGAAGAGAAGAGAAAAGAAAAGAAAAGAAAAGAAAAGAAAAGAAAAGAAAAGAAAAGAAAAGAAAAGAAAAGAAAAGAAAAGAAACTGGTGGGCCAATAGACTGAATAGAGGACCAGGAAATAAATAAAACTACAGATAATTTTTTGACAAAAGAGGCAAAAACATACATTACATAGCTCATTCTACAAATGATGTGCACAAAACTGGATTCCTACCTTCAGAAGAATGAAACTGAGTTAGTATTTCTTCACCTTCTATGAAAGAAAAATCAATCAAAATGAATAAAATATCTTAATTTAAAGCATGAAATGCAGAAACTTCTAGATAAAAACAGGGAATATTCTTGAAGGCTCTGAGTAGGCAAGAAGTTTCTGAACAGAATTTCAGTATAACAAAAATTAGTCCCAAGTATCAAGAGATAGGACCACATGAAATTAAAATCTTTCTGTGCAATGAAAGAGAGAGAGAGCATCATAAGAGCATAGGCAGGCTGCAGAATGGGAGAAAATCGTCGTTATCAGGTATAATTTAGAGAGCACGAATATACATTACAAACAACTGTGGAGATTAAAAACAAAGGAAATAAAGTTGCAAACAAATGCTTCATGAATTGAATGCACAGCTTAGAAGGAGGAAGAGGAGGAGAAGGAGGGGGGGGAATGGAGAGAACAAGTCACTAAGTGACCAACAACTATTTTTAAAACTGTTCAACATTCCTAGTTATGAAGGAAAAGCAAGCTTAACCTACTTTGAGATATCAGAGGTACATTTATTCACTGCTAGGAGAAATGAAAATTAGTACATTTGCCTTAGGGTCACTGTTGTTGTGATAAAACACCTACCAAAATAACTTGGGGAGGAAAGGGATTATTTGGCTTACAGTTCTACAACATAGCCCATCCTCCAAGGAATTCAGATGCATCCTCAAACAGGGCAGGCAGGACCTGATGCAGAGCCCAAGGTGGGGAGAGATGTTGTTTACTGTCTTGCTCTTCATGGCTTACTCAGCCTTTCTTATAGAACCCAGGACCACATGCCCAGGATGGCTCCACTCACATTATTAAGGAAATGCCCATAGGCTTGCCTGCAGCCTGATCTTATTGGAGGCATTTTCTTAATTGAGGTTCCCTACTTTCAAATGACTTTAGCTTGTGTTAAGCTGACATAAAACTAGCCACCACAATATTTAGGCAGAAATTACTATGGGTTTCCTCAAAAAGTGAAAAATGGAACTACTACATGACCTGGCTGCTCCACTCCTGGGCATGTCCCCAGAGAACTCTGTACTTATGATAGACATTTGCACATTCATGTTTATTGTTTCTACATCCACTGCAACCTAGAAACAGAGCCAGCCTAAATGCCATCAGCAGATAGGTAATAAAAATCTGGAACAGGTTCAATATGGAATACTATTCAGCTGTAAGGAAGAATGAAATTGCTAAATTTTCAAAATCGAATGATGGATTTAGAACATGTGACATAAAGTGAAGTCATCCAACCTCAGATGGAAGTCCTCTTGCATATGCAGATTCTAGCCTGTAACTGTATATCCACATGTATATTTAAACAAATGTGGCTGCCATACACAGGACTTATTTAGGTGATGAGGAAGGACAGGAGGCAAGGAAAGGACACTTGTCATGAAAGGAAATAGAATGATTGTTTCAAGTTTTAAACTCTGTTGTAGATTTTTCTCTGTTGGTGGTGGCTAAGAGCATAAACTAAACACACGTGTAATTGATAGTGAAAGTGTAAAACCCTAATTGAAGGCCCATAGCTTCAGAATGGCTGTTTTACCTGTGTGGACAACTGCTGAGATGTGCAGAGATTGAGACAGGGTGAATGTTTGTTTGAGTGGCAATGTTTATCTACCCCTGAAGTGCTTATTTGTGTGTTTATTATAATAAAATGACTCTTGTTTTTAAAAATTAAGATATCAAGTGACAGATGATTCCAAGAGTTATCTGCTGGTCTACACACTCATAAGCACACATATATACACACAAAGAAAGAAAGAAAGAAAGAAAGAAAGAAAGAAAGAAAGAAAGAAAGAAAGAAAGAAAGAAAGACAGACAGACAGACAAAGGGAGAGAGAAAAGGATTGAGGGAGGCATGGGAAGAGGAGGGGCAGAGAAGTAGAGTATGGAAAGAAACAATAATGAGCTGGTTTTAAGACATAACTAGAAAAATATTTGTCAATGGAAAGGAAATTGTACAAATGAGAAGCCACAAATAAAGAAAAGAGGGATGCAGAGAAAACATGGCAGGATGTCTGTAGCATCCAGGAGAGAGTGATTTGGACAAGAGTGAGGAACTTTTGCCACAAGAGACTGAAGAAAAAATTGAATGTGTGAGATATGGAAGCAGAGGTCAGGAACCAAGTTTTGACACCAATACTGTCAAGACAGTATGGATTGCTAAAGCTGTAAATCACATGTTTGGGTCCAGTTGGTGGAATAGCAAAAAGAACAACTATTGCTAAATATAAGTAACAGATTTGCAGACCCCTTTAGCTCCTTGGGTACTTTCTCTAGCTCCTTCATTAGGGGCCCTGTGTTCCATCCAATAGATGACTATGAGCATCCGCTTCTGTATTTGCCAGAGCTATATCAGGGTCCTGTCAGCAAAATATTTCTGGCATTTATAATAGTGTGTGGGTTTGGTGGTTCTAGTTGCATTAGTAGCAGAGGATGGCCTAGTGGGCCATCAATGGGAGGAGAGGCCCTTGTTGTTGCAAAGATCATATGTCCCAGTACAGGGGAATGCCAGGGCCAGGAAGCAGGAGTGGGTGGGTTGGTGAGCAGGGTTGGGGAAGGGTATAGGGGACTTTGGGGATAGCATTTGAAATGTAAATGAAGAAAATATCTAATAAAAAGGTAAAAAATATAAGTAGCATATTTAGATCTAGTAGGAAGATGAGAGTGGGTATAGTTTGAATGGAGATGAAGGAGAAGGGACCATCAGGGAGCATGACAAACAGAAACAGACTCTAGAGACAGCAATGGGATTAAAGGTAATCATGCCACTCTGACATGAAACCAGTCATGTTCTGAACTCCTTGACACCCCCATCTCTCCCAGTTTAGCCCCAGGTTTCCCCATCAGATGCAGAAGTGTGGTCCACATTTCTGCATGTCTGGGGTAGGGAGAATCGTAATATGGTTTGTAGTCCTCTCAGAAGGCTTGACTTAATTGCAGTGCTCAGAGGTGAGCATTTAGAGAAGAGTTTGGATCCTGAAGGCAATGACATAGTCAATAGATAAATCCCTGATAAAATCTCAATTTATCGGATATAATAGGAGGTAGATCTAGTTGGAGGAGGGGCACATCCCGGAAGGATATAAGTAACTCCCACCCTGGCTTCCTGCTCGCCTCTACTTCTTGTCTATACTATGGTGGGCAACTTTGCTCTACAGCACTGTTGGGAATGGTGTTCTGCCTCAACACAGTCCAGAAATGACAAAACAAGCCAATCATGGACTGAAAATTCAAACACTATGAGCTAAGCAAGCTCTCCTTTCTTCCCTCTGTATGTAGGCTTTTCTCACTGCACAGCAGAGCCTCTAACACAGGTGGATGCAATGTCTCCATTCCGTATTTTAAATTCTATGTCAGAACTGCTGGTGTGAGATGCCCATGTTAGAGGCTGGATGTGAGATATCCCATACAGTGCAGGAGACTTCTGGGTCACACACTTGACCTTGCAAGTGTTCACAATTGTACATCAGGAAGGCTACATTGTAACACATTGTATAACAGCTGGTCATTGTCCTTTGATGCTGCAAAGATTTGGGTAAAGTTTATTTACTTTTCCTATTCCGTCCTATGGGAAAAAATATACAGAGTACCATTAACATAAGTAAACTTATCAATATCCCCTTATCAAAATGTCATCACCAAGAGGCTCACACTTCTAATTCTAGGACTCATGCAGCTGAGACAGGAGGATTAGTGATGATTCAAGGATATGGCATGATATAGCCATGAATAAACAAACATGCCATAAGGCCATGTTCAAGCAGCTGCTGGGAGGTTCTCATGAATAGTCTTCAGTGGGTAGAGAAAAATCAGAACTCCCTGGTAAGGACTACCCCATGCATTGTGAGGCAATTAGGGCTCAAATGCAGCACAGAACGTCTACAGAACCTAGAGTGCTTGCAGCCCAGAAGAGGTTCCCAAAGTGCCTTAACCTCCCATAGGTTGAAAATATCAGCTTTGATCTCACTGAGAAGATGTGGAAAAATTAAAGGAATTTCCATCAATACAGTCTATGCCTGAATGTCCCGGAACTAGATGTGGCAGTCCAGGCCTACTTGTAAACTCAGTACTTGCAAGGTGCAGGCAGGAGGATCAGGAGTTCAAGGACACATTCAGTTACAGAATAGGTTAGATCAGGTCTAGCATAAACCTCTTGTCAAAAACAAGAAGAAGGAGGGGGGGGAAGGGAAGGGGAAGGAGGGGAGGATGAGGAAAAGAAAGAGGAAAAGAAATTGTAAGAGAAAGAAAAGAAAGAAGAAGAGGGGGAGAAAGGGGAAGAGAAAGAGGAGGAGGGAGAGGAAGAGGGAGAGGAGGAGGAGGAAAAGAAATAAAGGAAGAAGGCCAAACTATCTGTGCTCAGTTCTGGCTATGCCTCTTCCTCGTTATTGAGCATGAGAGAGAGCACTGCTTGGCTCTCAGGACTGGTAAATGCAAACTCAGTTTTAAATGAGTAGCTAGAAGTCATCTCTTGTCTAAATAAGAATCCAAGGGGCTGTGGCTTGTGATGTCCACTCACACAAGAGCACTTCAGCATCCCGCTGATTCTTTGAACCAGCCTCACATTAGTCATCCAAAGGCTCCAGCATGTGATCAAACACAATCCTCATATGGAGGGATCATCATGAGAACTGGAAAACCCATGGCACACATAACTTGTCTCACTAATAAAGTTTTAAATGAGTTTGCTGTCTAAGAAAAGCAATCATAAATATAAAGCGTGTATATATCTGACCACTAGTTAGTTGCCCCTTCATCCTCTAAGACAAGTTACATACAATGCTTTCCTGTCTTGATGACCTATAAGTGTGGGCCGGAAGGATGGCCCGCTTTCATTAACAGTCATCACCTCATCTGAAGCCTGCTGTCTCTGCTCATAGAACTCAGAGGTCAATAATAATCTCAGGAAGAATTCTCTCACACTTACCAAATAGGCAGGTGCACTGCCATGGCCCAGTGCTTGGTACAGCTGTATTCCACACGCCAAGAATTACAAAGAAACCTGGCAATAGAACCTACAGTGGTTGCTAATGAGCAAACTCTAGCACCAGTGAGGACTGAATACAAATATGACCGGATTTCCCCTACCTGAAAGTATTAAAAATCATCAGAGTGACTTCAGCAATTCCTTTGTAAACACATTTCAATTAAATCTTTGAAGAATTTATATTGGGTTTAGTATCTGACTTCATATCACCTGATATATAAATGAGCTACAGTTATTAAACAAGACACACACACACAGAGAGAGAGAGAGAGAGAGAGAGAGAGAGAGAGAGAGAGAGAGAGAGAGAGAGAGAGAGAGAGAGATCATCCTTCCAGGTCAAATCAACACTGAAAGGAGATAAAGATTCTCTCACAAGAGTGGAGTGGAGTCTGTCTCCCCACTGGGGTTGTTTGTCATGCATGGGTGGCTGAGAACACCTAGCAAGCATGGCAGCTCGGGATCATGTCAACATTGACACTGCTAACACAAGTTTGCTCTAAAACAATTTATAAGATAAAGGCTTTCGACAGGTAGAGGTTGCCCAGTCTGATGCTTTTGAGATAAACTGAAGAGTCTAAACTCACCTCTTCAAAGGAAGCAATGCAAATCTTATCAACTCCAAGGAAACCAAACTCATAATTTATAACTCCTCAAATGTCAAATGTAGCAACTGTGTAGTCATGAGGTTGTGAAATACAATGACACTCTGGCCCTGTTCATAGTTAATGGCTTGTGCAGTGACCAGGTAGCAAACTGAATTTCACAAAGGATAAAATATTGAGATGTAAACTGGACCCAAAACAGTATTTTTTTTTACATGAAAAAGTGAAGCTTTGGGTTATATCTCTAAACCACTTTTCTATTGCATAGTATTTGTACTTCAGAAAAGTGAAGAATGATGAGATGTTCAAAAGGCTTTGCTGTCTGCTCTTAACCGCCCAAGAGCATGTCAGGAAAAGCAGAATTTGAGCTTCTCCATCAGACTGTTAGAAGCTGGAGATCCTGGTGTAAAGTAAGATCTGGCAAAAAAAACTTCTCCAGCCAGTGAAGGAGACTGGGCTATTAGCCTTTCCAGGAACTTCTCCCAGCGCTCCACA
The DNA here is from genome assembly GCA_902729485.2 of Mus minutoides. Lineage (NCBI taxonomy): Eukaryota > Metazoa > Chordata > Mammalia > Rodentia > Muridae > Mus > Mus minutoides. Next base: position 1,212,014 of record LR755134.1, read on the forward strand.
GGGGACAGAAACCAGACATTTCCCAGCCATACCCATTTCTAATGCAGAAGGAATCCTCCCTCCCTGTACCCCTTCCTCCTAACTCTCCAACTAACCTCAGCTGTTGACACGTGCTTTTGCTGGCTCCTTGCCTCTCTCATCAGACCTGTGAAATAATCCATTCTTTAGCATACCTCACAAAAAAACCACACTGGGTTCTACACACACACACACACACACACACACACACACACACACACACACTAAATGCCAAGATTTTTCCCATTCGACAAGATTTTAGGCAAAAGCCTTGTAGAATGTGGCCAGTTACGCCCCAAACATGAAATTAAGTGAAGCACATACCCGCGCATACAAACACTCAAACTCCGGGGCAGGGGGCGGGAAGGGGGAGTGATGTCTGTCAGGTACTTTGAAAAAAAAAATCAGGTTGAAAGCACTGGACCTTCATTGGCAGTACTTCTGCTGGGCGGTGGCGCTCCCGAGGTCTAGTATGTGTGATTACGTTCCCGCCCCAAACCTGTCAATGATATCCCCAAGTTCTCATGCCTAGTGTCTGGTAGAACCCCAGTCCCTCCACAGCTTCCCGGAGAGACCTAGTCTCTGCCTCTGCCACCGTTTTGCTCGGATAGGGCGGGGGCGCACGGACCGAAGCTTCTGTCTCCGCGCGTTCCGGAGCTGGCGAGCGCCACTTACATGCCCGGCTGTAGCTGTAGGGCGCTTCCTGGCGGCCAGTTGGCAGCGGCCCAGACGCAGAACCACCAGAAGCACAGTGGGGAGGTCATCTCGGTGACGGTGAGCTGGAGGGGCCACCGCCCCAACTGCGCGCGGTGCGCCGCTCGGGATCGTCAAGTCCGAAGCCCGCTCAGAAGTTAGGCTCGCCAAGCAGAAGTTGCTAATGCCGGGCTCGCTCTCGAGGACGTGCGTCTTGCTGCGGAGGGCACCGCAGCAGCTCGACCCCAGCAGGCGACACCCGCAACAGAGCCCGTGTTAGCAGTGGCCGGCCAAACCAACCCTGGGCACTGTAGCCCAAGAGCTGCACAGCCCTGCACTGCCGGCTGCGACTGGAGACCAGGGAGACCAGCGGTCCTGCAGCCCCCGCAGCCCCGGTGCCATGGCAACGCGCTCGCCGCCCTCTGGCCCCAGCCCCTCCGGAGCGCTTAAAGAGACAGCCCCCTTGGCCACCACGCGCTCCTTGGGCTGCCAGGCGGCCCCCACCCCCATGCCCTCTTCACCTACTCTTCTCCAAGGGACTCCGGGCGGTGGCTGGGGAAGCATCTAGCATGCCACATCATGTTCTTCCACCAATAATCCACACAACTCTACTCCCAACCTCTTTCTCCAAACCCTTTGAGCATCCTCCGCCCCAAGCCAGCAAAGATGCTTTCCTCCTCCAACACCAACCTGCTTAAGACCAACCAGCTGCGCATCTGCCACCAGCAGAGAGCAAAAGCAAGCTGACTTTTGATTCTCTCTCGCTCAGCTCCCTCCCACCTGGAGGGTGGGAAGACAGTCGGAGCACCGCTCTGAGGGAGGTAAGCTTGAAGTGAGAAAGGAACTGCAATTGACTGAGTCCAGTTTGCTGCCAAATCGACAGTTGCTGCACACATCGCTGGCGCATCCAGGAGTCCTGGATATTGAAAAGCGAGATAATCTCCCTCCCTCCCTCCCTCCGCTGTATTTGGCCACCATTTCACTCATTTTAGGCACCAAGAGTTTTAAGAGGCGCCGGCTCTTCTCCAAACCTAGTCCCTCATTTCCTTCAAACCAGGTCCCGATGCCTAAAATCAGCAGAGCAACCTCCAGTTGCTAGC
>LR755134.1:1213924-1249877 GCA_902729485.2 Mus minutoides
ATGAAAATAAAAATCTATGGCGCGTCATGCCCTCCAACAAGGACAGCCTAGGCTCGGAAGCCATCATTTTCGGTTTAGCCCAGCAAAATGTGCAGCAATCTTCTGGGGGACAAACTTTTGTTTTTATTGCTAAACTTAGGGAAAGTGTCTCTCCAGTGACTTGTTCCTTGTCAACTATTTAAAGTGGTACTACCTGATTGTCTCACTCCTAGGAGCCCTAAAAAATATTTCTCAAAGTGTGTTTTAGGTTCCCTCTTGCCCCCCATGGTTGGATTAATCATCAGCCCCTTCCTTAGTTTCAAATCAATGTTCCTTTCTTTCAGCTTTTCTGAAGGAACTAGAAGGGTGCTGTGGAGGTTTCTTTGAAAGAGAGAGAGTGAGAGAGAGAGAACACCAAAGCCCTCTGCTTTAGAGCCCTGGCCTGCACTGCTCAACTTCGAGCTGGAGTTCCTTCAGAATTTTCTATTTACTTTAGACTTGGCTTTTGCTGTACACTCATTTCTTTATTTAAATTAAAAGTGTATATATACACATATGTCTTTTTTTATTCAACATTAACTTGTGAACAAAATTTAAAATATAAATTCATGTATAAAATATAAATGTATAACTAGTTATCTTTTGGCATATCTTCCAAAAAGATCAATTTAGAATTGATTGCACGAAAGAAATATTTATGTCCCCTGCCACAATTATAAAAGAAAGATACATTCTTGTTTTCTTTCCTAGGTGCAGTTCTGCGTTCAACAGGCCCTGGGGACCTGAAGTCCACCCTCAGTGACAGTGCTAGTGTTTGCTCCAGACTTCCATGTCACTCTCTGATTAGTTCTTGGCATAGATTGCTGCACCACACTGATGGCCCAAATTTCACTCTTCATTCTTCTAAGGTATCCGATCTCTTGTTTGTCTTTATTTGAAAGACAGGAAGAAAGAAAGAGAGAGAGAGAGAGAGAGAGAGAGAGAGAGAGAAGAAAATGGAGGAAAGAAAGAGAGAGAAAGAAAGAAAAGAAACAAGTTAATTGCTTTATCTCCCCTCTTTAATTTTTTAATTTCTCCTCTTCTGGGTCAATGTTAATGAATAGTCAAATAGTCCAGCACAATCAGGGTCCTCTTCAGGTGAGAACAGCAGAAAGTTACTTGATAATACTTAGCAACAGTATCTACTGAACCATGTGTCCTGAGTGCATACAGTGTACATGTAGGTGAAAAGATAGCCTCTGGCAATTCTAAATCCACTTCTTAAAACTTCAGGTTGTTTTAACACAGTTTTGATCTTAATTATTTTAATGAAAATGTAGAGTATATCTAAAGATAACAGGGTAGACTGTCTCCTGAAGTCCCCTGTGAAGTCTTAAGCCTTTCTTTGCTTCTGGACTAGTTTTAAAGCTGGGATCTACAACTAATTCCACTCCCTTCTAGAATGCAAAAAATTCTAAAACATTCCTTTTCTGTGTATTAAAGAAAGCCTTGCATAAATAATAGTACCCTACTTATTACAAAGCAAAATCTGAAGTAAGTCACAGTTGAAACTCACAAATATTTCAAAATCTGATGATAAATGGAAAAGACAGAAATATATGTATATCATCTGATTTGCATGACTGTAGTGAAGGATAGCTTAGGCACCTAGGAAGTACATCAGTCCATTGGAAATCCTGCATTTGAACATTTTTCTTTCAGGTACGTTAGTTTGAAAGCATATTTATTATAGATGAACATCGAAAGCACTTTGGATGTGACAGACTAAATATGATTATTGTATATCCCATAGAGTGAGGTTGATTCCAAGGTATTTGTTTATGAATATTAATCTAAACACAACATCATTACAATATTACATAAGCTACATCACGACATGAAATGGCCTAAGTATTCATATTTTTCCATGAACTGAATGAACCGGGTTTGAATTCAGCTCCCCTTTTCGTAGCACACCCAGACATCTTAAAAGCAAGCAGCAAGGGGATGCAGAAATAATGCAGCAAGCAGCAAGGGGATGCAGAAATAATGCAGTTGGTGAGATTCTTGGAGAGCCAGCAGGAGGACTGGAGACTGAGCCTCAGAAACCAAGTAACAAAGCAAAGCCTGGTGATGATCATGCTTAACACGGGGAGGCTGAGACAGGTGGCTCACCCGGCCAGCCAGCCTAGCCTGATTTGCCAGCCCCCAGTACCAGTGAGAGAGCCTGTCTTAAAAACAAGCAAATAAACAAACCAACTATGGCAGAAAGGTTCTGAGAAATACCTGAGGTTAACCTCTCCCCTCCAAATATACACGTATGTGTGTACTCATCACCCACTAAAGAGAAGGCATGTATCTCAGCACATAGGTGTGCACACATAGAAAAATGACTGCTTATTGGCTGGATTGGTGAGCAATAGGAAGTCTTCCAGTTACAATCTTTCCTATTAAAGCAGCAATCTAGCTCCCAGGTTTTAGGGGACTGTGACCACACAAATGAGGCTGGGAATAGAGAAAACAATTTGCTTTCATTGCCTAAAGTGGCAGGCCTTATTGAATTAGCAAAGCAAGAGAATAAATTAACTATGAAAAGAGCTCGTTTCAAAAAATTAAAAGAAATTTAGTATTAATAATACCCCTTGCTCAGACATATAGTTCATGATAAAAATCTAGAATCGTCACAAATTGAGTTCTTTTTTTTTTTTTTCTCAGCTATTTTTTTTTTTTTTCGAGACAGGGTTTCTCTGTAGAGCCCTGGCTGTCCTGGAACTCACTTTGTAGACCAGGCTGGCCTCAAACTCAGAAATCCGCCTGCCTCTGCCTCCCGAGTGCTGGGATTAAAGGCGTGCGCCACCAGGCCTGGCTCTCAGCTATTTTTTAAACTGACAAAATAGATAGGATCTTAAAAACCAGGCCCCATATAGTTGACAAATGCTACTCCCAGAGAAGAGCCCAAGGCTTTGGAGGGGCTTCAGTGGCCATGCCTCATGACACTTCTGTTTTTGCATACCTGCATCAGAGGAGTACTAAATCAAGCTTCTTTCTTGTTGGGAAGAGGTGTGGATGCCAATTCCATGCTTTATGTGTGCTTGTTGCAAAAAGGAGTGCTTACCTAAGAAGAAATAGATTCCAGCCAGATGTTCCCCGAATATTTCTCAGCTGCTGCTGAAGCTTCGCAGGCACCGAATACTTTATCTTCTCGTCTATCTTCCTCTAATTGAGAAACTGTTGATCCATGCAGTTGGACATGCAGGCTGCTGCAAAAGCCTTCCTGCCAAAGCTTTCAGCACTGCTCTTCCCTCACACAAAACCTCCCAGTGTCTGTACTGGGACTGAGGAAAAGAAGCAGACTGACCCATCCAACAGGTGGTGTGGGCTGAAAGAGAAGGTCAGAATGCAACTCTTCAAAGGGGCTTCTGTCACCTGCAAGTGTCATAAATTGCCATTATAGAAGTGCCTACAGTGCATTAATGATCCATGTACATTAAAATCTTGATTTCAGACAAAATAGAATGAAATTCATCCAGGAGCCAATTGGGACTCTTACCAAGATACATCCAGTCATTCTGGCTTTGATTTCACCTGCCATGAAATTTGTCCCTACAAGAGCATAGCTAACTCTATCTTCTAAAAAAAAAAATGATAAATTCAACATGTATTAAGACTTTTTAAATGATGTATCTATTCCTTTCTTAGCTCATAATACTTGTTAGTCAAAATGACTTTAAAATTTAAGTTAGGCTGGAACTCCCATATATTTATTAGAACATAATTAAAGACTTGGGCGGATAAACAGTTGACTTGTATCTTTGGCTTTTAGAAATAACACCTTGCACAGCTAATACTGACATTAAATAACAGTTGCACCTTTTTCTTTTATTGAAATAGCTTCTTTTCCTATATATCCTGATTACAGTTTCTCTTTTCTCTACCCTTCCCAGTTCCACTCACTTCTGCTTCCATCTAAATCTGCCCCTCTTTCTCTCATTGGAGGACATCAGTCATCTGAGGAATAATACCTTAATATAATTAATATAATATAATATAAACATGTTGCAGTAGGATAAATCAAACAAACAAACAAACAAACAAGTAAAAGAGCTCAAGAAATGGCACAAGAAATAAATACAGACCCAGAAACCTCTCATTTGCACCATAACTATTTTTGAAATGTACAATTCTACATACAGTGTTAGGCACGTGGCTTTATGTGCAGTAAATCTCAGAAGGTCTTCATTTTGCAAAACTGAAACTCTGCATCATGAGCATCATCTTAGCTCCCTCTTCTTCCCTATACTTTCCGATTCTATGGCAGCCACTCCAGCTACTCCACAAGAGTAGAGACAAACAGTACCTGTCTGTAACTGGATTGCTTTGCTCAGAATCCTTCCTCTTTCTGACAAAGCTATGCTAACAGGTGTGAGGTGAGAGCTCACTGTGTTTTGAATTTGCATCACGAGTGACACCCAGCAACTTTTCTGAGACCTGAATGTCTCCTTTGCAAACTGTTCGGTGCTTGCCCATTTGGAATTAGGCTACATGTTTTCTTGCTCTTGGCTTGGGCTTTTCATATACTTTAGATAATATATCTTCATCAGAACCACAGTTTTACATACTTTGCCCAGTTATCGAGTCTGTCTTTTAATGCTGTTGTCTCCTTGGCTGTGGAGAGGCTTCCAGTCACTGCACTGGCCTGGTTTTGTTTCAGTTGCTTCTGCTCCTAGACATGTAATCAAATGTTGATCAGTGTTTGCAAACTGTTTTCTCTGTTCTTTAGTCATTTTGCTGTTCCAAAATTTAAGTATAAGTTCATAGTCTATTTTGACCGTGTACCCCCCCACCTCTTTTTCTGTGTGTTGTGGGTGGTGATGGTGTGTGTGTGTATATGGGTGTGTATATGTGTGTGTATTTATATGTATATGTTTTGTGTGTATGTGTGTGTTATGTGGGTGTTGTATATGTATGTGTCTGGGGTGTGGGGTGTGTGTGTGGCATGTGGCATGTGTTTGTGTGTGTGTTGTGTGTATGGGTGGGTAAATGTGAGTAGTGAGTCTTTGTGTGTGTGTGTGTGCATGTGTATGCATGATGTGTGTTTGAGTAGTGTGAGGGTTGGTCCTCTGTAATGCACACAGGTGTGTGTGCAATTGTGTATGGATTCCAATGATTAATAACAGGTGTCTTTCTCAATTGATCTTTAGCTTTTTAAAACTAATCAACTTACTGATTGGTTGCTACAGGGTCTCGCACTGAATCTGGAGCTTGTTGGTTTGCTGCCTCCTTTACACATGAGCTAAGATCTAGCTTGGTTCTTCGTGCTTCCATAGCAAAAACTTTACCATCTGAGTCCCTCCTAAGACCAAGGACCTGGCTTTCATGTGCTGTGAGGCGAGATTTGAATTTCATTCTTTGCCATGTGCATATCCAGTTGTACCAACATAATTTAATGAAACAATCTCCCCCATTATGTAATTTTGGTAGTTATTTAGAAAATAAACTATTCTAAGCTTGTAGGATATGTCCAAGCTCTTTACTCTGTTCCTTTGGTATGAATATCTGACTTTATGCCAGTATTATTCTGGGTAGCTTGCAACAGCTTCAGTTAAAGTATTTCATTCACTAACATTGGGATTTATTACATCTTTGGTTTCAGCCTTTTCCTTTAAGATTGATTTAGATGCATGGGCTCTCTTGTAATTTGGTATGAATTTCATTATGAAAAATTCAGAATTTTCACAGAGATTATGGAAATTTTCTTAAATTTATTACCTACACATTTAATATTATTTATTGTTATAATCCTGTGTGTGTGTGTGTGTGTGTGTGTGTGTGTGTGTGTGTGTGTGTATGTGTGTGTGTGTGTATGTGTGTGTGTTTGTCCTACTTATACCATGGCATATGTGTGGTCACAAGGGACTTCCACTACTCAATTTGTTCCTTCCACTGGGAGGTCTGGGGATCAAATTTGGATCATAACTCCCCACCCCAACTCCCACCCCCAATAGCAAGAGCTTTTCCATGATTAGCCCTCTTGCCAGCCCTGTAGTCAGTTTTCTGCTGATGTTCATGTAGCATCTTTCACCATCTTCAGGGTATTGCATGAGTGTTTCATGGTATTCACTGGGAAGACAATATACCTCCTTAGTCAAATGCGGTTATGCATGTCTTGCTTTGTGTAGCTTATGATCCTGGGTTTGTTTTCTTGATTTTTTTTTAAAGCTCATTGTTAAGATTATAGAAACAATTGATTTCTGTCCACTGGTTTTGTGTGTTTCATTTCTACTGAGTTTGCTTATCACGGTTAGCACTTGAGGTTGGGTGCCTCCAGGGTTTTCTATTTATCTGGTCACTGGCAAGCAGCAACATTTTCTTTTTCCTTTTGGAATTATTTTCTGTTTTTTATCTTGCCCTCTTCTCTGTATAAGATTTCCAATGTGTTAGACTCCAGAAATAGACCCACAAACCACTCAGGCACAAATCTCAGTCAGGTATCAATGGTTTATTGAAAGCACACCCAAAGACAGATTAATCAGGGACACAGCCAGAAGTCATGATCCAAAATGGTGACTCAGGGCATTCCTCAGAAGCAGACTTAGTATGGGCAAAACAACATTTACAGTACCTAGGCTATCTAAGACAAAGAAGCACTGTCTGATCTTCAAGCTGATAGGTTGGTTCTAGAGCCATGGAGGCTCTCCAAAAGCCAAGGGGCTCCATGACAAAGTCCAACAAGGAATGGCTTTTGTAAGGAGAAGGAACAATAGGTCATGTCAAGGTTATGGGCTGAGAAAATGAAGGTTGAGGGAATATGGCAGAGCTATTGTCAAGTTCTAATACTTATCACAGTTCTATGTTGATTAGCACTGATGAAAAGGGGCACCCTTGCCTGAGCCGAGAAGCAAATCTTTTAGTATTTCAGCACTAAGTATGATCTAGGTATGTACCATGAAATGGGAGCTTTGCACTAAGGCTCATTCCAAGATCTACTTTGTTGGGCGATTTTAAACTGAAAGCATGTGGAATCTTGCCAACTCTATCTGCATCTACTGAGAAGATTGTGCAGGGGTTGTCCTTCAATCTGTGGATGTAGCAAGTCACATTTCTTGATTTTCATGTGTTAACCTGTCCTTGGCATCCCAGGAATAAATCTTACTTAATTTTTTTGTTCATGAATGTTTTTAATATGCTGCTGGATTCTGTTTTCTTGTACCTCATTAAAAATATGTACATCTGAGGACATCAGAGTTCCTTAAGTTCCTTCTTCGGGTATCATCTTGTGTTGGTATTAGCCTAAGAATCACCAGGCTGTGCTTTGTTACTTGAGGGTTGAGGATCAATCTCCAGTCCTCCTCTCCAGACACTTCACCAATTCCACTCTCTCTGCAGCAGCCCCTTTCTGCTTGCTTTTAAGTTAAAGGATTAGCTTGGGACAGCCCCTCCTATACTCCTTTTAGGTAGCTGTAAGATTTTTCAGAAGACTCAAGAGTAGTTTGTCCTTAAATGCTTGATAGAATGCAACAAGACCAGATTTTCCTTGGTGGGAGACTTTACTCATGGTTTAATGTTGTCCCTTTTGGATCTCTTCAAACTTTATTTCTACGTGATTCATGTTTGGTGGCCTGTTTGCACAAATGTATCCATTCTTCTTGTTATCAGTTTGTTAGGGTCTACATTTTTTCATAGTACTTTCATACAGTCCACGGTATATTCCTAGTATCCACTGTCATAACTCCTCTTTCATTGCCTTCTTTACTTATTTAAGTCTTTCTTTTTGTCACTTATCTTAGCTCAATGTTTGTCAACTCTGTCTTTTCAAGAAACCAACACCAAGCTTTCTTAGCAACTTACATTGTTCTTTCCTTGTCTCTATTTCATTTCTGCTCACTCATGTTGGATTGCTTGGTTTCTCTTTTCCTGGTCTGATATTAGGTACAATGTTAGGTTTTTCATTTAACATAGTTCTCCTTTTTGTCGTAGGCAAGTATTATTTTAATCTTTCCTCTTAGATTAGCTTTTTTGGCATACTCTGAATTTGGTATCTTATGTGTACATCATTTGTCACAAGATATTTTCAGTTTTCCTTTTCATTTTTCATTAACTTGTTGGTAGTTTAAGGGTGTGTTGTTTCATTCCATATGTTTGAAAGCTTCCTGAAATTTCATGCAATCTATCCTGGCTGCTATCTTAGATATATTAAAATAATTTTGTTGCTCTTGAATAAAAATTTAATGAATATGTCTATCATATCTACTTTCATTAACTGGCTGTCTGACATTATGGCATATCCTTTGTATGTATGTGATATAAATAAATAAATAAATAAATAAATAAATAAAATAAGACACGATGCAGTATGAAGAAAATCAAGCATAAGTGAGCACATGCTGATTACACTTGTAGATATATTCCATGATAGAGAACTCATCAAAATAGAATCTAAATTTACAGTTTTCCTTTTCTGGAAGCAGAATAAAATGGGAAGAGACTATTGAAATCTTTTAGGGGTTTTGAAATGTTGAGGCATTAAATTGTGTTGATGGTTACACAACTTTGTGAACATACTTAAAAACACTGAATTGGACACTCTGAATAGGGAAACTTAATAGTATGTCAATCTAATTGAATTTTTAATCATTTTTTTAAATTACTATATAATTACATCATTTCCCCTTCCTTTTCCTCCCATCCAAAATATCTCTCCTCCCTCTTCTTAAAAATCTGGTCTCTTCATTAACTGTGGATATATATTCCTAAAAGCAGAAATAAAGCCTGCTCAGTCTGTACAATGTTACTTGTATGTTTCCAGAGTTGACAATTTTATATTTGGTGACCAATTGGCATGTGTTTCTCAAGGGAGGACTATGAATCCCCTCTCAGTATTACTTGGTTGCATGCACTTCTTTTGTAGACTTTCGTCCTCATGCCCATTCCCCTTTATGTGTTAGCATGTATATTTGGGGTCTTTCTTGTCCCCTCATACTCAGTCAGTCATGTTGCAGAGAATTTATGTGTGTAACTTCTGACATTTCTGGGAAAGAACAATCTCTTTTCCCTCTGATTCTTACACTTTCTGCCTAAGAACTAAGAATGATCTTATTGAGTTAAATAACACAGACCCATAAAGACAAACCTCACATGTTGTGGCTCATCGGATGCTCCTAGATCTATATCTTCAGAGATAATTATATAACTTCAAGCAATTTCAGAAAACAGTAAAGTAAAATGGTCATTGTGGGGTCAGAGGAACAACATAGAGGAGGATAATAAGTTTCAGGTGATCTGCCAAAAAAAATGAGAAAATAAGAGGGGCTTTAATTAGGATGGTGTAGATAAATACAGAAGAATGAGGAGAAAAAAAGAGGAAATTAGTATTAAGTATGTCTGAAAAAAATCATAAGGATTTATACTGTTAACTATCTACCTAAAATGACTTCAGAATATGTAAGTCAGTATATAAATACACATATATAGTTTAAATGAAAATTTCCAACTTGGCCTGAAAAAGCACCCACCAAAAGCCATAGACTGTCTAACAAGACCAACAGCAGACATGAGATGCCCTCTTTGAATTGTTGGTCAGTGGTATCCAAGAGATGGTTGCTATGACCCAAGGTTTTCCTCCAGAGGTGGAAGATAAGTGCCAATTGCTCAAGGCAACATGCACATCAGACACAGGGCACACAGAGTTGTGACCTGGAACTGACCTAAATGCTTTCTCCCCGAGTACCAGCCTTTATGTTAGCAGAAGGCACCATACAACACTTCATTGGAGAGAAGCAACCAACAGTCCTACCCAGCTGTGATGGTTATACCCAGCAACAGTGACCACCATGAACAAGAGCCCTAAGGGAGCAGTAGTGGTATGCATATCTTGACAGCAACCAATCTCTCTCTAACTGGACTTGTAACCTACTTAAACAGAGGGAAACCAAGCTTGCTACAGGAAACCTAGCCAGCTACCCTGTATAGGGTAAAGAATGCACAACAAGTGCCTGAGAGAAGACCGACAATGATCCTTCTGAAAAAGAAACATCAGAAAGAGAAGCAGGTATGTTACATTCACACACAAAGTATATTTGCCTATGAAAAGGAACACCCAGAAAGTGATGGATAGTTTTTTGAGATTAACAGTAGACAAATATAGTGAAAATTTTCAATAGAATTACAATAGTCAAATCAAGGAATTTTCTCAGAACACAAGAAGAGGAAGGAGGTGGGGGAAAAAATGGAAAGAGAAGGGGAAAGTGAAACAGAAAAGGAAGTGCTTAGGAGAGAAAAAAAAAACAAACAAAATGAGAACATTAGTGAGGGAGAAACAGAAAGATCATTCTTACTCTCATGATCATTTGACTCTCGTCCTCATTCTCGCTGTTGCTGTTGCTGTCACTGTCGCTCTTGCTCTTGTTCTCCTTAGTTTTCTCTTTCCCTTCTTCCCTCCATCATGGCCCAGACTAGACCCCATGAGATGTAGTTAGGAACCAAATTTTTGGCCTCCACCTGCCAAGTTCCCAAGTACTACAATTAGTGGAATGTGCCGCCAGGGTGAAGGGGAATCAGTTTTGTGCATACAAGACAAACATTCTACCAACTTAGCTGTATCCCAGTGATAAAGAGAGAACATAAGAACTGAAGAGAACATAGCAGGAAACTGAAACCCCCACCCCAGACTTCCTGGGGGCATCATGCCCATAATGAAATTTTAGAAAGATAGAAAATTGTAAAAGAAGAGAGGTATAGTATGCATGCAAAAAATACTGTTCACAATAGTGTGGGCTTTCTCAAAAAGACAGCAAAATAACATTAAATCAGCTGTCATAACCTCAGCAAATAGAGCAAAATATGATTCCAACCTAATAGTACATACTCAGTCGAGTGATAATCAAAGATGCGCAAAGAAAAACATTTCAATCATAAAACCTCAGAAAAGACTGGGCATGCATTTCTGCAGGAAACTTTTGAAGGAATTGCCTTAGCAAAGTGAGGAAGTGTTAGAAGAAACAGGAAAATACAAGTGGGCACAGCCATCTCCGCAGCAAGGAGGGTCTCCAAGAGCTGAGTTTCATAGGCAAGTCTCAAGGGAAGCTGCTACAATTGCTGGAGCTGTGGGCCCAAACTAAAACCATCCAAATTATTGAGTGTAAGCAGGGACTGCAGGGTAAAACCCTCCAGAACATGAAAGAGGGGAGTGTTTATTTGCTATTGGTAAAGAGTAAGTAGAATTATTCCTAGGCATGTGAGCATGGGTGGTTAGGACTGAGTTATTTATGAGGGAAGTATCACAGAAAAATTAACTGTAGAAAAATGTAATATAGTTATGCCAAGGAGAATATTCTTTGGCTTGGCTGTAAACAATATTGAGCACTTACATAATATAAATATTTATACAGATTATTAATATAGCTGCAGTGAGAACATAAGGTAAAACAAATTTGGGGATGGGAGTTGTGTAGGTCAGTAACGTGCTTATACCATGCAAGCTTGAAGACCTGAGACTTGTACCTAAGCACCCCACACAAATACAGGGATGTAGTTAGTGGTTGAGGAGATATGAAGACTTGAGTTTGGACACCCCACACCCATTAGAAGCCAGATGTTGTTATAAACTTGTAACTGCAGTGCCAGGAAGGCAGAGACAGAAAGGTAATTGGCACTTGTTGGCCAACAAATTTGACCTACCAGGTGATTTCTGGGATTAGTGAAAAACTCTTACTAAAAAAAATAACATGGAATATGAATGAGAAACATGCAAGAAGGTTCAGAGAGAGAGGCGGGAGGGACAGGGAGAGGAACATGTACACGTGTATCCATCACCACACATGCACAATAAAAAAAGAAAGAATAGGCTTTCTCTGCCTGAACTTGTGAGAGAGTCATATTGGGTCCCAGGTCACTCAAACCCAGTGTGCTCAGGTCAGCGGAAATTGTGAGAGAACCATGTTGGGTCCCAGGTCGTTCAGAGACCAGACTGTTCAGGTCAGCTCAAGGACTACAAAGACTCCCACAGTCTGTGCAGGTGAGTGTGCAGACCACAGAGGCAACACATCTTCTAGGACAGGCCCTAAATAGGGTCACCAACTTTACCTAAGAGGCAAGTCTGAACACCAAAACTCCGTGCACATTCCCTGCAAAAGGAGAGCTCACCTGCTGAGACTACACTGACCACTGAGATTCAGGAGAGAGCTGGGCTCCCAGGTCTGCTGACAGAGGCCAACAGAATCACAGGAGGAACAAGCTCCAACCAGAGACAAAGATAACAACCAACTCCAGAGATTACCAGATGGCGAAAGGCAAACATAAGAATCTTAATAACAGAAACCAAGACCACTCACCTTCATCAGAACCCAGCACTCCCACTTCAGCCAGTCCTGGATACCCCAACACACCCGAAAAGCAAGATTCAAGTTTAAAATCATATTTCATGGTGCTGGGAGAGGACATGAAGAAGGACATGAAGAAGGACATGAATAATTCACTTAAAGAAATGCAGGAGAACAATGCTAAAGAGGTAAAAGTTCTTAAAGAGGAAACACAAAAATTATTTAAAGAACTGCAGGAAAACACAAGCAAACAGGTAATGGAATTGAACAAAACCATCCAGGACCTAAAAAGAGAAATAGAAATAATGAAGAAAACCCAAAGTGAGACAACTTTGGAGATAGAAACACTAGGAAAGAAATCAGGAACCATAGATGTGAGCATCAGTAACAGAATACAAGATATGGAAGAGAGAATCACAGGTGCAGAAAATTCCATAGAGAACATGGGCACAACAATCAAATAAAATGCAAAATGCACAAAGATCCTAACTCAAAACATCCAGGAAATCCAGGACGCAATGAGAAGACCAAACCTACAGATATTAGGAGTAGATGAAAAAAGAAGATTTTCAACTTAAAGGGCCAGCAAATATCTTCAACAAAATAATAGAAGAAAACTTCCCAAACCTAAAGAAAGAGATGCCCATGAATATACAAGAAGCCTACAGAACGCCAAATAGACTGGACCAGAAAAGAAATTCCTCCCGACACATAATTATCAAAACAACAAATGCACTAAATAAAGATAGAATATTAAAAGCAGTAAGGGAAAAAGGGCAAGTAACATATAAAGGCAGGCCTATCAGAATTACACCAGACTTCTCACTTTAGACTATGAAAGCCAGAAGATCGTGGACAGATGTTATTCAGACCCTAAAAGTACACAAATGCCAACCGTGGTTGGCATTTGTGTACTTTTAGGGTCTGAATAACTATATCCAGCAAAACTCTCAATTAACATAGATGGAGATATCAAAGTATTCCATGATGAAACCAAATTTACACAATATTTTTCCATGAATCCAGCCCATAAAGGATAATAAAGGGAAACCACCAAAACAAGGATGGAAACTACACCCTTAAAAAAAAACTAAATAGTAATCCTTCAACAATCCTAAAAGAAGACAGCCACAAGAACAGAATCCCAACCTTAACAACAAAAATAACAGGAAGCAACAACTACTTTTCTTTAATTTCTCTTAACATGAATGGACTCAATTCCCCAATAAAAAGACATAGACTAATAGACTGGCTACACAAACAGGACACAACATTTTGCTGCTTACAGGAAACCCACCTCAGAGACAAAGACAGACACTACCTTAGGGTGAAAGGCTGGAAAACAGTTTTCCAATATATGGTGCGAAGAAAAAAGTAGGAGTAGCCATTCTAATATCGGATAAAATTGACTTTCAACCCAAAGTTATAAAAAAAGACAAGGAGGGCAACTTCATACTCATCAAAGATAAAATCAATGAAGATGAACTTTCAATTCTGAATATCTATGCTCCAAATACAAGGGCAGCCACATTTATTAAAGAAATGGAGGTGGAAGCTCACAGTCAGCTATTAGATGGAACACAGGGTTCCCAAGGAAGGAGCTAGAGAATATACCCAAGGAGCTGAAGGGGTCTTCAACCCTATAGGTGGAAGAATAACATGAACTAACTAGTACCCCCTGAGCTCATGTCTCTAGCTGCATATATAGAAGAGGATGGCCTAGTTGGCCATCATTGGGAAGAGAGGCCCCTTGGTCATGCAGACTATATATGCCCCAGTACAGGGGAACACCAGGGCCAAGATGTGGGAGCGGGTGGGTAGGGGAGCAGGGCCAGGAGGGGGGAGGGTATAGGGAACTTTCTGGATAACACTTGAAATGTAAATGAAGAAATATCTAATAAACGTTGGAAAAAAAGAAAAAAAAGAAACTTTAGTAAAGCGCAAAGCACACATTGCACCTCACACAATAATACTGGGAGACTTCAACTCCCCACACTCACCAATGGACAGATCCTGGAAACAGAAACTAAACAGAGACACATGGACACTAACAGAAGTCATGAAACAAATGGATTTAACAGATATCTACAGAACATTTTATCCTAAAACAAAAGGATATACCTTCTTCTCAGTGCCACATGGTACCTCTTCCAAAATTGACCATATAATTGGTCACAAAACAGGCCTCCACAGAAACAAAAATATTGAAATTATCCCATGCATACTATCTGACCACCATGGACTAAGGATAATCTTCAATAACAACATAAATAATAGAAAGCAAACATTCTCATGGAAACTAAACAACACTCTACTCAATGATTCCTTAGTCAAGGATGAAATAAAGAAAGAAATTAAAGACTTTCTAGAGTTTAATGAAAATGAAGCCACAATGTACCCAAACTTATGGGACACAATGAAGGCAGTCCTAAGAGGAAAACTCATTGCCCTGAGTGCCTGCAAAAAGAAACTAGAGAAAGCATACACTAGTAACTTGACAGCACACCTAGAAGCTCTAGAATGAAAGGAAGCAAATTCACCAAAGAGGAGTAGACAGCAGGAAATAATCAAACTGAGGGCCAAAATCAACCAAGTAGAAACAAAAAGAACTCTTCAAAGAATTAACCAAACCAGGAGATGGTTCTTTGAGAAAATCAACAAGATAGATAAACCCTTAGCCAGACTCACTAGAAGGCACAGGGACAGTATCTTAAAAACAAAATCAGAAATGGAAAAGGAGACATAACAACTGAACCTGAGGAAATCCAAAACATCATCAGATCCTACTACAAATGGCTATACTCAACAAAGGTAGAAAACCTGGAGGAAATGGACAATTTCCTAGACAGATACCAGGTACCAAAGTTAAGCCAGGGTCAGATTAGTGAACTAAACAGGCCCATTTCCCCTAAAGAAATAGAAGCAGTCATCAATAGTCTCCCAACCAAAAAAAAAGCCCAGGACCAGATGGGTTTAATGCAGAGTTCTATCAACCCTTCAAAGAATACCTAATTCCACCTCTCCTCAAACTATTCCACAAAATAGAGACAGAAGGTACTCTAGCCAATTCATTCTATGAAGCCACAATTACTCTGATAGCTAAACCACACAAAGATCCAATAAAGAAAGAGAACTTCAGACCAATTTCCCTCATGAATATCGATGCAAAAATACTCAATAAAATCCTCGCAAACCGCATCCAAGAACACATCAAAACGATCATCCATCATGACCAAGTAGGCTTCATCCCAGGAATGCAGGGATGGTTTAATATAGGGAAACCCATCAACATAATCCACTATATAAAGAAACTCAAAGAAAAAAACCACATGATCATCTCATTAGATGCTGAGAAAGCATTTGACAAAATCCGACACCCTTTCATGATAAAAGTCTTGGAAAGATCAGGAATTCAAGGCCCATACCTAAACATTATAAAAGCAATCTACAGCAAACCAGTAGCCAACATCAAACTGAATGGAGAGAAGCTGGAAGCAATCCCACTAAAATCAGGGACTAGACAAGGCTGCCCACATTCTCCCTACCTATTCAATATAGTACTTGAAGTCCTAGCCAGAGCAATTTGACAACAAAAGGAGATCAAGGGGATACAAATTGGAAAGGAAGAAGTTAAAATATCACTGTTTGCAGATGATATGATAGTATATATTCGGGACCCCAAAAATTCCACCAGAGAACTCCTAAACCTGATAAACAGCTTAAGAGCTGTAGCTGGATATAAAATTAACTCAAACAAATCAATTTCCTTTCTCTACACAAAGGATAAGAGGACTGAGAAATAAATTAGGAAAACAGCACCCTTCACAATAGTCACAAATAATATAAAATACCTTGGTGTGACTCTAACTAAGGATGTAAAAGATCTGTATGACAAGAACTTCAAGTCTCTGAAAAATAAATTGAAGAAGATCTCAGAAGATGGAAAGATCTCCCATGCTCATGGATTGGCAGGATTAATATAGTCAAAATGGCTATACTGCCAAAAGCAATCTACAGATTCAACGCAATCCCCATCAAAATTTCAACTCAATTCTTCACTGAGATAGAAAGGGCAATTTGCAAATTCATCTGGAACAATAAAAACTTAGGATAGCAAAAAATATTCTCAACAATATAAGAACCTCTGGGGGAATCACCATGCCTGACATTAAGTTTACTACAGAGCAATTGTGATAAAAACTACATGGTACTGGTACAGCAACAGATAGATCAATGGAATAGAATTGAAGACTCAGAAATGAATCCACAGAACTATGGTCACTTGATCTTTGACAAGGGAGCTAAAACCATCCAGTGGAAAAAGAACAGCATTTTCAACAAATGGTGCTGGCACAACTGGCTGTTATGTAGAAGAATGTGAATTGATCCATTCTTATCCCCTTGTACAAAGCTTAAGTCTAAGTGGATCAAAGACCTCCACATAAAACCAGAGACACTGAAATTTATAGAGGAGAAAGTGGGGAAAACCCTCGAAGATATGGGCACAGGGGAAAAATTCCTAAACAGAACAGCAATGGCCTGTGCAGTAAGATCAAGAATTGACAAACGGGACCTTATAAAACTGCAAAGTTTCTGTAAGGCAAAAGACACAGTCAGCAAGACAAAAATGCCACCAACAGATTGGGAAAAGATTTTTACCAATCCTAAATCAGACAGGGGACTAATATCCAACATCTACAAAGAGCTAGAGAAGCTGGACTCCAGAAAAACGAATAACCCCATTAAAAATGGGGTACAGAGCTAAACAAAGAATTCTCAACTGAGGAATTCCGAATGGCTGAGAAACATCTGAAAAAATGTTCAACATCTTTAATCATCAGGGAAATGCAAATCAAAACCACACTAAGATTCGACCTCACACCAGTCAGAATGGCTAAGATCAAAAATTCAGGTGACAGCAGATGCTGGTGAGGATGTGGAGAAAGAGGAACACTCCTCCATTGCTGCTGGGATTGCAAGCTTGTACAACCACTCTGGAAATCAGTCTGGCGTTTTCTCAGAAAATTGGACATAGTACTACCAGAGGATCCAGCAGTACCTCTCCTGGGCATATACCCAGAAGATGTTCCAACTGGTAAAAAGGACACATGCTCCACTATGTTCATAGCAGCCTTATTTATAATAGCCAGAAGCTGGAAAGAACCCAGATGTCCCTCAACAGAGGAATGGATACAGAAAATGTGGTACATTTACACAATGGAGTACTATTGTGCTATTAAAAAATCAATTTATGAAAGTTGGAGTGCGTAGGCAGGGGAGCAGGGCGTGGGTAGGGGGGAGGGAACTTTCGGGATAGCATTTGCAATGTAAATTAAGAAAATATCTAATAAAAATATTTTTTTAAAAAAGAAAGATTAAACAAAAAAGAATGGAGATTGTATCAGATCAGTGTGCACAGCAAGAGTAGCTCAATAGGACATTCTGACAGACAGGTCTCTATGCATGGAAAATTAAAAGATAAGATATGACGAATGAGAGGCAAGCTGCCCTGTCTAGGCCTCTCTGAGCTGATACCACAGTTCTGAGAAGAAAGCAGTCAGGCTGAATCTACGGTACAAATCTTGCAGGCAGAAATAATAACAAGTGTTAATGTATTAGGACAGAAGGAAATATAATCTATCCCAGAAAGAACAAGACTGATAAGTAATGGGTAAAGTCAGCAATGGTAATGTAGGTGTTAGAAGACACACATCCAACTGGAGGGAAAATATTCAAGATTGGGTCATGACTTAAAATTGTCCTGTATGCCAAGATAAACCAAACCACGTCCAAACCACGTCATATTTGTATTTTATGTTTTGGTTTTCTCTCTGCTCTTTCTTACACCTTTTCACCCATTTAAGACCATCTAGCCTCACACCATGTGGGCTTGATTCTAATAAACACTCAGAGACAAGTTCTTTAGCCTCACAGATCTGAGTCTATTGCATGCTGGTGAATTACCTCATCACCACATACATCATGCCCCCCACTCCATGTCTAGCTGCTCTGCCTCATTTTACATTCCACAGTCTGAACTGCTTCATCTTGGTTTCCTAAAGCATTGTAATGTGTAATATGTCACAGTTTTGGAGTGGACAATATAGATGTGTGGAAATTGTAATTAGACTGGCTTGGCATGGTTCTATTATTAGTAAGAACTATGATTTTTTTTTAGTTGAGGGTTAATTGTTAATAACTGTATGCAGTGTTTTCCCTCAAGATGTTTTGTATGATAGTAATTAACTGAGCAGCTGGGAAAGGAGACATTAACCATTTGTCTTCATGGTAGCCCTCACTAGGGGCTCTTTACACAGCCTCTGCAAAAGGCTTTCTGCGTTGTTTGATAGGTAATATAAGAGAGGCAGCACAAAGCTTATGGGACTCTACACTGTGGAGAGGATCACACCTTAGAACACTGTTTCTCTCCTTGGAAGGGCTCTCTCCTGTGTGGTGAATAGGTTCTGATTCAGAGAAGCACAGAATGTCTTTTAGACAAATGGACATGTTTGGGTGTCTTTTATGTGCATATTTCTTTGTATCTTCCCATAACAAAATCCCATCATGGTGATTGTGTTAGCAACCTGAGTGCCCCAAATATACAGCTGATTTGCTATGTTTACAAACCAGAGATGACCTAGCTGGCCTTGCTTTTTGACTAAAACGTTAGAAGCCACCTTACCATCTTACTTTCTTTTCTTACTGCCAGAATGCTGATCTTTATTTGCTTTTGTGTCCTGGCTTTTCCATTTGGTGACTGTGGTTGGTCACCACGCTCTACGTCTATTGCTCCGGGTCTGAAACCACATGCACAGTCATATACTTGACCCTGGATTCTTCTTGCCCTTTCTGTTCTTACACTGACTCCATCTCTGTCAAAATCTTTCTACCCCATGCCTAGAACAGTACCTTTTGTGGGTGCAAAGGCATTCATTTCTCTTGCAGAGAGTATTTTTAATTAACACATTTTAAAAATACCTAGACTGCAATCAGACACTAAGTACAGGAAAGAACATTGAAGACAAAGGGAGGCTTTTAGGAAGTGGTTAGGTACAAACTAATTCCTTATCTTCTTGCTAACTGAAGTCATGAGCTTGTCTTGGTCAGATACCATTGCTTGTTTTAAGCCTTTTTAGCCAGAAGCAGGAATTCCTTTTTTCCTAAGACTATTCCTTTTCTTTAAATCCATAAAGCCTTGAGTATTTGGTTTGATTTACTGTAATTCCTCAGAAGCCACAAACACTGGACCTCTGGCAAAACAAGCAAGTTGAAGTTTACTTTCTCTCCTCCCAAAGGGTCCTGAACCATTTTGCTCTGTGGTTGTTGACAGCACCATACAACACCTTACAGACAAGCATTGTAGTGCCAGTGGGTATCAATGGGTTCTTAAGCATAGTCCTTAGACCATGCTACTAAATATAAAACCTGTGAGTCTCTATCCTGAGTATAGGATAGGTAAGGCTGTAACATCTCTGAAAAAAAAAAAAAAAACTCTTCATATAAATGAATCACTGGAGGACTCACCCATATTGCCCTGAGAGGTCATGGGGACATCCAGGCCCATGTTATTAATGCTGGGTCCCATGTCTGGGTCCATGACCCTATGGCAACTAGGATTTGTGTTGATATCCCAGTCCCACATTACCACCAAAAGTCATGGAGATATCCCTGGTCTGGATTGCATCCTGAGGCATTTTGCTAAAGCTTGCACTTGGCTGGTGAGGAGGAGAGCAGCTCCTAATGGTGTGAGCACAGGAAAGCTGTCCCTGTCCCTAGTATATCAAGGGATGTTTGGGCAAAGGAGAAATTCCCTCCCCACTCTTTCCCTGCTCTGCCTGCAGCAGGCCAGAGAGCTGGCCCAGAGGTCATAAGAGTGGAAAACCTGGCCTTGCCCCTCACTGGTTGCAACACTTAGGAGAGTTGGCCCTGCACCCCAGCAACATAGTGGAGCAGCATAGTGGAGCTATTCCTGGTGGCAAAGGCATAAGTGAGCCAGCCCTAAGGATAGGAGAGCAGAAGAGCTGACCCTGCCTCTTGCTGGCTGTGGCATTGGGTGAGCTATTCTGGGCAATGCTAGACAGCTTTCTCTGGTGGTGTGGGGTGCAGGGTGCAGGGGAGGGGGATGATCAACTTAGCTACCTCCCAGGTCCAGATTGAATGCTTTGAGTGGGCCTACCCCAACATCAACCCAATCTGTGATCTGTTGGAATTCGTGAAAGGGCTGGTACTGCAGATTCAAAGTTACAGGATCTCCATAAACCAGGGCAACAGCAGGATAACTGGAAGCAAGCCCTATAAAGTTCCATTATTAATAGTGTAGCAAAAGCCAGAGGCCTCAAAACAAACCAATGATTTATTGCAATGAATATTTGCAAGTGAAGATGTGGGGACAGAGAGCTACAATGTGGAACACACTGTGACACATTACAGCTTCCATGACAAGATTTTAATATTATTATTCTATATTCTTTTCTTTTGGAAGGAAGGCTGTAAGGGCAGAAAGGAAACTAAAATACAAAGGTACTAGGGAATGAGTGGGACTGGGGTACATAATGTGAAATAAAAAGTTTAAGAAAAGGAAAACAAACTTCACTGTACATATTTAAGGTACATGTGAAAGATGTTTCTGGTTGACAATTTGATGACATCTGAAATGAACTACAATACAGAAATGGAGGGCATACTTGAGCTCCAGATCCTGAAGCTGGAAGACACAGGCTTCTGACCTGGCTTTTGACATGGGATGATACACGCTTTTGATCCAGATCTTGAGGCATTGTGGCCATGGAAAGCATAGGCCCAAGAAAGTACATGCCTTTAATCCCAGGAGACACATGCAGATCTCTGCATTCAAGGCCAGCCTGGGACAGAGCAAGTTCCAAATCCAGGCATGGTGGTACAGCACTTGAATCTGGGCCATACTTTCTGCAGGAGACCTACATAAGGACAATGGAAGAGGAAGGCTCGCTCTTCTTCACCTACTTGCCACTTGCCAGCACATCTGTTGGAACTTACTTCTTTAGGATTCCAGCTGATACAGAAAGCCAGCTGAAATACCTAGCCATGGGGAGACGAAGAAAATGCTGCATTCTTGGACTTCCCATTCATGGCTGCCCACTGTTGGGTTAGTTGAACTGTAGACTGCAAGTCATCACAATAAATTCCCTTAATATATAGACATTTCATATGAGTCCTGTGACTCTAGAGAACCCCGACTAATACAGCATGCAACCTGATAATATAAAGAGGTAATATAAAGATATATATCTGAAGTATATATGGTATATATATATATAAAGTGTTAGCCTCTAAGGGAAGGTTAGTTCTTCACTTGCCCTCACATTTTTCTCCCACAACACAAACCCCTTTCCAACACCATCCTCCCAGTAACTCACAACAAAAGTAAAGTAAAAATCAGCCTTCTCCATCCACTTATCAATGAATTTCATTTCATGGAATCCAAGTGCATGGTTTCAAGGTAAAGCTCAAATGTTTAAATATTATTGTCTCTTTCTCCCAACTAAATTTATTTTGAGCTTTTTGAGAGAAGACACATAAACTGGATATGGTGGTTTTTACCTAAAATCTTAGCATTTGGAAAAGGTACTTAGACAGGAGAGTTACAAGTTCCAGGCCAATCTGACCTGAACCCAATATGTAGTATAGTATAAACACAATCTTTTATATTAGTTTATATCTTTCCAAGCACCTGAGAGTATTTGGTGAGCTTCTATTTAATAAGTAAAGTGTTTTAATTAAAATTTAATTTTCAAACAACCAACTTAGAAAACTATATGACCAATCAATCAGCTTCATGTGCTGTGGTTAACACTTTGGTATATATATATATATATATATATATATATATATATATATATATATATATATATATGAATACATATAATGGTTCTCTCTTTGGTTAAAAATATAAAGACCAAAGCCGGGCGTGGTGGCGCACGCCTTTAATCCCAGCACTCGGGAGGCAGAGGCAGGCGGATTTCTGAGTTCGAGGCCAGCCTGGTCTACAGAGTGAGTTCCAGGACAGCCAGGGCTATACAGAGAAACCCTGTCTCGAAAAACAAAACAAAAATATATATATAAAGACCATCCTTCTTAAGAAATAAATTCTTTGAAAGCAAAAAGACATATGAAGGTTTTTCTGTAATTAGGGAGCCTCTCCTGCCAATACTATAGAGAAACTAGGAATTAGGCTACATTAAAGCTTGTCTTGGCTCAATTATAGAACGAGAATGAGGCACCCATGGAATGCTTCCAGGATAAGTTTCAAATCGTTGTGAATCCAGCTATTTGGTCCTTATTAGGGCTTCGGGGGACAGCCAAGAATTACATTTAATTCATTATCTTGTTCTGGAAATGCTACTGAGGCTTCTGCACAAATTGAAAGCAGCATTTACCCGACCTAATACCTATGGTATCTTTCCAATTTATCTTGCGGGCATTATCACCTCCCACTGTGCCTCCTTGAATGTTTGACATGTGGTCTGAATTCTCCTTTTATAGAATGATAGCTACTCACCCTGAAGAGAGTGGTGGAGAAAATGGCCCTACATTAAAGAGCTAGAAATGGTACCTGAAATACATGTTAAAAGATTTGAAAATAGCTATACCACTGTGGCAGAAATAGTGTTATGATCTTACCTCCAGATACTCTGCTCTTCCTCAGCTGAAGCTGCAATATTATTGGCTTAATTCCTTAGCATTTGACACGTGTCCATCAAACAGGTGGAAATTCACAATGTACTCATCATCACACCTGCAGTTGGGAAACATTCAAGGCAACTGGTTCTGTTTGCCATTGTTATTTAACAGAGACATACATTAAACAGTATGTTTGTCTCTGTGATGTGAAGGTAAACGTCACATGTTGAAATTCAAGACTGAACAATGTTCTCTGAGGCAGGGGAGGGATGATATGGGAAGAAATGTTGCCCACATGCAGAGTGACTTCTAATAGTTTATCAATCTCACTGTTTAACATCCCCTTTTGGAGGATGTGTTAACAAAAACCCTGTGAGTCTGTGAAATTCCAGAGTGCTTTCTGTGACTAGACCCTCACAGTAGAGAATAATGTATCAACACCCATATTTCAAACACCGGCACACCAAGTGGTCATATTAATGCTTTAGATTGATATAAAACCTTTCTTATGAAAAGCACAGAGCACTTCCATAAAAATACATTATTGAGATTTTTAACAAGTAGTGACTGCATAGAGCCTCAGATGGCAGTGTGTTAAGCCTAGATGAAACCTAAAGTTTCCTGATTTCCAATATAGTACTACAAAGACATAATCAATAGATGTCCTTTCAGCTTCCAAAAATGCCAAAAATTATCAATTCTGTCTGTATAAAATTTGGAAAAGGTTATATTTTAGAGAAGGCTTAAAAGCAATCTAGCATAAATTTAAAAATCAATTGGGTAGGAATTCAAGTGACTTTATTTTTCAGCTAAGAATTGAAATCTGTTTTGTCATCCCAAAGACCAATAATATGAATCCTAAAGAAATATCAATAAAATAGATGTTTTCTAGTCACTATGCAAAATATTGTAAAAATGAGGCATACTTTCTATTATTAATTCAGCATATTTCAATGGATTTTTTAACTAAAGGCAAGTTTCACCAGTCTTTAAGAACAATGTAAGGATTCTCTGTGTTAAGGAATACCTGACAAACTTTAAAATACATATTAAATACTACCCAGTCTTTTTTTCCATTAGGGATGATATATTTTTCAGACTTTGACTTAATAACACGTGGTTTCTAGTATCTGTCCCTAGATAGTATTAATGCATCAAAAATTGATCTTACAAGATCAACACTCCTTAGTGTCACGAAGTAATAGGAAGCTTAATGGTTGGAAAGCAAAAGACTCAGGTTGGGGCTGCAGCTGAGTCAACTCTAGTACCATGTGAGCTGAGGCCTGACCACTGGATCGCCCTTCTCTGTTCTTTTAGAAACATCTTCTCCTATACCTGTGCCTTTGGAGACACATAAAGCATGAGGACAAAGACCTGTCCCTACTACCACAGTTCCCAGCATCTCACTGAAGCATCCTGGAACCATCAAGCACATTTTCCTTCCATCAAGATTGACAAGATGAATGGCCATTAAAGCAACCCCTCCTCCAAGTACAACTCTACTCCTCCTCCAAATGGAAGCACTGAAAAGAGACATGGGACAAAACTTTCACGAGACAGACACAGATAGCAGCTTTCTCTCTAGATCCCACTATCTCAGGAAGAAACAACTATTGAGAAATGAGATCACATCAGCTTTGAAAACTTCTGCACACAAAAGGAAGCCCTCAGCAAAGTGACAGCCTACACAAAATCTTTGCTAACTGTTCATCCTATAAGGTATTAAAATTTGCAATATATATAAAAAATTAAGAAAAAAATAAACACCAAAACAAGAAATAATACAACAAATGGGAAGATTAACTGAACTTTTTTGAAATAATAAATACACAGAGCCAATCGATACAGGAAAAATATGTTCTACACCCTTAGCCATCAGGGAAAAGCAAATTAAAATAACACTGAGACTCCAACTCACTCCAGTCAGAATGGTCACTGTCAAAGAAAGAAAAGAAAGGAACAGCTCTTTACTCTCAAGGATAAGGGGGAAACAGAATTATTAAACCCATATATTCCCTGTGTTTATGATGACAAAAATTCATAATAGTTACATGATAGAATCAGCCTAGGTTCCATTGACTGGTGAGGGAATAGGAAAAATATGGTATTTATATTTAAATGAGTATTATTAAGCCACCTTGAAGAACTGACACATGTTACTTTCAGGAAAATGGAAATCATCATGTTAAGTGAAATAAGCAAGAATCAGAAAAACCAGTACCAACATGGTTTTCTGCCATGCAATATCTAAACTAAAAACAGACACTAAAGCAGGGTTGAGCGATTTAAAACCAAGTGAAGCAGGAGTAGCAGTGGAGATGGGGAGCAGGGGATGGTGGTGGTAAAAGTGAACAAATCCTGGGGTAATTGATCATTTATGAAAATGTCATAATGAAGCATGTTACTTTAAACAATTAATATACAATACAAAATGGAAAAACATTGAAGTAGAGAAAAATGTCTACATTTCCCTTAGAATTAAATGGCTTCAGTCTAGCAGAATCATGAGACATCTTTTTCTGTTGTTGTTGAGCATATACACATGTTCTCTTTCATTTTGGAGCAGACCTATGTTCGGTTAATAACATCTCTGTTTGCCACTGTTAAGGGAACTGAAGTACCATTAACATATATTAAAATACCATTGATTCCATTAGTGCTGACAAGCACTAAATCCCAATTTCTTTTAAATAAGCATGAAAACAAATGCAGATGTCCATTATTAACAAGCAACATGCTGAGCAACCCTTATTGCAATTGCTTAATATATGAGAAATGTCTTGAAGAGTAAGTTGGAATCTCATGGAGCCAAGATGCTAGAACTTGGGCACAATGAAATGCAAATAATTGAATAAATATGAATTTTCTCCACACTCAAGGGCCTAAAGATGATATTTTAATCATTTATATTAGAATAATAATCACATTTCTTCTGCTTGTGCTTCTGGAGTAAGACTATATCAGAGGTGTAATTTGTACACTTACCAGAAACCATGATGAATAGTAAATTTAGCTCTAAGTGTAGCTGTCTAGCAGCTTTGATTAAACTGGGTACCTGAAAGGCAGGGGCTAGAAATTTAAAAGGACTGGGGGGCACTGGGCAGAGAAGAATGAAGCCATGACAAAGGTTTATGATCAAGGCTCAAAGTTTAATTTTCAGCAATGGGTTTATATAGGGAAAGACCACAGATCCCATCCTGTGTTTCAGCTGGATTGAGTTGCAAAGCAAGCTCAGCAGACAGTCAACTCCTCACAGCTTCAGTAGGAAAATGTGTCAAGGCCAGGATACTGCAGCTAGGTTGTAAAACCATCCTGGGTTTGTTTAGCCTACTCAAGGCTGGGGAAAGGGCATACCTAGGAGGATGGACAAGTGGACAGGGCTCAGATAGACTTTCACGCTGTAGCTTCTGCATATGGTTCCTGGAATTAGATGCCTTCAGACATTTGAGATATTTGCTTAGGTTTCAGTCATAAATAGAGTATGGTTAGATGTCTGGACATCTGACCATTTTAAAAGGTGAGCATTCTAGGGACCTTTTCAAGACCATGTTTTAAGCAAATTCTAGAGCCAAAACGGTGGATAAAACAAATATGCTTCATCATGTTTGTATTAATTTCATGTCTGAGAACTGTTTTAAGTCTTTTTTCCTACTTCTCATTCCATTTTTGCCTATCTCACTGTGGATTTTTTCCTACTAGTACATATTCCATGTAATGTACTTTTAATAATATCTCAATTTAAAAGGAAGATGCCAAAAATAAATATGAAAGGTATTATTACCTTGTTTAACACTACATTTGCAGAACCTGGAATAGTATCTACCCCATAGCAGATAATACACACTTGTTGAATAAAGAGATGGTAGATGACAGATAGTAGAAAGCAGATAGGTTGGCAGGTTAATCAATAAAGATTTAAACAGTATGTGAGAGGAGGAAGGAAGGGAAGGAGGGAAGGAGGGAGGGAAGAAGGAAGGGAGTGAGGGAGGAAGGAAGGGAGGAAGGGAGGGAGGGAGAGAAGGAAGGAGGAAGGGAGGGAGGGAGGGAAGGAGGGAGGGAGGGAGAAAAAGGATGGTAGGAGGAAAGGAAGGGTGAAAGGAGGGAAGGAAGGAAGGAAGGAAGGAAGGAAGGAATATAACACTATTGAATGTTCTGATAGAATCCATAAATGGTATTATGATATGTAAAACTTCCCTCACAGGATAATGTATTTGAATACTTAGTCCCTGGTTGTTGGTCCAGTTTACATATTTTAGAAGATGTAGAACATTTAGGAGGTAGAGACTGTCTAGATGAAGTAAGTCACTAAGAAGTGGACCTTGAGAGTTATAGCCCAGGGTCATCTTTTAAGCCTGAACTCTCTCTTGCTGGCAGAAAGATGTAATTTGTCCCAGATACATGCTCCCACTGTGATAAGCTCTTCATGTCTTCCCTACCATAAAGGACTGTATCTTCATAAACTGTGAGCCAAAATACAGTTCTCCCTCCCTTAATCTGCATCTGTCAGCAACTTAGTCATAGCAACAGGAAAGGTAACTAGAACAGATAATTGCAGAACTAGAAACTGAACTACTGCAAGAAACAACAGCATGAATAACAATATTCAGGTGTTTGTTGCCTGAGTTCTTATTCCCATATCACAGAACTATGTAGTAATCTAAAACAATCATGAATATTGAGTAATATATGTCTCAAAACAGGCATGAGCTGACGGTACCACGTTATAACAGTAAACAACCCTGTTCTCTTAAAATGTGTGAAAATTAATAAACACGTCATATATGATTCTTCACCTTGTTTTCTAGAGTTGCTCTTTCCAGAATTCCAGGGGTAAGAATACCAAGGTAAAGAATAAAGGCATAATGGAAGATGCACTTGTAGTCATGTGCTGATTGGTTTCGCTATCAACTTGCCACAGCCTAGAATCAACTGGGAAGAGAGCATCAACTGGGGAAATAGTAAGACATGCCAACCTGTAGGAATGTCTCTTGGGCATTGTCTAACCATACTATAATTAACACATGTGCTCAATTAAGGTTAAAAAAAAGTCCAATGTCTTATGAAAGAAACAAACATATCACAAATAAAAATTTCTAAAGCTAAGCTAGCACTGGGTCTATTTGTGTTGGCCATCTACTATAAGACCTGAGGACTGCACTTAAATAGTGTTTGTATACCCAGTAAAACTCCATTGGAGAGTACTAATTTTTCCTTTGTGAGTAGTTATCAATTGTAGATAGCTTCTGGCTTAGAGATGTGAGCTCGTGTCTAATCATCCTCTCAGGGCTGGGAACTGATATTGCTAAGACCTGTGAAGGCCTCATACATGCTGCCACAGTCTCTGTGAGTTCATATGTGCGTCATGTCATCTCTTGTTTTGTCTAGAAGGTCTTGTTTTGTTGGTGTTTTTCATCCCCACTGACTCTTACACTCCTTTTGCATCCTTTTTCACATAGTTTTCTGAGCCCTGATGGGAAAAGTTTGATGGAGAAGTCTCGTTTAGCACCAAGCAATCCAAAGTCTCTCACTTTCTTCACATTTTCCAATTTTAAGTTACCGTGTTAGAAGCCATATCTTGCAGAAGGAAGCTTCTCTGCGGCTGGCTGAGCAAGACAATGATCTACGGGTATAGCAGAATGTTATTTTATTGATACATACTTTTAGTAGAACAATAGTTTTGGGTTTCCCCTTAGGCCTATGACCTATCTAGTCTCAGGTCCTTGACTATCCAAGCAGTGTCAAGTATATGTTCCATTTCATGGGCTGGATATTAAATCCGATAAGATAGTGGTTGGTTACTTCTACAATTTCTGTGCCACTACTTTACTCGTGTACCAAACAGGTCACTGCTGTAGATTGAAGAGTTTGTACCTAGATTAGTGGTTACCTTTCTCCTCTGGTACTATGCAGAGTACACCATGAACACAGTAGCAGCTCAGACTCCAATTAGACACCAGCTGAGTCTCCGTGTTCAATGAGATGTGTAGGTGTTATCTTCAGCAATAAGACCTTATTATCAGTTTGTAAAGAGCAACCAATAGCCTTGGCAACATCCTGCGATATTTGGGTGTTTTCATGGTGCCCCTTTGGCCAAAAATTCCATTCGATGTAACCCATCTGGCACTGGAGGCTTCATTTGCTGGGGTGACATGCCTTGTTGAGGATTTGTCTACCCTGTTATTTTGTGATTCCATTTAGATCTCTTCCATGTCTGTATATGTTTTAAGTAGCTTGTTCTGAGGTTGCCCATTAGTGTTAGCTGTTTCTCTCCATATTGCCTCCCTTAATTCTTCTCCCCCTACCCATTCTCCATTTAATCCTCCCATTTTAGTCTCACCCTCCATTTCTTCATGATTCTATATTTTTTTTTTTTGGTTTTTTTTTTTTTTCGAGACAGGGTTTCTCTGTATAGCCCTGGCTGTCCTGGAACTCACTTTGTAGACCAGGCTGGCCTCGAACTCAGAAATCCTCCTGCCTCTGCCTCCCAAAGTGCTGGGATTAAAGGCATGCGCCACCACGCCCGGCTTATGATTCTATATTTTATTTCTCCATGACACTGTATTTTATTTCCCCATTTCTCCATGACACTGTATTTTATTTCCCCATGACAGTATATTTTGTTTCCCCTACTTAGGGAGTTCCTTTCCCTGTCCAGTCTTTACTCCATACTAATTCACTTAATATCTGTGGTTAGGTAGATCTAGATAGTAGCACGGCTATGGAAGGCTTAACTGCCAGCACCTGCATATAACATAATACACACCATATTTGTCTATTTGGGCCACAATTACCTTACTCAGGAATTTTTTATTCTATCTCCATCTATTTAACTGCAAATGATTTCTTTTAAACAAGTGAGTAATATTTCAAAACAAGTGAGTAATATTTCATTGTATAAATGTACCATACTGTAAACCTGACTGTTGATTTAATTTGTGCTGCTCCAATGACATGGAGAGGTGGGTAAGCACAGTTGTGTACTGTCAGATAGATCATTACCCCTAGGTATTAAGTGTCGGGTTATCAAACAATGTTCATTTGGCAGATGTTAAGCTACATGCCTCCTTCAGCTGGACTTGATGTCTGTCAGCTGAGTCTTCCTATCCTAGTTTTTTAAACTATCTAGCTGTCGTTCATCTAGACCAGTGTGCCACAGAAGGAACATAAAGTATGCTGTCATCAGGACAAAGCAGTTAGCAAATCAAGTAGTCTGAGTGCATTTGCAGAAGTGTAAACAAGAAAAACTACAGAGGTGAGCCTCACAACTTGGCCCCACCGTGACTGTTGTTCATTCCACAGAGTCTTGTGTTCATTCTCCACCTGAAGTCTCAGAGAGATCCCAGTGCCTTCATGATGTGGGCCAGATTAGCACCTGCCTCCTTGTGTTCCACTACAAGTCTCGTGTCTATTCTGCCTGTTGTTTCCAAGGAAGCTAGTAAATACATCTTGCAGAGTCCCGTCAAAGTGACTTCCATAAACAACTTGGGGTTTCATCCCAAGGGAAGAAAAATCAAACATGTCTGACCAATTGTGTCCACTCACCCATCAGCCCTTCTTCTGCCCCACTAACATGCAAAGAAAAGGTAGGTTGATATACTGTCTCTGTCAGGTGCCATCCGTTTCTGTACCCTTGAGTACAGAGACAAGAGTTACTTTGTTGATAATATTCCCACAAAACAATTCTAGAAATAGTTCTTCTACCTCATCCTGATATCAACATTGACCATGGGGAGTTATTCTGAGAGACAAATGAGATATGAAAGCTGTTGAAACCCATACAGAAACAGCGTTTAAGATGTGGCATTCCCAAGTTACAAGGACTAAGCTATTTAATCGCACGTGCCAATTTCACTGTATCGCTGCACTGAAAACAAATAAGGAAATTAATGAAAGAAACAATTTCACAACGTGGAAGATGACATCATTCAATAACTCATAGATATAAGTTGTTGGTAAAACTTATACTGGCCAGTGTATTTTAGAGGGGGACAGGCTTGTAGATTCTCTGATAGTGATTACCCAACCTGGAAAGACTTGAAGCATGAAGCTATCCAGGCCCTATGTCAAAGCAGCTAAACTAGAATCATTTTCCTTTTTCGCAAGGCAGCTATGATCGCCACTACATGACCAACGCTGGTTACTTTTTCCTTTTCTGAAAACAATAAAGTCACATAAAAGAAACAAAGAGATGTTCATACAAAATTTGAATGATTTAAGATTCAAGCTCTTACAATAAATCAAGAACTTTACACAAATGAATAAATATGGGGAGATGATTTAATTATATTATAATATCAAAAATAAAATAAAAATAAATTAATTAAAAAATAAAGGAATCATTACTATAAGGACATATGCAGTTGATAATAATATCTTGGGGTCTGGAGGGATTAAATATGATTGGATCGAGCCTTCATTTTATTTTTTGAGAGGAAAATCATGAAGAATATCTGCCACCTTTTCAAGGGTTTGCCTCCCACTGGCACGCTCAAAGACTGGGTTGGTTCCTTCCAGGAGTCTGTGCCCTCCGAAGGCAGCTCTGCATACTAGCGCCCGCTTCTGCTCCCATCAAACAACTGATAGCATAGAAACGTGAAGTGCATCTTCCTCACACTTCGATTGGCCTAAACACCAGCTCACTCAGGAAACACAGATGCTGAGATAGAAATAGTCTAATTTCTCTGGCTCCACGAAGCAGATGACAAACAGGAACGACGGGGCTGAAGCAGGGGAGAAGTGCTGCTGGAGGTGGCATGCCAGCGACAAAGAATGGCATCAGTACTGCTCAGAAACCTGTCCAACATTAGTGGAGAGCCAGAGAGGAGGAAGAGCTTGGCTGTTTCTTCCTCTTCTCCTGTGACTCTATAAGGATAGATGTGACAGCAGATGTGTTTACTCCCCTGAGAAAGTCATTTCAGCACTTGCTTTTCCCCAAGGAGGAAGCAGATGGAGAGAAGCTAGGCTGCTGCTGCTGCTGCTGCTGCTGCTGCTGCTGCTGCTGCTGACCCTGGATTATCTGGAGAAACAGGACTATGGAGCAGAGAGATGATTATCAGAAGACCCTTAGACCTGTTGTCCCAGAACCCTCACTGAATACTCTTTTAAATGTCATCTAAAGATAGTGGCAACAGGCTGCATTTTGTATGAAAGAATTATACCTCCGGACCCCCTTGTAAACAGGGCAACTTGCCAGGAGACAGGGAAGGTAGCCACAGAGAAGAATAGCACAAGGATTTTGGCCACTAAGTGACAGTCCAGTGCTCCAGGCTGTGTTTTGACATAATCGCCAGCATTCTTTCCTCTTAGAGACGATGTCTTGTAATGGATAAAACATTTCCTTGAAAGATAGATATTCCCCTTTTTCCAAAGTAAGGATGACACATGAAAGGGAGAGGATGAGCAGAGGGCTTAATTAAAGGCATAGGGAACACAAAACATTGCCAGCAAAGGAAGCTGTGACATTGTTCAAGCATTCAGGAGCTGAAGGGTAGCTGAGTTTTCATTCTTGGATCAGCAGCCTGAACTCGAGGCAATGCCAGAAGTTCCTCCCATGGCAGCTGCATCCACAGAGAATGTTCCCTCATGAGCAGTCAGCATTCTGACAAGTGACCACCCAGCCATGCACATCTGTCCAGATCTAGAGACTTGTCCTTTTCAGGACTCATACACACAACTTTGCTATATTCCACAAAAGAATAGTGGGACCTGGTAGCCGAAAAGCCCTTGGACCTGTTGCTCAGCAATTCTTAGGCGAGCAGAACAAAATCTGTCAAGATTATCCCTGAGCCAAGAGCCTGGTAAATATATATCTTGTTATAGATGATACAGAAAGAATAATTAATATAAGTATCAACATTTTTTGAGAGAAAAGAGAAAGAGGACCTGAACTTAAATGTTGACATCATGAAAAAGAAGCTATGAGGGGCTGGCTCATCTAGAAAAGTGAGCAGTGGAAGTCATCCAGAAGATAAACGTAGCACAGAAGCAGAGTGTACTGGTTAGTGTCAACTGTCAACAAAATGGACTTGAATCACGGGGAGGGGGGGAGTTTTAATTGAGTCTTAATTGAGTAACTCTTTATCAGGTTGGTCTGAGCATGCTTGTGAAGGGTTGTCATGATTTCTGTTAATTGTTGGAAGAAGATTCAGGTCACTGTGGGTGGTACCACTCCCTATTTAGGTGATTCTGGGGGCATCTAAGGAATCTAGCAGACCATGATCCTGAACCAGCCAGAAAGTGAGCCAGCAGGGTTCTTTTTATGCTTCAAGATTCTGCTTAAGTCCCTTCCCTGGCTTTTCTCAAGGATGTGCTATGACTTGGAAGCAGAATTGGTCAGTGTGGTAACATCTGCAGAAAGCAAAGTGAGACAGAAGGTGAAGAAGGGTGGGCTGGAGGTAGAAACAAGGGTGAACCAGAGCAACAGAAATACACAAACCCAAAGCACTAGCTGCCACCCAGACTCATTTTAGAGGCTTAGAACTAAATGGCAAGAAAAGCAAAAGTTCTGGTGTATCAATTTAGAAAAAGCTGTTATCAAGTACTAAATGTCCCTTAAGGAAAATTAAGGGAAATTGGAATAGAAATTCAATATATCGCACAAATAGAAAATTATGTGGGAGGCATAAAAGGAATGTCTTAGAACTTACCTAAGCTTTAACGATTAGGAAAATCGTACTGAACCTTTTCTTTAGTGCTTGTCAGAGACTATATAAAGCAGTGGTTCCCAACCTTCTTAATGCTGTGAGCCTTTAGTATAGTTTCTCATGTTGTGGTGACCCCCAACCATAAAGCTATTTCATTTCTATATCATAAATATGATTCTGCTACTGTTGCGAATCATCATGTAAACATCTGATATGGAGAATATCTGATATGTGACACCCTGCCCCCACCAAAAAAAAAAAAAAAAACCAACCTGAATTGCAACCCATAGGTTGAGAACCACTGATTTAAAGCAACTAGAACTGAGGGCCTGTGTAGGAACTGAGATGCACTTAAGACTAGCTGCTTTTGGAATTTCCCCCAGCTGAGGCAGGGCATGGAGATAACTCCTTTCATCAAGGCAGATAATGTTACTGCTTTCCTCTGAGACAGCTCAGTACCTGGGTACTGGTTACTGCTCTCCTCTGAGACAGCTCAGTACCTGGGTACTGGTTACTGCTCTCCTCTGAGACAGCTCAGTACCTGGGTACTGGTTACTGCTCTCCTCTGAGACAGCTCAGTACCTGGGTACTGGTTACTGCTCTCCTCTGAGACAGCTCAGTACCTGGGTACTGGTTTTAGTGTCCAGTATTTACTACAAAAGTAGACCAGTATCACAAAGGTAAGAACTCCCTGGATCAGAATGTTATGTCTCTGGCCCAGAGTTTGAAACCACAGTTTTTCCACTTGAGTTTTTTTTTTTTTTTTTAATAAATAAATAAATAAATAATATCAAGGGATACTTTAGAACATGACTTTTGTTTCTTACAGGTGAATATGTGAGTACCTGAAGCTGCAGATCAAAAGGATTCCATCCTCACTTACACCAAGGGTGATTTTGATTGTAAAAAGATCCAAAATACTTCCCGTTCCTCCCGTTTGTTCTATTGGAATAATTGGGAAACAGGAATTTTCTTAACAAGTAGAAAGCTGGCCAGGGAAAATATTCCAACACTGTACTGTAGTAATGCCAATAGTACATCCCATTTGGATCTAACATTCCCTGAATCTTTTACTGAGCTCCATTACTGGCATCTTTTAATTTGCCCATGGACTCTACCAACAACTTAACCCCATGGTTAAATGACTTGTCCAAGATCAGGAAGAACAGTTGTGACGATTGTCAGGCAAAAGACCTGGCGCAGTTGCTGCTGCTGCTGCTGCATGTTTCTGTAGGTTAACAGCAGAGTGGGACAGTATTATATGCCATCACTCCTATGGAGCTAGAATCTAGGCCACTCAGCCAAACCAAGTGGGTTGCGGTGTCAGCTGGAATTTTCCTGCACTATCTGTGCTTGATCCTGCCACACTAAGTATGGCTCAGACAGGTGCAACTGACACAACTCACCTGGGGATCTTCCATTTTCAGATAATAAAGGATTCATTCCTTCACTTTAGTGTTGTTTTCCACTCTGTCTCCTTCATTTCAATAAGTCAGTCTCCGTTTTCAAACTTAAAAATACAATGTAGTTGTGTAAAAAGCAAAACAATGTATCACAACTTTTCCATATTCCCAAGTTGGAATTCAAACTATTTTCTATCAGTTTATATCCCCATAAGATATTTTATACCATTTGCAGTTAAATAACGAATAATGTTAGAGAGCCATATTTATGCATGTATGTATTTAAGATAGGCAAGAGACTTGCCAAGGAATGTATGCAGAGATTAAAGGTTTAAGTCCAGGAATCACATCTCTCCTTCCACCATGGCTTCCAGGAATCAAACTCAGAATGTCAGACTTGGCAGCAAGTGCCATGTCATGTGGCGGCATCTTGCCAGCCTACTGAATAATTTTTAAAATGCATATCATATTAGACTCTACCTAGAGCGTGTAAAATAGCAGTGTAAAGTGGAGCCTGCCAATTGTCAATATTTAGCCTATTTTTCCCATGTAAACAGAATGCTGATTCAGAGTCCAGCTAGAAGTTGGTTTTCTAAATATTTATTTATCTATATGAGTCTTCAGACACACCAGAAGAGGTTATCAGATCCCATTATAGATGGTTGTGAGCCACCACGTGCATGGTGGGAATTGAACTCAGGACCTTTAGGAAGAGTAGTCAGTGCTTCCACTGAGCCATCTCTCCAGTCCTAGAAGTTGGTTTTCAAGATAGGGTAGTTATCTGGCACCATGCAGCTCCTGAAATGCAAGCAGGAGATGCTGGGTACCATAAGGGAAAGGTTCACTCTCCAGACAGGCAGCACCTCTTTGCATGTTCGTTCTTTCTATCTACAGAGCTCAGAAAGGCCAGAGGTAGAGCATATTGGCTCCATGAAGTGAAAGTCACATCCGCAGATGGATTTTTTTTTTTTTT
>LR755134.1:1253560-1266198 GCA_902729485.2 Mus minutoides
CGGCGCGGTTCTGGCTGGGGGAGGCCCAGCCTCCGGTGGGGCGGAGTTCTCAGTTCCTGCCCCTGGAGTGAACTGCTGACCCGCTGCTCCCAAAACCACCTCTGCACTCACGCGTAACCCCAATGCGATCTTAAAGTCCTGGGGTGTCCCTAGCTGTGTCCGCTGGGCTCAGAGGAAAGATGGCGCGGCGGCGCGGCGCAGATGGATTTTTAGAAGAAAGGCATCCCTGCTCCCATCGCACTGAGAACCACTGTCAGAGTCCTGGATGAATGCAAGTTGGACCTAATGAGAGCAAATAACCCTTGTTTGAATAATCAAATATTGACCGTCCCATATTATTGGAAGCTAACTTGTTTAACACACCGTGTTAATACAGATATAACAGCATAATCTAACCTATTGGTACAATGACTTGGGAAAATCTAATAACAAAAAGCAGTGAAGATTGCAGTAGGCAAGCACACACTGAGGCTTCTGTGGTGGGAGTTTACACTCCTCAAGATGAGAAGTCAAGGCTGATTCCTGAGGAAAGAGAAGACATTCGCTGGCAAGAAATCCAATCAATAGAGAAAGCACAAAGATATTAACTGAAAGCAATGGGTGGTATCATTTCTTTGCATGCTTAGCCTGTCCCAGGCAGAATTCTATTGGTAAGCAGAGCTGTGATGTGGAGACTTCATTGATTCTCCTCAGTCATTGACATCACTCTGCTGAACTACTTGGTGTGTGTTTTATGTGTGTGTATGGTGTATGAGGATATTATGTGTATATGTGTGTACATGTGTACAGGCAGAACATTGGATGACATACCTTTTCATTCTCCTGCTTACTCATTTAAGGGATGGTCTCTCTTCATCTGAACCTGAAGCGAGTTTTGTGGCCAGCAATATCCAGTATAATGTGTGAGCACCAATTACATGGATGCTGGGATTTGAACTCAGGTCCTCATATTTACACAAGAAGCATTCTAACCCACTGAGCCCCTTCCTTTCCCCAGCTCCTAACTACTGCCTTCTAATCTCTTTAGATATTCATGGATAGTTATGCATTGCTTCACAGACATGAACTCTGGCACAGCCAAAGAACCGCTGACATTTTATTTGCCTTCTTTTTCTATGCATCAATACATGATTAGGCTGAATAAACCTAACATATTAACTAGGGAATCTGTTACTGCTCCATGAAATGTCTATGTTTTGAGTGAGATTTGGGGGCTTGGCTCATCTCAGGAGTGCCACTGTGGGCCTTTAAGTCCTGCTCTTTCTACAGATTCCTCCCTGTTTCCAAGAGAAGGAACCGTCACAGAGCTAGAGCTCTGTGGATACCCAATAGGCAATCTCTCGAGTACATGTGGGGAGGGTATGCTGAGCTTTGTCTGACTTTACAGAGGCACAGTGTGACGAATCCAACCCTAGTTTGGATTTAATAGCATTTAATGTAGAGCTTCAAAATGCAGCTCCTATAATCCCAAGTATCATGGTTCTTCACTGACTTCTGCGCTGCATTCTTCTTATACTTGGTTGTAGAGCTCCTTGGGAAACAGGGATGGCCATTAGAGGAGCTTTCACATCTGTTTAATTGAAACATACCGCTTAGATGATTATGTCGTGTGACTATTCACATAGGCTGTTAAAAGACAAATAAGCAAACAAAAACATGGTATTTCCCCACAACTGAGGATAACTTTATTATTTTTACCAGACTTCCATATATACTTTGTAGGCATAAATTTTTCTCAGCCTACCTTAATAAGCATTCAACCTCCCCCTCTAACCCACCACACATTGGAGGTAGTGGAAAAGAAAAGTTATTAGGACATGAGGGAAGTAGACCTGTTTAGAAAGATTTCTAATGAGTCCACTCTTCATTGTCAGGATATCAGCAGTTCAGTTCAGTAGCAAACACCAAGTATGAATCAGCAGCTGCAGTCCAGTCCTCTTGGCAGATACCACTCATGAACCAGCAAGGGCAGTTCAATCTAAAAGGAATCACAAGGCTTGCAGGAACCACTTGAGAAATTCTTTGGTGTCACTCCAAGTGGAGTTCCGCAATAAAATGTA
The DNA here is from genome assembly GCA_902729485.2 of Mus minutoides. Lineage (NCBI taxonomy): Eukaryota > Metazoa > Chordata > Mammalia > Rodentia > Muridae > Mus > Mus minutoides. The sequence continues at coordinate 1,255,621 of LR755134.1, forward strand.
CAATACATGTGTGTAGTTAGTGAAAATAGTGAAATAGACCCAAGCAAACCAATGCTGAAGTTCCCACTGTCCGTGGCATCATATTTATACTCCTTGTGAACATCATGTATCCTTTCACATGTCTGCTATAGAAAAACACCCTTTCACCTGTGTCTGCTTCAGGAAAACATTCTTCCATGTGTCTGCTTTAGCAATCTATTCTTTAAGCTATGTACCCCAGCAAGACATCACTTGACATAACTGACTTTCCAAAGAAACTGGAAAATTTCCACTCCAATGTTTCTTCTCCAAACAAGGCCTGAACAATCCAATTTCATAAGCCCAACTTAAGGTTTATCTGAGAAAAGGGTTTTTGATGTTTGGTTTTTTGTGTTTCTAAGCCTTTATTTTTGGATTGATTAGTAGATGGAAAATTTGAACACTCAAGTCTCAATGATGGATGATTTTTAAAAAAAAAATCAAATGATTCTAATTCCATGTGCATTTTCTTCATAACTTTGTGTAACGGTATCAATTTTATCTCTCATTCCCACCTGTTCTCCTTTTGGAGCATGAAATCAACATTTGCTGAAGCAGAGTTCCCATGAACAATTACACTTAATGCATGTTTTTCTCTTCTTCTGTCTCATAGTTATTGAAGTTATAGATTCAGACAGAATCTCTTTGAAAATGTGGACAGCAGGCTTCACTCTGCCTTTTCATGCTGTCACACTCCTTTGTTGATATCTCTGTCTTAAGATGCATTTGCCCTATGCATCACCAGTTGCCTTTGTTTTCACGCAGCAGGAAGACTGGGCTAATCCATGTGTCACTGTGAAGCTTCGGGCCTCTCTAGTTGACAGGTAGCAAGCTTGACAGCAATCTATTGAAAAATGCATTTTAAGACGATCATTTTTCCAGTCTAATTTGCTCTTAATAAAATGACGTTGAAGACAAGGGGTCTACTCTGTGCGGTTTGCTGAGTTCAGATAATTGCGTTTTGAGAGAGACACAGTGACAGTTTTCACAAATACAAAACAATGAAACTCCCTCGGGAATAAAATGAGATATCTTCACGATAAATGGCTCCTTTAGCCTAAGTGACCCCAAGACACTTTGGAAGCTGTGGACATTCAGATGACTCCCAGGAGGTAGAGAAGCAGTCAAAGGTCATATAAGTTGACCAGTACCCACATGCTGCAATTGCCAACACCGCAAATGTATGCTCACAGAACATGAGACAATGTATACACATGAAACTAGCAATATTACCTTGTTCTTAAACATGGCCCCGTTTCCTCAATTCATCTCCTGCTCCACACTTGTTCCAATACTATGTCTTCCTCTCCTCGGGAAGAAACACAATGCAGATTAATGCTCACCGTTCCTTTAGAATCAGCTAGCCTGGCAATGCAGCTCTCATATGGATTTGTTGCTGTTGTTGGATTCTCTGTTTGATTGTGACTGTGTCCTATGCAGCCCAGGCTAACCCCTGCAGACTCTGTAGCTGAGAGACTGACAATGTTCTTCTGGTCCTTTTGTCCCCAGCTCCTGTGTGCTGAATTACAGGAGGATGCACAGTCATACCTGGCTCCAAATTTGAAATAACAATTTTTTGAAGATTTTCCTTTCCACAATATTTTTACGAGTTCGCCCCCACCAAATTTACAAATAGGTGATATGTCATTATAATATCACTAGAATTTTTTAAGTCATCAAAGTTTCTTAAACTATCACATGGTCATCACTGTCTGCTAACCTAACAAAAAGTTATATTAAGCTAACAACCAAAACAACAAAACAGCTGCCTAGTCTATCATTTAAAAATAAAGGTGAGAAGGTCTATTTTCACAAACTTTATTAACTGTTTTAATAATTGAAATCATTATTCATGCTGATTATATCAATAAAATAACTAAATTTCAGATGATAGAAGAATGATAATTGCATCTTAAAGTAATAGAAGTCGGTTGACTGTAATTCTGTGTTTCACTAGGAGGCTGGAGTCTGAGGTGATTCCCATTTGTACAGTCTCTGGGTCAGAGGAAACTATCACATGTCTATCCTAGGTAAAGCAAAGGCTGTGACAAGGAGAGCTTCTGTGCAGGGCACAGTGTCTGGGCCCTGGGATCTGCTTCACTTTGCAGTGTTCCACAGTCCTCTGGTCTGAGCCTACAGAGGAAGAAATCCGATCAAGCAAACAATGAAAATCATTCTTTTTTTTCATTAGGCATTTTCTTTATTACATTTCAAATGCTATGCCCTTTCCTAGTATCCCCTCTGAATACTCCCTATCCTTTCATTACTACCCTTACTCCCCAACCCACCCACTCCCAATTTCTAGCCCTGGCATTCCACTATACTGGGGCACAGAACCTTCACAGGACCAAGGACCTCTCCTCCCACTGACTAGGCTGTCCTCTGCTACATATGCAGCTAGAGCCATGAGTCCCACCATGTGTTTTCTTTGGTTGGGGGTTTAGTCCCAGGAAGTTCTGGGGGCACTGGTTAGTTCATATTGTTGTTCCTCCTATGGGACTGCAAACCCCTTCAGCTCCTTGGATACTTTCTCTAGCTCCTTCATTGGGGACCCTGTGTTCCATCCAATGGATGGCTGTGAGCATCCACTTCAGCCTTATTTATAATAGTCAGAAGCTGGAAAGAACCCAGATGTCCCTCAACAGAGAAATGGATACAGAAAATGTGGTACACTTACACAATGGAGTATTACTCAGCTATTAAAAACAATGGATTTATGAAATTCTTAGGCAAATGGATGTATTTGGAGGATATCATCTGACTGAGGTAACCTAATCACAAAAGAACACACATGATATGTACTCACTGATAAGTGGATATTATCCCAGAAGCTCGAAATACCCAAGAAACAATTCACAAAACACATGAAACTCAAGAAGAAGGAAGATCAAAGTGTGGATACTTCATTCCTTCTTAGAAGGGGGAACCAAATACCCATGGAAGGAGTTACAGGGACAAAGTGTGGATCAAAGACTGAAGGAATGACGATCCAGAGACTGCCCCACCTGGGGATCCAAAACAATAAACAACCACCAAACCCAGACACTATTGTAGATGCCAACAAGGGCTTGCTGACAGGAGCCTGAAATAGCTGTNTCTTCTTCTTCTTCTTCTTCTTCTTCTTCTTCTTCTTCTTCTTCTTCTTCTTCTTCTTCTTCTTCTTCTATTTAATTTTATTTACCTATTCACTTTACATTCTGCTCACTACCCACTTCCTGTCACCCCCTCCCACAATCCTTCCCCCACCTCACTCCCATGCTCTATGTATGCCCTTCCCCTCTGAGTATAGTCCCCTGCTCCAGTTGTTTGGGACCCACATGAAGACCAGCCTGCCCATCTGCTACATATGTGTGGGGAGGCCTAGGTCCAGCCCCTGTAGGTTCTTTGGATCCTTTCATTTCTTCTTGTCTTTCGCACTGCTCCCCCAACCCCATCTCTATCTTTTCAGTCTTCCCTCCCTCCTGTCCTTCTCTCCCATTTTCTCTCTTCTGCTCTTTCTTTCCATTCCCCTTCTCCATCCTTCTCACCCTCCTTTTCTTTTTATTTCTCCCCCCTTTCCCTTTCTATCTGAATCCCTATGTGTTTCTCCCCTCTTCCTCTGTCTCCTCCCTCTCCTTTTCTTTCTTTTCTGCCCCCACCCCCATAAACCCAATATGTTCTGGGAAGATGAAGTGTGAACTTTAATGCACACTGAGCTAATCTGGAGCTGTGCATAATATTTTCACAATTATAAAAGATAGCCAGTCACCTGAACGCACAATACGGATGCGCTGTATTGGAATGTAGTGTTCTAGCGCCATCTGGTGTGCTGTTTTCAGATTTGCAACTTCACTTGATCAAAAGAAAGAGAAAGACCCAATAGAGGAAAGGGATTATGGGTCTTCCTACTGTGGTGGGAGCCACAGGGACTGGCAGGGATTTGGCAGGCAGGTAGATGAGGAGGGGAATCGGGACAATGTGAGTTAGCCAGGAAGGACCATCAGGAGTTCAACAGAACAGAGCAGCAGCCTGGCAGAATCCTAGAATCTGAATCCAGACATCTCTGTCAAGGTGACAAGCCTAACACAAGTGAGTGGCCCACCACCCTGGCAGTTGGTGGGTTCAGGGACTTTATAATGAGAGGTAACATCTCAGGGCAAAAGCATCGGTGAATACTCTAGAAAGATTATTTCTTTTTATAGAACAAGAGTTGAGCACTAAACGGGAAAACTTCAAGGTAGGGTATTGACAGAAACAGAATCAAAGTTAAAGCTCCCAAACTCCTCGCAGGCTTGAACTTACCTTAACTCAGATACATGGACTTCCTTACCAACAACAACTCAAACAAACTGGCATCCAGCTCATTCTGCATGGATGCTAGCTTACCTAGGTTGAGAACTGCGACAGGGTGTGAACTTCTGATGATCCCGCGTCCCATGACCCGCATGGATCAGCCCAGTCTCCCCAGCAGTGTTTCCATCACTGCTCTCCGGCTCAGCCATCTACTGCTTGCAGTGTTTGACACACACCCTACTTTACACTTTTCAGCATCCTTCTCATGCCTCCATTGCCTGCTGCCTCTCCCACTTACAATTTGCCCTTAGGCTTAAGAAAAAGCTCTATTACTGACTACATCTACATTTTCCATCCTTTCTCCCCAGTCTTTCCTGTCTTGAACACTAATCATTAACCACTCCACAGCATGCAATTCTTTTCTTTTGACAGGCAAGGTCTCATGTATCATTGACTGACTTGAGACTTTCTATGTAACTGACACATGACCTTGAACATCTGGTCCTTCTTCCCTACCTACCATGCTTTGGGGTTACAGACAGGAATCATATATTTCTAACAGAGTGGCCACATCCCTTTGGACTTCTGGTAAACCAATTTGCCCTAAGGAGAGCAATTGGCAAGCCAGTCAACAAAGGATTAAAAAGACAGAAACAAGTTTCTTTCTTTCTTTCTTTTTTTTTTTTTTTTTTTTTTGTGAGGGTACCTCCAGTGAGCCAAGGCCCTCACCCCAGGGCATACACATTGATGGTTCATAGCTCTTCCAGTGATATTACATTAACAACTAAGCTTTTAGTATCTTGGGGTAATATTCAACAACCAAGCTAATAGATGACAACCTCCCTTTCTTGCTCTGATATTTACATCAGTACTGCCTCTTTCACAAACTCATCTTTGTCCCCTTCCTAAAAGACCACCCATATTAAGTTAATTTAGCCTGGGTTTCCCCATTCTTACTCCATAAATACATGCACAACACTTAAGCCTGTATACATAACAAGTCTTACCTAGAATTTCATGCTATAAAAGGATTCTTTGTTGTGCATATGTATAGCACAATGTGCCTCATTGGGAAGTACATTTAAATGCTTTTCCATGATCCTCTCCACACTGTGATTTTGCACTGTAGTAAGAATGGTGACAAAGAAGGGTTTAGAAACTTACAGGTCAGTCAAAAGGACAACAAACAGCTAAGGTGACAGAAAGCAAGACTGGAAAAGAAATGGAGGACCGCAGGCCAGCAAGTGGCTTGCGTTCCTGGGAGATTCAGTGCGAGGACCTTGGAGACACACAGACCTGGTCGAGGAACAAGCAACTGGAACCCATCATTCCTTCCGCTGAGCACAGCAATATCACATGGCAGTGACAGACCAGAGAGAGCCTCCCAGCCCCTCCTTTCCTATGGGAAAAACTACATTTTGAACAAAAAAAAAAAAAAAAAAAAAAAAAAAAAAAAAAAAAAAAAAAAAAAAAAAAAAAAAAAAAAAAAAAAAAAAAAAAAAAAAAGCTTTTGTAATTAAAACGTAGCAAAAAAGACATGGGTTAACCTGTGTTTCCAATTAGCAGCAGGAGAAGATTTCCCTAGGGGACAACATTGTAAAAGGCAGCAAGACCCAGACCTAGCAGCACAGCTATTAAACTAGCAGGGTGTAGGTAGGAGGATAATGAATCTGAGGCCAGCCTTGCTGATGCAACAGGACTGTCTCAGAAAGAGCAAAGGTCAAGGACATAGCTCAGTGGTGGATGTTTGCCTAAAAGCCCCAGATTGCTTCAAGGCACAGCAAAAATAAATAGGTAGATAAATAGATTAAATAAATGCCCAGATGAGAGAAAACTACAGAAATCTTACTGATTATAGCTCACCATGTCCACTTTATCACACACACACATAAACACACAAGCTGATTCCTTACGCGAGATGTCTTCCAGAGACTGGTTTATTCCACCTAATATTATGCCCATCCCACCCATTTACTTGCAGGTAACATCATGTTCTTGTTCCTCTCCTGAATGGTGTATGCTTCCACTCCTCTCCCCTTACCTGTTCATCTGTTCCCAGTGTAGTTGGGTCACTTTGCTGTTATAAACAGTGCCACAGTAAGCAGGTATGTTCAGGAATCCTTGTCCATGCTGGCCTTGATCTCTTCACACATAAACCCAAAGTGGCACAGCTTGACTGCGGAGTAGTTTTGTTTTCTATGTCTAAAGAGAGAATCTTCATTCTGATGGATGTAGCAGCTGGACTCTGTCCACTCTCCCCACAGTGTCGGAATAGCCCTTTCGCTGCGTAGCCTCACTAGCTCTCTCTGCTCTCTTGATGACAGCCTCTGACTGAGATGAGGGGGAATTTCAATGTAGGTTCTACTTCTATCCTCTGCAGTGGTCTCAGGTATGAATGTGCCACAGAATGTCTGTGGAAGTCAGAGGGCTGACTCGGTGCCAGTACCTGAATGAGAACGTGTGTGGAAGTCAGAGGGTAGCCTCCGTATTAGTTCCTGACTGTCTTTGCTCGAGGGGAGGTCTCCTGTTGTTTGCCTCTGTGTAGGTCAGGCTAGCTGGCTTATGAGCTGCTGAGATATTCCTGGCCCCATCTTTCACAACAGCATAGGAACACTTGGATTACCAGAATGTGTGACTTGGTGTATCCTCAGGAACCACACTCAGAGACTCACTCACAGCTGTGTAGCTGAGCTCAGCCATGTCCCCATTTCTTCCAGTGACAATCTTGCTTTAATTTTCTGGGCTTCTGGTATTCTTTCTGGAAAGTCTTTGCATATTTTCTCTTACTCTCCTAAAGCATCCTCAAGATTTCTGGGCCTACAGTAAAGTTAATAGCTCTTCACAACTGCAATTCTAGAACCTGCGAGGCAGAAACAGGAGGATCAGGAGTTCAAAGCCAGCCTCAGCCACATATGGAATTCAAGGCCAGCCTGGGTGACCTAAGACACTGCCTCAAAGAACTAAAATAAACAAATAAACACCACAGAGTTAATGAAGTATAAGTGCCCCAGAAATAAACTCATATAAGCACCGTCCTTTGATTCTCATTAGAAGCACCAAAAATGCACATTAGAGAAAAGACAGTTCTTGGACAAACATGCAGGAAACCTTGATGTCCTCATAAAGAAAAAAAAAAAGTTAGATCCATATCTATCCTTGTGCAAAAAAGAAAATGTGCATGAACTCCTTTATCGATTCATAGATCCATGGGCTTTCCTAGTAGCACCCCTGAAAAGGCCAGGAGCTAGAACAGCTCCTTCCTAGGTCTCTAGAAGGCCATTCTATCCTCTCTTGCCTGCAGGGACCCAGGAGTGAAGCTCTGGAACTCACGAACTTTTCTTTCTTTCTAAGACTTAGAAAAACCCTTTTACTCGGGAGAATGGTATCTGTTCCATAGACTGGGATGAGAAGTAGTTTATATAAAAAGGTGGGTTTCAGACCCTCCTAAAAATTGAGAATTTGAGCTTCCTTGGATCACAGGACAAGAACACAGAACAAAGACCAGGCTGTTGTGGCAGCCACCAACCTTACAGGCCATAACCTGTCGAGCTTACCAGTGACCCCTTCTGGTCCTCCTTTTACTTGGTCTGCCAGGGCTGGCTCTCCATGGTTCAATTGGCAAATGTTGCCTTATGATTGGGAGCCAGGAGCCAGAGAGGGTTGATGGGGGCATATTTGGAGAAGTCCACAATCCTTCCCAGTCCTAGATGACAGGGGAAAATACCGATGCAAGAGGGAAAAAAATCTCAAAATACAATTCATCTTGTGACTTTTTTTTAAAGACTTATTTCTGTATAGGACTACTCTGTAGCTAACTGACTTCAGACAGACCAGAAGAGGGCAGCGGATCCCATTGTAATTGTTGTGTGCCACCATGTGACTGCTGGGAATTGAACTTAGGACCTCTGGAAGAGCAGTGATTGCTCTTAACTGCTGAGCAATCTCTTCAGTCCATCTTGTGACTTTCTTAATCAGGAGCATTTCATACATGAGTAGTATAATATCATTTGAACCCCCCTATCTCATCTACAATTCCTCTGGTATTCCCACTCCATCCCAAAATCTTTATCTCTCCTTTTTAAAATTATTATTGTTACACATATGCACCTATACATTCCATATATTTGTGAATGTATACATATACATACACATATATACAGAAACACATAACCTACTGAGTCCACTAGGCATCGCATATTCATACATTTATTTAAGGCTGAGACCCTTCTTATACAACTGAAGTTTTATTCTGCGTGCATGGCTGCCTTTTTGTCACATTTATGTTCAGCATCTTGTCTTGCACAGACTAGGCTAGTCATAAAGATTTGCTCAGTCATGCTACTTCCCCGATTCCAAGAAAGTTCACCTAGGAATCCCCATGCTCAATGCCTGTGCTTGAACACAGACTCGGTTCGTTCTATCAGTTTAGATTGTATCACACTCCGAGGCACTAATAAGCAAGGTAGCCGTGACCATCTGGGAAATGCGAACTACACAAGTGAGGAGCGTGCTCTTGATTGATAGCTAAATCATTAGTTCTCGGGGCTTGCAAACATTATTAAAAGGGAGTCATTAAAAAGCTGTCACTTTATTCCAGCTGTGCCATCTGCACAGATGCAATCCACACCTAGTGGCAAAGCCTTCTCGAGAGTTACCCAGGGAAAATCAGTAACCTGCTATTTCCTCTGGGTAACAATTCTATTGACCTGTCAATAAAAGAAGGGTTTGAATTGGGGATTGATGAATTCAAAGGGTTGGCTGAATTTTCAAAGGAATTGAACTCATTTATACCTGACCCATGGAAGAGCAAATGGAGAAAAGGAAGACCTGGGAATAGGAAAACTCTAACATGAAAATGAATGAATGGATTAATTGACCTCACCGCTCATTATAGGTCACTCCTCTATGAGTTTTCTTTAATTCAGGCCTTTGCTGCTGGTCTGGCCCATGAGTAAAACATACAATTTTTTTCCTTCTCCTTTTACATTTTCCATATAATTACATGCTTCCAGATCTGAGTGTAAGGTCGCAGGTACAAAAACTGGTCCCATTTTTTTAAAGGTTTTACCTGCTCTTTGGAAGTTTACAACCTTTCATAGAATTTATGTGGCCTGTGGAAAGGGTCGCCAGGAGAATAAACACCACCCTTGGCTAGCTATCAAGTGCTAAATGTTCTGCATGTATTTATACATGATCTCACTGGTTGGGTTCCACAACAATCTATACTTCACAAAGTGGTACCAAAGGCTACAAGTTAAAAGTATCCTATGTAAGCTATGGTGTTGTAACTTTCCTGGCAGGAATGAAGACACCTTGAAGAAATACTTATGTTCCTCTCTTTGGCTGTCAGAAAATTGAAACAGTGGATCACAAGTCCTGGGGATTTCCCAAACAACTGGATGCTGGAAGAAGATAAAGGCTGATGCTGGGCTGGGGAAGAAGCTTGTCCCACGAAAGAGAGTTCACAGCTCTGACATTCGTCAGACTGTTGCAGGAGAAACTGGAGCTAAGCCAGTGTTGGTGGGTGAAGCCCTTCCCAGTCAGAACTCCTTAGCCATGCATGGCTCTGGCCTTCTGTTTAAGCCTAATTTTATGTCAGGATGCCAAAGATGAATTTCTGAATGGTTATCATACCTCTTTACTCCTCTGTCCAGTGGAGGACATTGAGCCAAATCCCCCTTTTCTGCTTTTAGCTCCTACTTTGTCTATTAACTTGGTCTATTGAGGAAAGGTAGCTGAGCCTCGCTTCTATGGTTCCCAGGCTCTGGCCCCAGTAAGCACAGGAATAGTACACACTTTACCAGGTACCCTTAAAACCAAGACCTCACTACTGCCTGTAAAACAGGGAGGTTCGGAGCAATCTCATCGCTTTGAGATTTTGGATGAAGAGTAAGAGGATGCCTTTTTCATCTATTTGCAAGTAGGAAGAAATCTGAAGGGAAAGATCCAGAGGACTTATTACAAAAACAAAACAAACACACAAACAAACAAACAACACTTTGCATCAGAACAAGCCATCTAAGCATCTCCTGATGTCAGTCTCAAGCTGCACAGGTGACCATGTTTGTGTTGCTGAGGTCTGAAAGCACACGTGAAGTGCTTTCATCTAATGATTTTAAAGCCCATACTAGCATGGCTTAATTATACTCTATGGCAAATGGGGACCATCTGCAATTTTATCTTAACCAGGACACAGAGAGATGTGAGAATCAATGAGGATATTAAGGGGAAAAAAATAAGAAATAAAGAAGAAAAGGAGGGAGAGAAGGGAGGAAATGAGGGGAAAGA
>LR755134.1:1266298-1287539 GCA_902729485.2 Mus minutoides
ATGAGGAGGGAAAGAGGATGGGAAGTGAGATCATGAGGAGGGAAAGAGGATGGGAAGTGAGATCATGAGGAGGGAAAGAGGATGGGAAGTGAGATCATGAGGAGGGAAAGAGGATGGGAAGTGAGATCATGAGGAGGGAAAGAGGATGGGAAGTGAGATCATGAGGAGGGAAAGAGGATGGGAAGTGAGATCATGAGGTCTTAGTTTCCCCATCAAGGTTTGAACAGCAAGGATAGCAAAATATCTGACTCAGGAAAATGATTTAGAATTATGTATGAGTGGGAATTTTAAGGCTAGAAATGGTGAGAAATTGGTCCCAATAGAGATTTAAATGCAAACATTGAAACGTTTCTAAGTTTAGAGAGGGTCCCTGGGAGTATAGAGGTAGATGGTTTTTTCACATGTAAATTTATATTGAGCATTTATGAATTGAGGATATTGAAAGGAGGATGAGCCTGGTAAAATGTAGAATATTTGTTTAGGTTGATAAAGTTGCTTATTCCCAGGAGGAAAAATAAATAAAGTAATATAAAGCATTTTCTCCAGATCCTTGCCTGTGAGCACCTGTACTCATCAGTACTTATCAGAAAGCCATCTGCCCAAGATGCATCCGGAGTGCCCAGCATCTAAATCTCAGAGAAGGGCCAGGAAGCTGGTGTCTCCTCCCCTCCCCCCGTGTGTGTAGTAGAGAGAGAGGCAGAGAGACAGAGACAGAAATAAAGAGAGAGCAGAGGGACAGAGAGACAGAGACAGGCAAAGAGAGACATATACATACAGAGAAACAGAGACAGACAGACAGACCACAAGGTGCTCTCTTCTGTTACCAATTTCTGCCTTATCTTTTAAATAAGGGTGTCTCACCAAACTTGGTACTCACTCATGGTCCTAGACTGGCTGGGACTAAGTTTCAAAGATCACTCCTTCTGTCTCTGCAGGTCCTGCACTAATGTTGCAGACACAGTCATAAAGGACAACGCCCAGATTTTCTTTTCTTTTTCACGGGGTCCAGGGATCTGGATTTACATCCTGATTCTTGTGCAATGGGCACTTTACCAGTTCAGCCAAAAATCTAGCCATGAAACTGGTTTCTTCAGCAGAGCCATCCAAGAAAAAAACAGTCAACTCTAGCAGCAGGTTCTTACAATCTCTGTACCAAGAAGGGGAGGACAAAGAAGTTCTGGGGTTCACTAGTACTCAGCCTGGCCAAATCAGCCAACTCTAGATCCTGTATGTGACTTCATCGTAAAAAAAAATAAGGCAGAAAATGTAAGAAAAAAACAGGGCATTTTTACTCACCCCCCCCCCATTTGAATATCTACTGATTGGAATGACTTGTTTCAAAATCACATTTAACACAATCAAAAATTTATTGTCAGTGATAACTAACATGTTAAAATCAGAGTTTTAAAATAAACATGGTATTGTGAACAGTTTTCATTATCAGTGACTCTTTTTAATGGCAATTACTGCGCTATATGGCAAACACAAGGAAACCTCATGAACAGACATGTTTCAGTGGCTAAGAGAAGCCGGACCTGCCTGTGGCTGCAAGAGGCCACTTGCCAGCTGCCTAATGTGTCTGTCTAGGATGGTCCCATGCACTTGACCAGCCCAGGCCATAGCTCCATAGTCACATCGTCTTCACTATCCAAGAACATCATCTGAGGAGGAATGACCAAATAATAAAGGTGATGGATACCTTGCACATAGGAGCCATGCATGTGCCAAAAGAGCCCTCTGTGGCAGAATACAGCCCATTTATGTGACAAGAAACTAAAAGTTATATATAAAACAAAACTAAAAAAAAAAAAAAAAACTAATTCACTCATACAGGGTGCAAAAGATTGATTTGTGAGCACAAGTTTTTTCTGGATTCATATTTAAAGAAAAATTTCTCCCTAAAGTAATTATTCTCTTTGCTATGCATTGTTCTTCATCCCAAACCACACACCACCTCCAAACTCCCACCATCTAGAATTCTTTTGGGAGAGCAAGACAGATCATTAATCAAAATGTCAGAATTCCCTCTTTGCATTAATATTCTGTCAGGAGGGGATGTGAGAAAACAATCCCTCCCTTGACTGGTGTTCAGACTCATTAGTAGGTTCAGAGAAACTCACTGATTGCCTGACAGGAAACGTCTTGGGCAGTATAGCCTTGTGGGTGGGCTCTGAAGCATGGGGCCATTATTTCTGAGAGATGTTTTAAGGTTCTGCATGTTTATGGTGCAGAAAAAAATGTGGCTTTTTGTTGGAAAGAATAGTACTTGTCATCTTATCATCTGTCCACAGTTGGTTTTGGTTGAAACAAAGTTATGATCTACATTCAATCAGGCTGTCAAAAGAGGGGTCTAAGACTCAGCTTAGTCACACTCCAGATGGGCACACGTTGTTCCTTATCTGTACCTATTGTCCAACCTTGTATTTGTACTTAGGTTTCTTTATGTCTGCATAACTGTCCACAGCTTTGTGAGTCCATGGCTCTGTAGCTTATAAAACATCGTGGGAATAAATGGCTTACACCTTACTATAATGTACCTGTTCATTCAACCTTATTCTTATGGTTATCTAATTTTATGTCATTTTCTCTCTACTATTCCTCACATCCTATACTCTAAAACAGGGAAGAGAAGAGTTCTCATGCCTGCTTCTCCATTACTTCATTGTTTTGCCTTCTATCCTATAGCACTACCACAGCCCAAACCTTCCAACCTTAACCTGCAAAGAGTATGAAACTTTTTCCAAGTACACTTTTACATAACAGAGTTAGATTCCGACAAGAACTATAAGTTTATAGAGCTAAGGAGAGTACAGAAGGAGGCATTGTAATTCTAAAAACTTAGCAGAGCCCTCAGAAAGGTTCAAGTTGTGGGTCACATGGCCTGTATTGAGACTTCTTGACTATTCACTAGATAAACAACCAGGGGTTAATCCTTCACTCACCCAAAGCATCATGGAAAGTTAGTGTAAGTCTCATTTGTCTACAGTGTCTTTTTCCGTAATCTCCAGTAATAAAATATTTCACTTTCAATATATCAGTGAATAGAAAGAAAATTCCCCTAACCAATTCATTTCCTCTTCTATAAAAGGCTTTAAAAAAAAAAACAAACAAAAAAGTAAACAAAAACAAAAACTTCTCCATTCTGGACACATAAACTGACTTCATATGTGTAAAGTACATCATCTAATATATGATAATGCGGAATAAATTTGTGATGTTTCTTATTGTGGATAGAGGCGATTAGCAGTAAAAAGCAGATTTAAAAGTGAGAAGGAAGTGGTAAGTGACTGTGTTGTGTCAGGGTGCCACTTTTGTTTAGTTTAATCTTGGGACTAGAGTGCAGCCTATACTGTGTCTTTAAAACTCACCCATGGAAAGACAAAGCTTAATACGTGCAACATAGTAACTATGGTGAGAGATACGTGCAGCATAGTAACTATGGTGAGAGAAGCAACCACTGTCTTTACAAACTAGATTCCCGGATGTATTTAATTAACAAAGGTCACCTTACTTGGATAGAACTTGTTCTCTCAAACCCATCTGTTTAGCATGCTAAGGTAAATATTTGACTAGCATTTGTTCCCCCCAAATGCTAAGGTGACTACAGCAGATCCCGGGTTGAGCACTGGGAAACAACCAAACCCTGCAGCTGATCCTGGGATAAGCACACGGAGACAACCATACTTCACTTAGTGTGCCATAGAGGCTGGGAGTATTTCTTCCAAAATACATCTTTCAAACACAAATTTGAGATTTTATTTAAGTTCTTCATATCTGATGAGGAATTGTAAGACCAAACCAGAAATACCCCTATTCCAAACACAGGCTGTTCGCGCATCCCAAAAACCACGAGAGACCTGTCTTGATGCAATCTGCAAGAGGAATTTTAATCGGAGCTCTGGGATGACCCCGTATCCCACACAGGGGACAGGGGGGTCGACCATGAGGCTCAAAAATTAGGAGCTTTTATAGCAATGGAGTAGGGGGGTTGGGGAAATTGGCGTGGTTTCACATGATTGGCTAGTTTAAACATCAGCAAGATACCCAGGTAGCTAACTCTAAGAGACAAAAATGGGGGGGGGGAAGGGGGTGGTAATCTACCTAACAATTAAGTCACGTACTACCTTAGGCAACCTCCTGGGGCGTTGAGACATTCCACAGAGGTTGCTGTGACATTCAGAGGGCGTTGGGCTATTCTGTGATTGTTCCAGGAAAGGCTTGCCCCATACCTAGGGCCATCAGTTAGTTTAAAGGTTCACTTTCCCTCCTGACACAAGGCACTCCATTTTGTCTTTGGTTACATACTACTCTTCAGAATGGCAAAGTTTATCTGAACTGCCTGGTAAACTGTATCTGAATATGCATGCATACACACACACACACACATACACACAGAGAGAGAGAGAGAGGAGAGAGAGAGAGAGAGAGAGAGAGAGAGAGAGAGAGAGAGATTCCTAAGCATCTTTTGAGCAGGCTCCAGTAGTGACTCACGTGACGGGCCTAGAAGCCTGGAAGCAGTCCTGAGGCAAAGAGTTTCATGGAAACTTAGCCTCCTGGAACCTTGGCATTCCCATAGCACATATGCTCCAAACCTGTCTCCCGAGTTAGTCTGGTGTATGGATCTGTGTGCTCTCTTTCAGTATTGTTTTATTATAAGTACCTTTAAGGATTGATTTTGACATATAGTTAAGTTAGATTAAGCCTCCACCAGTGTTCCAATGCCCTAGGAAGTCCTTGAACTTGACCCTGAGCTTGGAATTCAGTAAGAATGTTACCTATTCAGTAACATTCAAATTTACCTCTAGTAGAGACAGTGAACGTAACCAGGCATTTCAATTTACTTGAATAGAGCTAGAAAACTCAGGGCTAGTCTACATAGTAATTACTTAGAACAATAGCCAAGTCACACCCATACACAGGAATATACAATGGCCCTGGAAATAGGTGGATTGTGGTTTTAGGAGGAACTGTAGTTTTATTCATGAAAGTGCTAGTAGAGTGGAATTCCCCTGGTGCAGGTTTTTCACTAGGCCCAGAGGAATAGCATAATCAGGTATTTACTAAAGGACCCCTGGTGGTCGGTTTAACAATAGACTAGCATTGCATCAGACCATTCACCTGACTCCTGTGTTTAGATGATCTTAATTAAGTGTTGTTCCTATTCTTAGTTGTAAACATGACCTGGCTCCCACAAGCTTTTTATGTATGCATTTTCTTTGCTTTGTGTTGATGTGCCTTGGCAGATGTATTTGCCTACCTTTCTTGTTTTTCTTCTGTATTATAAGACTGGTGCTCGTTTTGAGAAATTGCAATCAGATACACATTCTCTCTGTGTCCATGTCTGTTTGTCACCCTCCTCATCAACTCCTTGCTCGCCTGCAACTGGAACCCTGAGTTTTCCTGCAGATCAGGGATCGACAGAGGTCCGTCTGCAGCCAGGCTGTTTCATGCACTTGTAGAATTTAGGTCATTTCTATGCCTAGGTTATGGGTAAAACTCACTTTCCCTGACTGGTGATACTGTTAAAACTATACTTAAGACTCCAAGATGTTAGACTTGTATAACTCTTTGTTAAAGAGTTTTAAAGCACCTTCCTATCATTGTAGAGGAAACAATTTCCCCTAGAGACAAAGAATATTATTAGCATGAAAGCTGGACGGTACAGTGATTTAAAAATAGAAACCATGGTTAGAAGACCCATATTGCAAACCTGAATCTCACTACACACATAACAGCTGTGAGTTTAGCCACCGGTCCCAACAACTCAGCTCAACTCACTCATTTAAATATGTTTTGTGTGTGCCCACAGCAATTGGGTGCTGTGGATTCGGCCTTGAAATTTAGTGTTTGAAGATAAGGAACACTAATGGCAAAGGTGAGACTTTGCAAAAATGTTTTATGGAAATGGATGAATTCTGTACAGGTGACAATTTTAGCATTTTTCTTCTTTGATAAGAAGATCCTAGATTACTCCACTTTTCTCAGAGTAACCTTTCTGACAATGCCTTGCTTTGCTGGGCCCTTTTACTTAAGGTCAAAGTCTACCATTGTCTGGATAGTCTTCTGAGCTCAGCCTAAAATGGGGGACTCCCTTTACCAGCAGGGCCTCTCCTTTCTGACATTGTCTATGGAGTCCATAACTTCTATACCCTCTACCTGCTGAATGTCATGTAGTCTTGGTTCAGCTTCCCTTCTCCTGATAAGAACCTTTCCAGCAAGCCCCTGAGATTCCTGAAATGTTCTTCCATGAAAATGAAGCATTCACAGAACATTTGTACTCTATCTGTTGAGTTTCATTAACCCTGAAAATTCCTTACCACTCTCCAAGGCCCATAGCTATCCCTTGTTCATCTTGAATAACGTGTATGCCTACAAGATCACCCTGAATAAATATGCACAAGCTAAGATCATTTCAGAGCACTGTTTCATTGGATATCATCAGAGAAGACCTTTGCCTAAGGTCCTCGGAGGTCTCCCCAGCCCCTGCCTGCATCCACTCACAGCTGCACCAGGATCCTGTAGAGCTCTTACGTTTCAGACTTCACTTCATCCTTACAGCCCAGTATGCAACAGCATCTGAAAACCCTGAGAGGGAGAAAGCAGAAGATTCAGAGCCATAGCTGGACCCCAAAATGTATATCATATTGCTTTCATCTTAGAATAAATTTCCTTGGAAATGATGGTACTGTTATTCCCAGTGGTGGCTTGTTTGAACATGTTTATAAACTGCTGCAGGTTTCAAAAAATAAATCTCAAGTCAGATGTACACGCCCCACTGGCCCAGCTTCATCTTTGGTTTTCATGGTCTTACAAACACTGACCACAACAGTTTAAGGGGCTGGTATTCTCTCCTTTGTATTCTTATATGGGAACAATGTGCTTTTTGTCTTCTTTTCAAGAATCTATGTGTTGTTCTCTGTGTGCCTTGTGCTATCTGGGATTGAGGCTTTGTTTCCTGAGGAATTGATCCTTCCTTACACTTCACAGTATTTCTGTTCAAGAGTAGATAGAAGCCTCCTCAGGGGCCAAACTGTCCATTGCCCATGTGGTAAGAGGTTTTCCTAGTTGACTAGGAAAACGGTCAAAAGAACATCAATATTGTATTATACCTGAAACTGGCACTGCAGCATCCATTAATACGTGGTTATTGGGATGCTGCTGTTGTCTGTTGTCAGTGGCTGCCTTGTGCTACAACAGTGCTCTCTCTTTCCATCAACTGCTTTCAGGGTTTTATTTGTTGTTATTTTCCCAAGGTCTTAAAGAATATAATTAAGTTAGCTATTTGAGATCTTTATGATTATTTTTAAGTAAGTGCTTAATAATATAAACATTGCTTGGAGGACTACTTGCGTTTTATACAATAGATTTTTATTTTCTTTAAATCTTCAGTGACCCATTCATTGTTCAACGCTTTATTGTTTAATCTCCATAAATGTGTGGGCTTTCTATAGTTTCTCTTACTGATATATATCTGTATTCCATGGTGTGAGACAGGATAGAAGGGTTATTTCCACTTTCCAATGTTTGTTTTTTGCCCTGTGGAATGCTGAGAAGAATGAGGTTTTCAATGTATGGGTGGAATATTCCATAGGTGTCTTTTAGAACCATCTGTCTGATGATGATATTTGATTCTATTATTTGTGTTCATTTATGTATATATGATCTGTCTGGGCATGATTATTGGTCATAACATGATTTTGAGCTCGCCAAGTATTACTGTGTTGTGGCTACCCTGTGGGGATTATCTGTTTTATGAAATTTATGGGGTTTTTTTTTTAGTTATGTTTTAATTTTCTGAATCCTTCCAATGGGTGGAAAATTTACTTTTTTAGAAGTGTTATACATCAGAGCCATCAGTGCAATGCAGATTTTAAACAACTATAAGATTCCTTGTCACCACATTCATGATGGCAGTCACCAAGACAAATGATAATGAATGCTGGCATGCATGCAATGAAGAGGAAGCCCTTCTATACTGTTTGTGGTACAATAAACTAGCACAATTACTTTGCAAATCAGTCAAAAACCTAAAAATACATGTCCCATATGACTCAGTTTTACCACTCCTGGGCACACACTTGAAGAACTTTGTAGTAAGAAGATCCTCACACACCCATATTCACAATAGCTAAGAAATAAAAGCAGTCTATATGTCTAACAACTAGTGAATGAGTAACAAAAATGTGGGTCATATACAACTCAACATCAGCTCCAAAGAACAGTGAAATGTCCAGATAAGTGTAGCTCTCATCCCTCATCAAGGATCTTCCTTTCTCAACAAACAGAGTCCAATGCAAAAACCTACAACTGGTAAAATGCAGAGAACAACTGACCATATGGTGCCCAGCCTCAGACATCTACACGAAAGGGCAAGCAGTCTATGCCAGCAGACAGGAGAACTGGAAAGGTTGAGTGATCTCAGACCCTGGAAGTCTCAAAAGACTTGAGATCAGCAGGATCAAGCCACTCCCTACCCATTTCTATAGCTACTCTGGGACACATAATCACAATACCCCAGTGAGATCCATAGAAACCACTCACATGTCATAAAAACCAAGAGTTCTCCATACCTATGAGGTACCCAGATAGTCCACCAACCCTAGCATTCAGCCAGTGAGCTTTCCTTCATAGCATCGCTTTCTGCAAAAGGTATTTAATACCTGGTTCACCCTGAGTAAGGTGTATGCATTCACATCAACTATCAAATAAAGCAGTATGAACAAGCAAGGATCATTTCTTCCTCAAGGATCACCAATGAGATGGCTCTCATCTTTTTTTTTTCAATTTTTATTAGATATTTTTATCATTTACATTTCAAATGCTATCTTGAAAGTCCCCTATACACTCCCCTTCCCCCACACACACCCTGCTCCCCTGCCCACCCACTCCCACTTCTTGCCCCTGGCATTCCTCTGTACTGGGGCTTATAAAGTTTGCAAAATCAAGGGGCTTCTCTTCCCAATGATGGTCGGCTAGGCAATATTCTTCTACATATGCAACTAGAGACATGGTCTATGGGGGTACTGGTTAGTAGAGACATGGTCTCTGGGGGGTACTGGTTAGTAGAGACATGGTCTCTGGGGGTACTGGTTAGTAGAGAAATGGTCTCTGGGGGTACTGGTTAGTAGAGACATGGTCTCTGGGTGTACTGGTTAGTAGAGACATGGTCTCTGGGGGTACTGGTTAGTAGAGACATGAGCTCTGGGGGTACTGGTTAGTTGATATTGATGTTTCACCTATACAGTTGCAGACCTCTTCAGCTCCTTGGGTACTTTTTCTAGCTCCTCCACTGGGGCCCCTGTGTTCCATCTAATAGATAACTGTGAGCATCCACTTCTATATTTTCCAGGCACTGGCATGGCCTCACAAGCAACAGATATATCAGAGTCCTTTCAGCAAAATCTTGCTGACATATGCAATAGTGTCTGCATTTGGTGACTGATTATGGGATAGATCCCTGGGTGGGGTAGTCTCTGGATGGTCCATCCTTATGTCACAGCTCCAAATTTTGTCTCTGTAACTCCTTCCATGGGTATTTTGTTCCCTATTCTAAAAAGGAATGAAGTTTCCAAACATTGGTCTTCCTTCTTCTTGATTTTCTTGTGTTTTGCGAATTGTATCTTGGGTATTCTAAGTTTCTTAGCTAATATACACTTGTCAATGAGTGCATATCAAGTGATTTCTTTAGTGATTGGGTTACCTCACTCAGGAGGATATCCTCCAGATACATCTATTTGCTTAAGAATTTCATAAATTCACTGTTTTTAATTGCTGAGTAGTACTCCAATGTGTACATGTACCACATTTTCTGTATCCATTACTCTGTTGAGGGACATCTGGGTTTTTTCCAGCTCTGGATATTGTAAATAAGGCTTCTATGAACATAGTGGAGCATGTGTCTTTATTACTAGTTGGAACATCTTCTGGGTATATACCCAGAAGAGGTATTGCTGGATCTTCCATTAGTACAATGTCCAATTTTCTGAGGAACTGCCAGACTGATTTCCAGAGTGGTTGTACAAGCTTGCAATCCTACCAGCAATGGAGGAGTGTTCCTCTTTCTGCACATCCTCACCAGCCTCTTCTATCATCTGAATTATTGATCTTAGCCAGTCTGACTGATGTGAGGTGGAAACTCAGGGTTGTTTTGATTTGCATTTCCCTGATGATTAAGGATGTTGAACATTTTTTCAGGTGTTTCTCAGCCATTCAGTATTTCTCAGTTAAGAATTCTTTGTTTAGTTCTGTACCCCATTTTAATGGGGTTATTTATGTATCTGAAGTCCAGCTATTGAGCTCTTTATATATATTGGATATTAGTCCCCTATCAGATTTAGGATTGTTAAAACTCCTTTCTGAATCTGTTGGTGGCCTTTTTATCTTATTGACAGTATTTTTTGCCTTACAGAAGCTTTGCAATTTTATGAGGTCCCATTTGTCTATTCTTGATCTTATAACACAAGCCATTGCTGTTCTGTTCATGAATTTTTCCCCTGTGCCCATATCCTTGAGGCTTTTCCCCTCTTTCTCCTTTATAAATTTCAGTGTCTGGTTTTATGTGGAAGTCTTTGAACTACTCAGGCTTGAGCTTTGTACAAGGAGATAAGAATGGATCGATTTTCATTCTTCTACATGATAACTACCAGTTGTGCCAGCACCATTTGTTGAAAATGCTGGATCCCTCTCTGAATGCAGCAGATAGGGCCGCTTGTACACTCTCCACACCCCAGGACATTAGGCACACATAGGGGTTAAAGGTGAGTGGAACGCACCGGAGGCTTTGAAATCGCGGAGGGTCCAGTGGCCCAGTTGCAGCAGCAGCTGGAACAGAGGATCCCAGACCAACCAGAGGCTGGGACCTCTCCCAGCCAGCCAGGACCTCCCCTGCCACCTGCTGCCCTCCATCATCCCTCTCTGAACCCAGTGGATAGGGCAGCTTGCGCACTCTCCACACCCAAGGACATTAGGCACACATCTCGGTTAAAG
Source organism: Mus minutoides (assembly GCA_902729485.2). Lineage (NCBI taxonomy): Eukaryota > Metazoa > Chordata > Mammalia > Rodentia > Muridae > Mus > Mus minutoides. The sequence continues at coordinate 1,277,285 of LR755134.1, forward strand.
TTTTGTACTCAATTAAGAAGAACAGACCTGAACACCAAAACTCTGTGCACCTTCCCTGCAAAAGGAGAGCTCCCCTGCTGAGACTACTCTGACCACTGAGATTCAGGAGAGAGCTGGGCTCCCAGGTCTACTGACAGAGGCCAACAGAATCACAGGAGGAACAAGATCCAACCAGAGACAACTATATCAACCAACTACAGAAATTACCAGATGGCGAAAGGCAGACATAAGAATCTTAATAACAGAAACCAAGACCACTCACCTTCTTCAGAACCCAACACTCCCACTTCAGCCAGTCCTGGATACAACAACACACCCAAAAAACAAGAGTCAGATTTAAAATCATATATCATGGTGCTGGTAGAGGACATGAAGAAGGACATGAAGAAGGACATGAATAACTGAATAAAAGAAATACAGGAGAACAATGCTAAAGAGGTAAAAGTCCTTAAAGAGGAAACACTAAAATTCTTTAAAGGACTACAGGAAAACACAACCAAACAGGTAATGGAATTGAGCAAAACCATCCAGGACCTAAAAAGGGAAATAGAAATAACAAAGAAAACCCAAAGTGAGACAACTTTGGAGATAGAAACACTAGGAAAGAAATCAGGAAACATAGATGTGAGCATCAGCAACAGAATACAAGAGATGGAAGAGAGAGTCTCAGGTGCAGAAGATTCCAAAGAGAACATGGGCACAACAATCAAAGAAAATTCAAAATGCATTAAGATCCTAACTCAAAACACCCAGGAAATCCAGGACAAAATGAGAAGACCAAACCTACAAATAATAGGAGTAGATGAAAAAGAAGATCTTCAACTTAAAGGGCCAGCAAATATTTTCAACAAAATAATAGAAGAAAACTTCCCAAACATAAAGAAAGAGATGCCCATGAACATACAAGAAGCCTACAGAACACCAAATACACTAGACCAGAAAAGAAATTCCTCCCGACACATAATTATCAAAACAACAAATGTACTAAATATAGACTATTAAAAGCAGTAAGGGAAAAAGGTCAAGTAACATATAAAGGCAGGCCTATCAGAATTACACCAGACTTCTCACCTGAGACTATGAAAGCCAGAAGATCCTGGACAGATGTTATGCAGAACCTAAAAGAACACAAATGCCAACACAGGTAACTATATCCAGCAAAACTCTCAATTAACATAGATGGAGAAATCAAAGTATTCCATGATAAAACCAAGTTCACACAATATCTTTCCACGAATCCAGCCCTTCAAAGGATAATAAAGGGAAACCACCAAAACAAGGATGGAAACTACACCCTAGAAAAAATGAAAAAGTAATCCTTCAACAATCCTTAAAGAAGACAGCCACAAGAACAAAATCCTAACCTTAACAACAAAAATAACAGGAAGCAACAACTACTCTTTTTTAATCTCTCTTAACATCAATGGACTCAATTCCCCAATAAAAAGACATAGACTGGCTATACAAACAGGACACAACATTTTGCTGCTTACAGGAAACGCACCTTAAGAAAAAAGACAAATACTACCTGTAGTGGCTATTCCTGGTTGTCAACTTGACTATTAAACCTTACTCGATGTTAGGTCTAAACCTTCCGAGTGGTCACTGGGATTGGACCTCCGAACCTATATCTTCAGAGACTAGACCTAGAACCATACCTCCAGAACTATCGTATGGCCGATACCTAAGGTCTTCTAATTCTGTCTCTCAAGAGGCTCGAGTTCTAAATCTAGGATTAAAGGTGTGAGATTAAGACAGAGATTCCCCGAGCTCAAGATCTCCTAGGATTAAAGGTGTGATGGCACACACCTTTAATCTGGGTTACACCTTCTGCTGGAGACTATATAAGGACACTGGAAGAAGGGAGACTGGCACTCGCTCCTTCGCCTGTTCACCGTGTGGGACTGAGTAACTGCTAGATCCTTGACCTTCCATTCACAGCTACTACTGAACCATTGTTGGGAATTGGACTGCAGACTGTAAGTCATCAATAAATTCCTTTACTCCTTAAGTTCTGTGACTCTAGAGAACCCTAACTAATACACTACCTTAGGGTGAAAGGTTGGAAAACAGTCTTCCAAGTAAATGGTCCGAAGAAAAAAGCTGGAGTAGCCATTCTAATATCAGATAAAATTGACTTTCAACCCAAAGTTATAAAAAAAAGACAAGGAGAGGCACTTCATACACATCAAAGGTAAAATCAACCAAGATGAACTTTCAATTCTGAATATCTATGCTCCGAATACAAGGGCACCCACATTCATTAAAGAAACTGTAGGAAAGCTCAAAGCACACATTAAACCCCACACAAAAATAGTGGGAGACTTCAACTCCCCACTCTCACCAATGGACAGATCCTGAAAACAGAAACTAAACAGAGACACATGGACACTAACAGAAGTCATGAAACAAATGGATTTAAGAGATATCTACAGAACATTTTATCCTAAAACAAAAGGATATACTTTCTTCTCAGCGCCACATGGTACCTCTTCCAAAATTGACCATATAATTGGACACAAAACAGTCCTCCACAGATACAAAAAAATAGAAATTATCCCATGCATCCTATCTGACCACCATGGACTAAGGCTGATCTTCAATAACAACATAAATAATAGAAACCGAACATTCTCATGGAAACTGAACAACACTCTACTCAATGATTCCTTAGTCAAGGATGAAATAAAAAACGAAATTAAAGACTTTCTAGAGCTTAATAAAAATGAAGCCACAATGTACCCAAACTTAAGGGACACAATGAAGGCAGTCCTAAGAGGAAAACTCATTGCCCTGAGTGCCTCCAAACAGAAACTAGAGAGAGCATACACTAGTAACGTGACATCACACCTAGAAGCTCTAGAACAAAAGGAAGCAAATTCGCCCAAGAGGAGTAGAAGGCAGGAAATAATCAAACTCAGGGCAGAAATCAACCAAGTAGAAACAAAAAGAACTATTCAAAGAATTAACCAAACCAGGAGTTGGTTCTTTGAGAATATCAACAAGATAGATAAACCCTTAGCCAGACTCACTAGAGGGCACAGGGACAGTATCTTAATTAACAAAATCAGAAATGAAAAAGGAGACATAACAACGGATCCTGAGGAAATCCAAAACATCATCGGATCCTACTACAAAAGGCTATACTCTCAAAGCTAGAAAACCTGGAGGAAATGGACAATTTCCTAGACAGATACCAGGTACCAAAGTTAAGCCAGGATCAGATTAACGATCTAAACAGGCCCATTTCCCCTAAAGAAATAGAAGCAGTCATCAGTAGTCTCCCAACCAAAAAAAGCCCAGGGCCAGATGCATCCCTGGGATGAAGCCTACTTGGTCATAATGGATGATCATTTTGATGTGTTCTTGGATTCATTTAGTGAGAATTTTATTGAGCATTTTTGCATTGATATTTATAAGGGAAGTTGGTCTGAAGTTCTCTTTGTTGGATCTCTGTGTGGTTTAGGTATCAGAGTAATTGTGGTTTCATAGAATGAATTGGATAGACTGCCTTCTGTTTCTATTTTGTGGAATAGTTAGAGGAGTGTTGGAATTAGGTCTTCTTTGAAGGTATGATAGAACTCTGCAATAAACCCTTCTGGTTTGGGGCATTTTTGGTTGGGAGACTATTAATGACTCCTTATATTTCTTTAGGGGAAATGGTACTGTTAAGATGGTTAATCTGATTCTAATTTAAATTTGGTACCGGGTAACTTTCTAGGAAGTTGACCATTTCATCCAAGTTTTCCAGTTTTGTTGAGTATAGCCTTTTGTAGTAGGATTTGATGATGTTTTGGATTTCTTCAGGTCCTGTTGTTATGTCTTATTTTTCATTTCTGATTTTATTAATTAGGATACTGTCCCTGTGCCCTCTAGTTAGTCTGGCTAAGGGTTTATCTATCTTGTTGATTTTCTCAAAGAACCAGCTCCTGGTTTTGTTGATTCTTTGAATATTTCTTTTTGTTTCCATTTTTTTATTTCAGCCCTAAGTTTGATTATTTCCTGCCATCTATTCCTCTTGGGTGAATTTCCTTCCTTTTGTTCTAGAGCTTCTAGGTGTCCTGTCAGGCTGCTACTTTATGCTCTCTCTAGTTTCCTTTGGAGGCACTCAGGGCTATGAGTTTTCCTCTTAAGTCTGCTTTTATTGTCTCCCATAAGTTTGGGTATGTTGTGGCTTCATTTTCATTGAACTCTGAAAATTTTTTTTTCTTTTTTTTCTTTTCAACTTTTATTAGATATTTTCTTCATTTACATTTCAAGTGTTATCCAGAAAGTTCCCTGTATCCTCCCCCCTCCCGGCCCTGCTCCCCTACCCACCCGCTCCCACCCCTTGGCCCCGGCATTCCCCTGTATTGGGGCATATAAAGTCTGCATAACCAAGGGGCCTCTCTTCCCACTGATGGCCAACTAGGCCACCNTATTACGTTGATGGATTTCCGTATATTAAACCATCCCTGCATTCCTGGGATGAAGCCCACTTGGTCATGATGGATGATCGTTTTGATGTGTTCTTGGATTCGGTTGGCGAGAATTTTGTTGAGTATTTTTGCGTCGATATTCATAAGGGAAATTGGTCTGAAGTTCTCTATCTTTGTTGTGTCTTTATGTGGTTTAGGTTTCAGAGTAATTGTGGCTTCATAGAATGAATTGGGTAGTGTGCCTTCAGATTCTATTTTTTTAATTTGTTTCTTTATTTCTTCCTTGACCAAGGTATCATTGAGTAGGGTGTTGTTCAGTTTCCACATGAATGTTGGCTTTCTATTATTTATGCTGTTATTGAAGATCGGCCTTAGTCAGTAGTGATTTCATAGGAAAGCATGGGATAGTTTTAATATTTTTTATCTGTTGTGGCCTTTTTGTGACCGGTTATATGGACAGTTTTGGAGGAGATTGCATGAGGTTCTGAGAAGAAGGTATATCCATTTGTTCTAGGATAAAATGTTCTGTAGATATCTGTTAGATCTATTTGTTTCATAACTTCTGTTAGTGTCCATGTGTCTCTGTTTAGTTTCTGTTTCCAGGATCTGACCATTGGTGATAGTCAGGTGTTGAAGGCTCCCACTTGCTTGGATATTACCAAAGTTTCTTTAATGAATGTGGCTGCCCTTGCATTTGGAGCATAGATATTTAGGATTGAGAGATCATCTTGGTAGATTTTACCTTTGATGAGCATCCTTGTCTTTTTTGATAACTTTGGGGTGGAAGTCAATTTTATTCAATATTAGAATGGCTCCTCCTGCTTGTTTACTCAGACCATTTGCTTGGAAAATTGTTTTCCAGACTTTTACTCTGAGGTAGTGTCTGTCTTTGTCCCTGAGGTGGATTTCCTGCAAGTAGCAAAATGTTGGGTCCTTTTTGTGTAGCCAGTCTGTTAGTCTATGTCTTTTTATTGGGGAATTGAGTCCATTAATGTTAAGAGAAATTAAAGAAAAGTAATTGTTGCTTCCTGTTATTTTTGTTGTTAAAGTCGGGATTCTGTTCTTGTGGCTGTCTTCTTTTAGTTTCATTGAAGAATTACTTTCTTCCTTTTCTAGCGTGTAGTTTCCATCCTTGTGTTTGTGTTTTCCCCTTATTACCCTTTGAAGGGCTGGATTCATGGAAAGATATTGTGTAAATTTGGTTTTGTCATGGAATACTTTGGTTTCTCCATCTATGGTAATTGAGAGTTTGGTTGGGTATAGTAGCCTGGGCTGGCATTTGTGTTCTTAGCGTCTGTACAACATCTCTCCAGGCTCTTCTGGCTTTCATAGTCTCTGGTGAGAATTCTGGGGTAATTCTGATAGGCATGCCTTTATATGTTACTTGACCTTTTCCCCTTACTGCTTTTTTTTTTCAATTTTTTATTAGATATTTTCTTAATTTACATTTTAAATGCTATCCCGAAAGTTCCCTCCCCCTTCCCACTGCCCTCTTCCCCTGCCCACCCACTCCTACTTCTTGGCCCTGGCATTCCCTGTATTTGGGCATATAAAGATTGCAATACCAAGGGGCCTCTCCTCCCAATGATTGCCAACTAGGCCATCTTCTGCTACATATGGAGCTAGAGACACGAGTTCTGGGGGTTCTGGTTAGTTCATATTGTTGTTCCTCTTATAGGGTTGCAGACCCCTTAAGCTCCTGGGGTTCTATCTCTAGCTTCTCCAATGTGGGCCCCGTGATCCATTTTATAGATGACTGTGAGCATCCACTTCTGTACGAGACAGCTATATCAGGGTCCATTCAGTAAACACTTGCTGTCCTATGCAATAGTGTCTGAGTTTAGTGACTGATTATGGGATGGATCCCCTGGTGGGTTAGTCTCTGTATGGCCATCCTTTCATCTTAGCTCTAAACTTATCTCTGTAACTCCTTCCATGCCCCTTATTGCTTTTAATATTCTGTCTTTACTTAGTGCATTTGTTGTTCTGATTATTATGTGTCAGAAGAATTTCTTTTCTGGTCCAGCCTATTTGGAGTTCTGTAGGCTTCTTGTATGTTTGTGAGTATCTCTTTTTTAGGTATAGGAAGTTTTCTTCTATAATTTTTGTTGAAGATATTTGCTGGCCCTTTAAGTTGAAAAATCTTCATTCTCATTTACTACTATTATCCATAGGTTTGGCCTTCTCATTTTGTCCTGGATATCCTGGATGTTTTGAGTTAGGATCTTTTTGCATTTTGCATTTTGCATTTTTTGATTGTTGTATCCATGTTCTCTATGGAGCCTTCTGCGCCTGAGATTCTCTCTTCCATCTCTTGTATTCTGTTGCTGATGCTCACATCTATGGTTCCTGCTTCCTTTCCTCGAATTTCTATCTCCAGAGTTGTTTCCCTTTGGAGTTTCTTCATTGTTTCTACTTCCTTTTTTAGATCTTGGATGGTTTTGTTCAATTCCATCACCTCTTTGGTTGTGTTTTCCTGTAATTGTTTAAGGGATTTTTGTGTTTCCTGTTTAAGGACTTCTACCTGTTTAGCAGTTTTTTCCTGTAATTCTTTAAGGGCTTCTACCTGTTTATCAGTGTTCTCCTGTATTTCTTTAAGTGAGTTATTAATGCCCTTCTTAAAATGTTCTACCACCATCATGAGATATGATTTTTAAATCCATGTCTTGCTTTTGGGTGTGTTGGGGTATCTAGGACTCGCTGTGGTGGGCTTACTGGGTTCTGATGATGCCTAGTGTTCTTGGTTTCTATTAGCAAAATTCTTAAGTTTGCCTTTTGCCATCTGGTAATCTCTGGTGTTAATGTTCTAGCTGTCTCTGGCTGGAGCTTGATCATCCTGTCATTCTGTTAGCCGCTGTCAGCACTCCTGGGAGTCCAACACTCACCTGAGTCTCAGTCATCAGAGCGCTCTCTGCAGTCAAGCTCTCCTCTTGCAGGGCAGGTTTCCAGAAGTCTCAAGCTCTGATCTACCTCCTGAGTCCTGGGGTCAGAGCCCTCCCTGTAGGCTGACTCTCCTCTGGCAAGGAAGATGCCCAGGGGTCTGGGTCTCAGCTCTTTCTCCTGGCTGAGGATAAAGGCCTGAAGGGACCCTTTCCAAGAAGCTCTGTTTCTTCTGTCACCCATATGCTCTCCAGTGATCACGAGATTCTGGGTGTGCTAGTGGCCCTGCGGTGTGGATAGTCCTCTGGGGTCCTTGGCACCCTCAGCTGGGTTCATAGAGAAGATAGCGGGGCTGGCCCCAACTGAAAGAGATCCCAGCCTCTGTTAGGGTGGGTTTTTTTCCCTGTTCCTGCTGGCACAAGACCCTCCATGATTCTTTGGAGCTGATGTTGTGTTCCACTCATTGGTGATCTGAGGTGATCTTGAGGTCCTTAGGCTTAGAGAGTTCTCTGGGGGCCTTGGAAGCCTCCACTGGGTTCAGGGGGAAGATTGATGGCTTTGATCTTAATGAGCAGCCTCGCCTAATTTCCCTGAGAAGGCCTGCTCTCCTCCTGTTTGAAGATATAAATAAACAGGAATTGACCTGAAGCTTCCTGCTTGATTTTTATAGTTCCAGAAGGTACACTGTAGACAGCTAGAGGAGAAGAGTCACCAACAATCTTACCGAGCTGTGAAGCCTACCAACTACAAGCCTAACCTTCCAGGTGAGCATCCTAAGCAGTAGTGGGATATCTGTTATGGGGCTAACCAACTTATTAGACTTGAAGCCTGCTCCTGCAGGAGAGAACTTATGCTTGGTTCTATAGTTCTGGGAAACTATTCATGCCTAGAGAAGTCATAGTCCCAAGGGTGAACTTATTACCATTGTTAAATTAAGCTGAAATAGCATTAAATTGCCCTTCAAATATTTATTATATAAATAAATATATAGACAAAGCTACCCTCAGTGTTGATCATAAAAGTCTCCCTTTGAATTGAATGCAGACCTGTAGCTGCCCTATGTGCTGATAATACATGAGGTTTGCGGACATAACCCTAAACCAGACATTTATACTAGCCTCTCTAGCTCAAGGAACATTATGGAAGAGAGTGTGAGAATACTGTAATAGCCAGCTGCAAACCTGGCATCAGCATCAGCATCAGTGCCACCAAATTTCATACTCTAAACACAATGTAACTATTGCAACCGTGAGCTCACAGTGGTAGGAGTTACTCACAGGGAACCTGTTAAAGTCTGGCCCTGTCAACCATCAGTCATATATTGAGCAAGAAATGATAGGCCACTAATGCTTCCTGATGAATTACTGACTTTGATAGATCTTCAGTGAAGAAAAGCCATTGTCTTCCGTTGTGTATCCACTGCTAAACTGAGAAGGCTTCAATGAAGGCTCCAAGCCCATTGCCATTCACACTGTCCTGCCAAACTCAATAAATCACAAAACAAAACAAATAGACAGAAATGTGAAAAAAAACTGTAGGAAAGTACAGGGCAATCTGGATTTGAGGGATAAGAGTAATCAACATCTATAATATACACACATGATACTATCAGAACTAATTTAATTTGTAAAACAGGCACCACTTGTTGAGGATAGCCAAGTATGAAAAAAGAAACCCACTTGATTCACTCTTGACTTTGAAATTGTTCTTAGGTGGTTGCTTGTTGTGGTATTTAATTTTTGTCAATTTGACTAGAGTCAGTTAGGAAAACAGAACAGCAATTGAAGAATTTCCACCATCAAATTGGCCTGTGACCACATCTGTGGGGAAATTTTCTTGACTAATAATTGATGTGAGAGAGCCTGACCAACTGGACAATGCCATCTCCAGGCAGGTGGCCCTGGGTTGTATGAAAACGCCAGTGATCAAGCCATGAAAACCAAACCAGTGGGCAGTGCTCCTCTCTGGTTTCTACTTTACATCTGCTTTCTGCCCTGACTTCTTTCAATGGTAGACTATACCATGGAAGTGTAAGCCAAACAGACCTTTTCTTTCCCCAGTTGTTTTTGGCCAGGATATTTATCACAGCAACAGAATGCAAAGCAGGACCCTTGCCTCTTTGAAAACAGCTTGCTAATGTGGAATCTGCTGGAGACCACAAAGAAAACTGCCCCTTGTATCCAAACGCCACACCTCCACAAATGACTTTGCAAGTAATATGGACTATATCTCCTTTCCATTTTGTTTCTTTTGTTTTGTTTTGAGACTTGGTGTCTTCACTCTGTGTCCTAGCTATGGCTCTCCTGCCTCTGTCTGCCTTCCTATCCAGTGCTGTGAATGCAAGCATGCACTGCTACATGTAGCTACTTCTTTGGAGACAGGGTCCCATGAATCACAGACTGGCCTCAAAGCTCAGCTCACTACATATATAGGAAAGATGACCTTCAACTCTGGATCCTTCTGACTCTACCAATCAAGTGTTGGGATTCCTAGCATGTACCACCACACCTATGTTTTCCTTTGTATTCTCTACATCTTAATCTGCTTTCTACCACCTTGGAATTCCTGTGTGACTTATTAGTTCACTTGCCCAGTTTATGAATATATATAGTTATTTTTGTCCATGATGTCACTTTGTCTTTGAGATATATATATATATATATATATATATATATATATATATATATATATATATATATATATCTCCTAAACATGGGCACATTGTCTTATCTTTATAAAGTAAATTAAAAGAAATTGTCAAGTTCTATTTTATTACTTTACTTTATATGTTTTCTATGCATCTTAAATTCTATCTCCCAATACCAGGAGATAAAAATTTACTTAAACTTCCAACTTGGTATTTAGAGGAATTTGTGTTTTTCTTTCTTTGTGAATAAAAGAGTTCTATTTTGCCTAATACATGCATATATATGAGATTATAAAACTCCAATATTTTA
>LR755132.1:0-226675 GCA_902729485.2 Mus minutoides
TCAACCTGTAGGTGGCAAGCATTTGACAATGTCTGGGACAGTGTCAGCACTTAGTGGGCACTGGTAAGTGTCATATGCCCATTCGTTTCTTTTTCCTAGAATGCAAAGAGGAAATCTTAGCAGGCTGTTGGTCTAAAACCATAGGCAGAGCAGTCTCGTGCTCCTGGCAGATAAGGAGAGAATACTTCCACACTCATGGACAGTTCTCACTGGCTCAAAGCAGTGAGCTTTTGGCGGGAACAACTGGTGGCATAGCTGAACAGGATGCCATCGTGTGTAACTACAGGTCTGTATTCACACTAAAGACAAAAGAAATGCCCTAGATACAGACATTCCCAAAGATCTGTCCCCTACAGAAATATATAAGTAAGATATTCCATGAGAGAGGAAAAAAAAAAACCCAAAGATGACAAATCTCAAATGGGAGGCTCTTATTCCTATGGAACTAGAAGACAGAAAATTTCCAGCATCCACCCCATGAACTACCTGCCTTCTGCTTTTATCATCCCCACTGAAAACTGGAAACAAACTAATTTGCTTATCTTAAACAGTATACACTCTAATATTTCTTAAATAATCCAACTAAAGTTTCCAGAAGATAGACAATGGAAATTACAAGAATATTAAAACACTCATGCAGAGACAGAAGTCTGTCCTCCACGGTATAGACTACTTGGTATGCCATTGGATGAAGCCAGTATAGAGTTAGGTGAGGATGACCAGTGATCAACCAATTTACCCACGAAAAACAAACCAATACTCTTCCTCAAGCTTCATGGAACGTGTTCTGCAAGCCTTGGTGGTAGAACACTGGCCTAGCATTTGCACAAGACCCTGAGCTCAACCCCCATTACTGAACAATAATGGGGAAGGAACAATAAAAGAAAGGAAGTAGGCTTGTCCAACATGAAAGCTACCTATGTGTGTTTATCTTCCAAACACTAGAAGCTCAAGTAATTTGCCCAATATGACCAAGGTAAAGAAACCCAACAAATGAAGCCGAATCCAGCAAGCCATCTGCTTCTTCTCCCAAAGCTACCAGCTATAAGATGGCTCCTTGTAGTTTAGTCTTACTCTTTGGTTCCTGATGTGGTACGAACTGTAGCATATAAACTGTATTCATATACATTGACTTCCTAATTCTCAGTATTTCAGAATATGGCCTTATTTGGGAACAACATCATTACAGGTGCAGTTAGTTCGGATGACTAGGATAGACTCTCTCATTCAATATGATGAGTGTTGTGGCTAATGGGGGGAAATGTGCAGACATGTGCACACAGGGAGAGATGTCAGGACAAGAGGGGGACAGGAGGATACACCCACATGCAAGAAAACTCAATGGTCACCTAAAATAACAGAGGCTGATGAAGAAGTTTGACATGGGCTCTCCTTCAGAGCACTCAAATCTTGTCCGCAGACATTTGTTCCCTGACTGACAGAATTAAGTTTCTAGTGTTTAAGAAGATACATTGTGCTACTTAACTACTGTAGCCTACTATGACTTGAATATGGAGTCTAGCCTCCGATTAAAACTCCTATAGGTTCAGTACCCAAAAGTCATAGATTAATGGTGTCTAGTGGAAGTATAATCTGATTATGTTAAAGAGGGAACTTTTGAAAACTGCTTACTTTTGAATTCATTAGTGTGTAGTGTTGCTGGCTATTTAATCACTCTATTAGGTCTTAGTATGACCCAGCCAGCTACCCAATAATCAAGGCAGAGTCCCATAGATTTCCTTAAAGAGCTTTAACACAATTATTGGCTAATTACCCCTAAACTAGTTTCTATGCTAGACTGGCTATTTCCCAGTGGTACTCCCCAAGTCTCTTGCCAATGGTCATTCTGTCTGTGCTGAATCCCTTCCATTAGGCCATATCCTGGTTCTGGTCATTCATTCTCTCTCTCTCTCTCTCTCTCTCTCTCTCTCTCTCTCTCTCTCTCTCTCCCTCCCTCCCTCCCTTCTCTCTCCCTCCATCTCTCTCTCTCCCCTCTCTCTCCCTCTCTTCCTCCCCCTTCCTCTCTCCCTCCCTTCCTCCCTCCTTCTCACCCTCCCTCCCTTCCTCCCTCTCTCTCTCCCTCCCTTCCTCCCTCTCTCCCTCTCTCTCAGTCTTGTGGTCCTTACCTTCCACCTCCAGCACAGGAACTGAAGCTCCACCTAGCTCTAGTTTCCCTGGTAGTTGGCTGTCAGCCACTTCTATTTAACCAGTCAGAGCAAAGTTTATACAGCATTATTTGGCATACATGAGAATGTACTCATCTGGACTGCAACTGGGTCTGGGGGGGCAGTATTTAGCATCTGAATACATAGCAACACCAGACCAAACCTCAACAATGGAGCTCCCGTAGTTGAATAATAGAGGCTTTGTAAGGATAGAGAGCAGACAGAGATATACATGTGTCTATGCTATGCTGCAATTCAACTAAGGGACTGCCACTAGGGTTTACACCACACTATTTGAACATGCAGGCACCTAAAATGTGAGCTAAACAAACATTTTGTAGCATAGTCTGACACAAGTGTTTGCTGACAGTAATGAAAAACTGACTACTACACAATTTAAGCATACAAATAAGGCTGGTGATTGGCAGATCAGAGGGGGCACTATAGTGACTATAAAACGCCCCTTTGTAAGGCTTTGGAGCTGTCCTCAGCGTGACTGGGGGAATGATGGAACAAGCCACAGGATCCATAACCACAGAAAAATGCCAGAGATTAAATAATTAAATTCTCTTAGATGGTTTCCAGACATCTGTAAGTGGCAAATATAATCCCAAGGAACTCAGAGCAAAAAGAAGCAAAATATTGTTTCACATGCCAACAAAGGCAAGAAGTGACTAAGAAAGCCTGGAGCCTGGACCCCAACCTCAACCCTACTCGATCACTTTTTCTGCTGTCAGCAATATTTTTTTTTCTACTCACAGGACAAAGAACACAGCTCCAGACCATTGCTAACGACGCTGGGTACCAAGAGACAAAAATAAGCCTTTACGTACGTATCCATACTAGCCAGCAAAATCTCCAGAGAGAGCTCTGCTTGGCCCAGGCAAATCACATCCTGCCGATATCAAGGAGTGTTAGTATAAGGAGTGTTGAGACTGGGCAAGACGATAACCATGACCGCTATGCTTCCCGGATCAATTCTGGGACATTCCGGTCAAGTCAGTCTCTGGCATTTCTTTGTTTTCTGGCTGGGGCTCTCTAAATGCTACCTGCCAAAGACAAGCCATAGGGACAAGTGCAGTCAGTACAGTGAACATCAACAGCGAGCACTGGTAATGAGCAAACCAGAGGAATGATTAGAACTCAGGCCTCCTTGCCATCTATCCGCATCAGCTTAGGCTAGCTAGTGAGAACGCTGTGGGAGAGAATTAAAGGAGGCGCTCTGGGGAAGCCTTGAAGAGCAAAGCTTGTTTCACACAGTCTGTTGTGCACTCTGGAGCTGGTGCCACCTCCATGTAGAAACTAAGATCCTATTCTTCCTGCAGGGAGTGGACATGGATGCCCGAGGGGCAGGAAAGCAGATGTCTGGGAGAGAGGGGTGGATGCCTTAGTTACACCAAAAATTCCTTCAAAACGTAGATTCCCTTTACTAGAAGAAAACGCGCAATCTGTCTTTAGAATTTTTTTCTCAAGTCAGCTGACTCTCAAAGGCTTTTAGCTCAAAGTGATGTACAGGCAATGCCACTTGATGCAGATAGTGTCCCCTGGTAGGACATATATTTAGGATGGTACCCCTCTGTACCTTAGGATTTTAAGACATGGGACCACTGGTCTTTACCAACAAACCACACTGTTCTCTTAGTTTCTTGAACTGTAGAAGAAGTGATACCAGCCATTAAAGCTAATATGAATGCAGTCTACACACCATGCCGGGAGAGGACTCCACCCACACAAGAGCTGATAATGTGACCCTAAACCTCAGAGCACCTTCTAGAACTTCTGACAGGATGCTGAACTCTCCTAACCTGATGTGGATAGGGAGATATAGTTTTATCTTCCTCTGTAGCTAGGTATGGTGACATGGATTTGCCCCACAAATAGTATATGGGGAACAGCACACGGTCTGCTGCTGGGTTCAATCTTGGCCAATGATAAACTGTGAGACCTTGAGAAAATTCCTTAATATATCTGAGTTTCTGTTTCCTTGTGTGGGCTTTTTTCCTTTATTCTCCTACTGTAAAAACCATAGATGTTCATTTTATCCAGAATCCTTAGCCCAACATGGAGGCTCAATGCATTTGTTATTACACGTCTGTTGCCATTATGATTGTGAAGAACATGAGCTTCTCAGCAGCACCCACTATAAATTTCACAACTCTGCCTTAGACACATTGTCTAATCTACCTTGTGCCTCAGTTTCCCCACCCCTAAATTAGGGCTGCTAATAGAAACTTCCCTGTAGCGCTGTCACGAGAACTGCCTGAGATCATGCATTTAAGGCGCTAATTAGACCGGGGCCTATCACATGCTGAGATTCAGTAAAAGCTTGCCATTGTTTTCCTAGGTTTAAATATACTCAGCCCTGTCAACACATGAGGTTATTAATACTTATTACGTGCTTTCTATGGCTGGGGTGATGCGCTCCAACCTCTGGGGGATACAAGAAAATTAGGCTTGGAAGAGCACTAGAAGACCTTATCCAACTTTGTGACTTGTTGGGTTTTTAACTCTGAGCCTTGAGCATCTACATCTTCATCGAGCACAAAGGGACATGACCCATCTGTCAGCTCCCAGGAGCAGGGGCATTGGCCGGGACTCAAAAACTACAGCATTGGAAGAGGGCATGGATGCTGTGTCTGGAATCGCTGGAAACAAGCAAGTGGTCGCTTGGAAAACCTGGGAAAGGAATACAGGTTAACACTTCCATGGAACAGAGAGAGACTGCCCCTCCCAGTAAAAACAGGCTCCATATGGAATGGGAGCCCTGTCAGCGTGATACAAGCTGTTCTCAATCCTAAACAGTGCTGCTGAGTGAGAGTTCGTGGGTGGAATTGAGAGCCAAGGAAGCCCGTGTTTTTCACTTTCTGCTTCTTTTTCCTCCCAAGACTGCTGTGAGCTAGCATATGGCACTTAGATGTGTGAGTGAACTGTAATTTGTGTTCCTGATGTCAATAGCTAGCAAGGATCTATTTCAGGAGGAGAAAACCAACATAGAATAGGCTAGAGATAGGGAATCTTTAAAAAAGAATGGCCCATGGGGTCCTAGAACACAAGCTTTGACATCCAGGTGACTTGCCAGCTAACATCCCAGGCCATCTCTCTCCACACATGCTCTTACAGGTTTGGCAACAGCTGGGATGGGATGTGGAGGAAGGCAACTTCTGACCTTCCTCATCCTCTTCAATGCCAAGAAATGACATCATCTGTGTCTGCACTCTCCTTGGTGAACAATAAAAGTCAACCTTGAAAAGTCCAAATTGTTCAGAGGCAGCTTTATATCAAATCTTTCTCTCCCATTTGTAAACCCACACAATGAATTCTGCAACGTTAAAAAAAATTTTTTTAAAGAGTATAGAATACTAGGGTGATAGGAAGGAGGAAGAGATAATAAAGCCAGAATATGTTAGCTTGCATATACTAAATAGCTGTCTTTGTAAAAGTGTCTTGTATCTACTCGGGTGCCCTAGATTTACAGTCCTGTATGTTATTATTTTTTTAATATGCAAGCTACATTTTTTCATATAAGAGAACATGCCTAAAAATACCGCTCTCCCCTTGGTCATACAGACTTTATATGCCCCAGTACAGGGGAACGCCAGGACCATTATGTGGGAGGGGGTGGGTAGGGGAGCAGGGCGGGGATGCGGGAGGGTAAGGGGAAATTTTTGGATAACATTTGAAATGTAAATGAAGAAAATATCTAATAAAGAGAAAAAAAATACCGCTCTCTATCTTGTCAAGGAATAATGAAGATCGTCCATGTAGCCTGAAGAGTTTTCCTAAAAATGTAGATGGGAAAGAAGGCTGAAGACCACAAACTAATAGGTGTCCTCAGCCTGGTACTCTACTTTCCATTCCTTCTGATGACCCGAGTGATGGAAGAGAAGACAGTGTCAGTACTTGTCATGATGGACACAGCTCTCTCCATCAGCAGGACTGAACACTCAGTGCTCATCCATCCACTCATTCAAAAAAATAACTTAATGTGCATCACTCTGTCTAGGCACTAGAAAATGATGACCAATCACATGTGGTTCCTCCTCTGTGATCCACAGAAGAGCTATCAGTCTCTAATCTTCCATAATAGGCCCTGGGTGTCCAAGGGTTGGGTCGTCGGTTTTTACATCTCTGGTAAGCATACATCCATCATTCATCTTTGGGAGAACGGTACCCAAATCCTTCTTCAACACAATGTACTTTCTTTTTGGTACATTTCATAGGAAGTAGAAACCCCTCTTACTGCTACAGTTGTGTTTTCCTGGACTCCTTTGCAGCTTGAATGAGGAAAATTGCAAAGCACCTGCCTGGATGGAGAGCCATGAGCTAGAGGCTCAGCTGGCATACTTCCCAGCGCTCCAGGAGACAATACTGATGGCAAATGCTCCGAGAGTAACAGAAGCAGAGAGGTCTTTGGGGGCCAGTTCTGCTACGGTTTGAGTGGCTTAGCCTAGTCACATGGCTTCCAGTCCAGATCTTTAGAGCCCTTGGAAACTCAGTAATCCATCAAACAAACATTTTACTATATTTATTTCTGTGTAAATTAGCCAGACTTGGTTTCTGTGGCTTGTGGTATGTATATCCTGTGAGATCCAAGTTTACACAATCGCCTCTTAGTAGCCAAGTGCTTGAGAGTGAGTGGACAGAATAATAAGATATGGGGGGAAGGGGCTTAGAAAGATTCAGACAATCATTCATATATATATATTTGAAATGTGTCAGAGTGGTTTTTATACAGTAGAAATCTCTTCAATTTTCCATTCTGTCACTTCTGGTTGGTCATAACTCAAACATAACAGTCTTCAAGTTACATAAAATTTGAATGAATCAACTGCCTTTGTTAATTCCTGTTAATCCAGTAATCCCATTTCTAGGAATCTACTTTGAATAAATCATCTATTGCTTCACATTGAGAAAGCTTATTTCAGTAAAGCTTTTCCAGAGAAACATAACCAATAGGATATAAATAGATGCTCAGATCAAGATTTAAGACCAGTAATTTGTTTGTGCAACTATAGAGACTTGTAAGCCCCACCATGTGTCATCCACAAGCAAGAGACCCAGGAAAGCTGGTGGTAAACCAATGGTGCCATATTCAGTCTGAGTCTAAAGACCACAGAACCCAGAGTTGATGTTTCAGAACACAAGACAGGTGTTCCATCTCCAGAAGAAAGAAAACGCACATTTCCCCTTCTTCTATACGGCCTGCACGACTCTCAGGGCATCCTTCAGCCCAGGCAAGTTGATATGTAATATGAACCACCACAACATTCATTTCAGCCTTATTGCTAAAACTTATAGTCATAAACAGCCCAAATATGCACTTCCAAAATGTAGTAGAGTTACTAAAGCTAGTATCATCCAGTTCTAATTAAATTGTGGGGGAGATAGAAAGGGCCTTTTTTTTTTTTTTTGTATAAGCAGTCTTCAACTTGTGAACTTTTAACTTTTCTGAGGGAGATAGACACTCAGAGGAAAATGTTTTCAAACCATGATCTTTTCCTAGCCTTGTGATATGGCCAGATAGTCATTCTTAATGTTGGGCAGGGTTAGTTAGTCACGGCTTCCTGCTGGCCATGAAAGTATGAAGGACAGCAAGGACTACTCTACAGTATGCTAAACTGTTAAGCTTTGATGCTGAGTGAATTAGACTCATTAAATACATGTTTGTCTTATGATATTTTCAACTTGCATGAGAGTGTGAGAATATAATTCTATTGCAAGTTAAATAGAATTGACAAAGTAAGGTCCAAGTATTACTTAAAATTCTTGCTTCATTTGAATGATATATATCCAAATATGTTGACAAAACTACCAATAGTATTACCTCAACATTATGAGATCATAAGCTTTTTAGTTTTTAAATATTTCAAAACAACTATACACTATTTTAATGAAAATAGATATATTGTAATTTTGCAATTTACAAATCTCCCTATAGCAAGTAAGTGCTATTTTCAACTTAAGAAAAATAAATATATTGATAAAGATGTATAAACATTAATTAAAATATATATAAGTTCAGTTTTAATTTTGATTTTTAGGAAGCCAGACTTCTACCCTATCAGTATTGGTAAGATAATAATAAGGTTTTGCCACATTGACCAAGGAATATCCAGAAATTGAACTAATAAACTAAAAAGCTCCACTCTATTCTAGGAAGAAGCATGCATTGTAGATCACCTTCAAATCTCTATCTCTGGCCTCTACATAGACTGGTACAGACCTTTTAAACTGTATTTTACAACCAAGATAAGAAATAACAAGTGACAGATGCATAGAACTCACTTAAAGAGCCACAGGAAGGCCAGACAGAGAGCTGAGTCGGTAAAGGCGGATACTTGACAACGACAACGACAACCTGTGCTCAATGCCCATGACCCACGCGTTGGAAGGAGAGAACCAGCTCCTGCAGGTTGGCCCCTGACCTTCACCTGAGCATCCTGCAAGGCACATGTGAGCACACACTGATGGACACACACAGACACACATAGTCACACACACTAAATGAATGTCCTTAGGAAAAGATAGTTAAAGAACCATAGGGATTTGTGAAGTTGTTCCCAGTTGAGTGGCCAGACGGTTTTTCTGAAACTGCCAAGTCTGTGCTCTAAGGCAGTCATTCTGATCTTTTTTTTTTTTTTAATTGGAAACATTCTTTTTCTTTTTCTTTTTCATTTTTTAAAAGTATGTTATCAGTGCAGAAATTAGGTTTAGAAAGTTAGAGGTTAGAGAATTAGTTTCCATTCATATGTTTGCAAATAAAACTTTGTTTTTGTCATTTCCTAGCTTACCTTACCCATCTCTGCCCTGCTGTGTGGACTCTGTCAAAAATTCCTTAAACTAGTGTTTGTCTTTTTTCTTTTGGGGGCTGGAGAAGTGGTGTTTGAGCCTCATTGTACTCTTAATCCTCCTGCCTCAGCCTCCCCAATATGGAGAGTTTAAGTAAGAGCCACCTTGTTGAGAATTATGCAAGCTTACAAAGGCCCATTTTTATGAGGAATATAAATAAATGTAGATAGATAGATGTTCGACAACTAATTTTAAAAGGTAGACATTCTTGGTATATTTGTTTTAAATGATTAAAAATAACATAATAAGCACAATTACATATGCATTCAACACATTAAAAATTGTTTAAAACAGAATGAAAAATAGTTCCTTGAGGACCACATTTCTCAGCCCTGCTTGCTAGAATTCTGGAACAAAAATGCTCTTAAAACAGTCACTGACAGAAAGCCATCAAGTGCTCTGACGATAAATCTTGTGTGTTTATTCTAGATTCCTGAGGACAAAGGTTGGGTCTATTTTTATGCCCAGTGCACTGCAGTCCCATAATCAATCTTTAACCATAAAGGTAGTGACTTTTCCAGAGCTGAGTTCCGCCCAGACTCTTCTCAGCCTTTTCTGAGTTTACAATACACACTGTACAGAGAGAGGACTTTTCAACTCCCAAAGAAATGCAGACGTTCATACTTTCCAAATGTGACTGTGTCCTTCAGTGACCACACAGCTCCCTCTGCACAGCCATTACCACATATTTGCAAGATAAGCGAAGCCTGTCTTCACCCTTCCACCTCTTGGAAGGGTTGGATCTTATTCTGGAAAGGAGTAAGGCTGGAAGGATGAGGTTGGCTTGAATTCAAATTTCAGTTCCTCTGCTGATGAACTTTGCAACTGTTAAGGAATAAATGGAACCTCGGCCTCCAGTTCCCTATGAAAACACGACGGTCATGGTGAGATACTGAGAGTAAGTGAAGCAGCTGATGAGACATTCCCCAGTGTCCCTTCTTTCCTGTGCATGTGTCATCCCACTCCCTGCACTGACCTTGTGGTCAAACTCTGTCTCTACAACCCATAGCTTGGGTTGGTCCCCAGCTTGCTACCGCTTTAGAAATCATCTAATAAGCAAATGAGAGCAGAAGATGGAACATCTTATAGATAAAGCCTTGTGCCTATCTTGTGTATTGATAAAAAAGTCTTGGTGAATTCCAAGTCAGTGCAATTCTGTAATCACTGTAATCAGTAGAAACACTACTGAATAAATCCTCCTAGGTAGCCCAGTTCAGCCCGCTAAATAACTGTGTGAGAAACGTCAAAGAGAAAGGAAACAGTCTAACAAACCATCCAGGCAAACCTGAGCTCTCCAGGACATTTTTCTAGGACCTATTCCTCTGCTTTAAGGAGGAGAAACAACAACAACAACAACAACAACAACAACAACAACAACACCTTTGGACTATTTTGAGAAGCATTGTCTCATTTCCGAAGGTCTGATTCCCAAGTCCTCTTTGTCACTACCAGTCTGCACACAGCCAAAGACACAGGGAGCCCCTCTCTGGGATTCTGTGAACTCAAAAGGAAAAAAAAAAAACCTAAAGTCTGATACAGGCTGAAAATTATACTGAGGTACATGGAAATTGAATCTAGTGCTGCTGTCTTTTCAATGTGTTTCTTTAAAGTTCTATGTATTAGAAATCTAATGCCCTGTAAATATTAAGATTGCTAGAAATTAATATGGTAGCAATTATCCCTTAACCAGCTTTTCCCCAAATAACCACACAGAGACCTTTTATTATTTCAAGGATTGGGCCTTAGCAGAATAGTCTTTCATAATAATAATAGCTCATGTAAGTTAACCTGATTACTTAGTCCCATACAACCAGGGGGCTAGCTGTACCTTCAAAACCTGTGATCAAGTTAGTCTCCTATCAGGTCTCCTGGGGACCAGGACCTTCCTACTTCTTCCCAAGGTTCCTTTTGCACTCCCAGGAAGTCCAACCTTCCACTTCCGGCCCAGCTAACTGGCCATTGAATTATTTAACTTTTTTAATTAAAGGCAATCAAAGAATGCCTTAGGTAGGTGAGAAAGAACAGAGACACAATTTCACACAGGCTACCCTAACAAGACACAAATTCATATGTTACAGGTTAGTTAGGATTCTATGATGTCACAAGGACTAGGCCATACAGTGACTTTATAGGAACGAGTCATACCTTATGAATTTGTCCTGTCTCACTAAGTAAGGTTTTCTACCATATTATCATTTCTCAGGGAAGGCCTCAGCAAGTTTTATCACCATCTGGACTCCCCAGCGATGAGAAGCATGAACCATGAAATGTCCTCTTTACACACTACTAACTAGTCTGTGTCGTTCAGTTAGAGTAACAGAAAGCACATGACATCTAATGTGTGGACATTGGCAGCAGTTTTTCAGTTTACAGGGCATCTTGAAACACAGTCATTTGTTCAGGGATGGAGGTAGGGTTGTTCCAGGAC
This sequence comes from Mus minutoides, assembly GCA_902729485.2. NCBI lineage: Eukaryota > Metazoa > Chordata > Mammalia > Rodentia > Muridae > Mus > Mus minutoides. The sequence continues at coordinate 11,443 of LR755132.1, forward strand.
CCAAAAGATTCCAGTGTCTGGAGATCTTCAAGTCCTTTATAAAAATAGTGAAATGCCTTCCTGGTCCAAATGTTTACACTTTGATAATTTTCTTGCAAACAAATCTGTAATATTTTGTTTTTCTTCATGGTCCCTTCATGTCCTGAAGAACAAACCACAGTGAAATTTTTGCTTATTACCCACACAATTTTCCAGTACACTTTAAATCACCATCATATTACTTTTGTAATATCTATTATCCATACAGTATTATAAATAATGAATGAATATACACACAGGCATGGTCAACCATTTGTCATCACAACTGGACATCTGTAAAGTTCACACTAAAAAACCACATCATCAAGTTATAGGGAATAAACCCTAACTAATAATGTTGTAAACAAGCTTAGGACTCTTTGTTGATCATATTCACAGATATCCTAGGGTGCAAACAGCTGGACAACATCAACAAGAAAATAGTACTGATAATGTTTCCTAAGTAATTTTGAACTAGAATACTAACCTCATTAATGACAGCCATGAGCCATCTCAGGAACGCAGTTGTAGACAAGGGAGCCGACTAGTACTGGTTGGGTTTTGCCTCCAGAGTCCACTGAGGTTTCTTCTAAAGTTCTTGCAGGACTGAATGGTTTATTCAAATGAGGTAAAAATAAAAAATCACCTTTGATTTCCAAATTCAGTCTTTTGGATTCTAGTAAAGAAGCAATCATTAATTAGTCCTTGTGGAAACAGTGGGCAATTTGTTTTAATTCGAAGACTCCTGCTCCAGAAAACTGCCAGAAAAGAGGTAAAAGACTAGTCACGTGGTGAGATGTGGACTAGAATAATAAGATTAAGTTAGATGAGCTGGCTGGGAGGAAGCCCAGGCAAAAGGCCTAAGCTTAAAAATATATGTGTCCATGTGTTTATTCATTAAACCTCTGTCAAGTCCAAGAAGATCCCACTATTGTCTACCTAAGGGACTGTGTTTTACTGAGGACACCCCCTGCTCCCAAGAGACCAGTAGCACCAGAAAGCAGAAGTTGGAACTTCAGAACTCAGGAAGCTACCAAGTTCTCGCCAGCTGTGAGGTCCAGGGGTGGCTTCTGGGGTCCTCTGACTTCCAATCCACCATTGATGCCAAGCAGCCTAAACTTCTTCCCTCTCTCCTTTTACAGCCATTACCCTGGCTCCTTGTAACCTCTGCCATGAGATGCTGTAAACCCAACGTTCAAGACCGAGTGTCAAAATTTCAGTTTTCTCAGGCTGGGGTGACAGCTCACTTGGAAAAACACTTGTTATGCACTCATGAGGATCTGTGTACAAATCCCCAGATCCCAAGTAAAAGTCCAGAGTGGTAGCATCTTCCTCTGTGATCATCCCAGCACTCCTGTAAAGATACGGGAGGTAGAGACTGAGGATTCTCTGGAGTCATCATGAAGGCCAGTTGTTATGCAGCAGGAGAGAGAGAGAAAGAGAAGGAGAGAGGAAGAGATGGGAAAGAGAGAGAGAGAGAGAGAGAGAGAGAGCGCCTTAGTGAGCCTGCCTCAAACAAGGTAGAAAAAAAGAATGGAAACTAGAATCTATCCTGTGACCTCCACACAGGCACCATGGTACCTGTGAACTGACATTCATGCACTCATGCACTCAAACATGCACACACACCCCCCCCACACACACACAAAGACAGGTCTGGACTTTTCTTAAAAACCAAGAAAAGAGGAGGGGGAAAAAAGGATGATGGCAGCCCACAAAAAGCACTGATTTTCCAGCCCACACCTTTAATCCCAGCACATGGAGGCAAAGGCAGGAGGATCTCTGAATGTGAGGCCAGTTTTGTCTACAGAGAGAGTTCTAGGATAGCCAGGTCTGTATAAAGAAACCCTGCCTGGGGAGGAGGGGAGAGGAGGAAGAAGAGATGAAAGAGGAAGAGGAGGAGGGAGAGGAGAAGGGAGAGGAGGAAGAAGAGGTGGAAGAAGAGGAAAAGGAGGAAGGAGAGGAGAAAGGAGAGGAGGAGGGGGAGAGCGAGGGGGAGGAGGTGCTGATTTCTTGTGAGCTGGAATCATGTTTCTCTTTCAGGCTCAGGAACATGTTCAGGATTCATTTAAACTCTTCATACTTACAGCTCAATGATGTCATCTTCTTCATGAGCTTTAAGTAAACAGGGCTCTGGCAGTCAGGAGTCATAAATCTGAAGTTGTCTTTCCTGCTTTGCATCTCTGGAGTACTCTCACCTGCTAGAATAAACGATAATGAATGTAACGAAGATAAACTGCGTGGCATACATGGAAACTGTGACGCATGTGATGTCTTTGAAAATAACGTAGTGCTGTTTGTAGACATTGCTGTTCTTGGGGGCTCGCCTAGAAACTTTCCGTCTGAGAGAAGAGATTTCCCAACACATGACTTCTTTCTCTGTAGGTGAACATCAAATGTTTTTCTTTTCTCATTTTTCTTTAAAGTAGAAAGTTTTGCATTTCTTTCTAAAGAAGCTGGGATCATTTATGACAGTTGGAAAAGTTTATGGGTTGTTATTAGCACAGTTGAGGATTATATATTTAGGAAGTGAGGAGCAATTCTTTTTTGGGGGGAGGGATCTGGCTTAACAAGGCAGTTTCCTACCTGGTAACTAATAAAGTGGTATTTCTCACAAGAGAGGTAAATGGATGTCTACATTAATCAAAATATAACCAAAGTTAACAATGAGGAAAAATTATTAGGTGTGATTTCCTCCTTCCCAGGAGAACTGAAGAAATCTACTATGCGAAGTTTTTGTAGCCTCCCCCACATTCTCCCTGTATTAGCTACTTTTCCCGTGGCTGTGACAAAACATGTGTCAAAAGCAAGTTAAGGAAGGAGGGTTTAGCTATGCCTCATAATTTGGAGGTGTATTCTATTGGGCGGGGGGAGTATGGTATAGGAGCATAAAGCCACTGATCAGGTTGCCTTCAGAGTCAGGAAGCAGGAGATGAAGGTTGGTGTTTGGACAGCTTTCTCCATTTCAATCAGTTCAGTACCCCTGCCCAAGTTATCCAAATGAAAGAAGGACTTTCCTTTCAAAAATCACCCTCAAGAGCACACCCTCAACAGGTATACCAGGATGCTTGTTTCTATGGCAATTCTATATCCAGCCAAGTTGTCGGGAAAGACTAGTCACAGTTCCAGCCATTGTCAGCTTGCCACCCAAACACATCACTTTAAATCAAATATTACACTCTTGGCCCTTAAAGCCTCGTTTCTATCACATAATGCAAACAGGATTTAGTCCAACTTTAAAGTCTTTATAATCTGTAACAGGTCAACACTGTTCTGAGACTCAAGATAATCTCTTAGGAATCCTGATAAATACAAAAAGGCAGGTTACATAGCTCCAAAATACAATGGCACAGAATAAATATTACTAATGGGAGGAATAAGCAAGAAAAGATCAGACCAAAGCAAGGCTCATACCCAGAAAGACAAGAGCAAAATCCTGTAGTGCTATATGTAGCATCTTGGGCTTGCGATAGAATCACTTGGATGACAAGGGCTTTGGGCAACCTTGACCCTTTAGATCATGTGACTTTTCTTGGGCCAGCTGCATTCCATTCCAGTAGCTTTCCTCAACAAACATCTCATGGTCCTGACATCTCCAACATCTTGTAATGTCATCCACTTCAACTTGGGTTTCACCTTCCCAATTTTACAAAGTGGCCGTTCAGGGACTCCTTGCAAGGAACATGACCCTGCAACATATTGCCTGACTTCAGCAGCTTGGCTCAAGCCTCCATAAGCCCCACACTCTTGTGATTTCCTTGCCAAATCACATGATTCTGCTGCTTCAGATTCTGCTGTCAGTTTGATATGTAGAACTTCAGTTCCAACAGCCTCCAGTGTGGGCCATGGGGGAAACCCTTTTGTTGGTTGTTTTGAGCAGAAAATCCCTCCAGCAGCTTCTGACAACAGGGTGTTCCATTGAACTTCCATTTCCAAATCTTCATTGAATAGAGTTTTGTCATCCAAGAGCCTTTCCTACTGTCTCTCCTGGTGACAACCAATCGCAGTTGTTTCTCCACAGCCTACCTGACCACAGTGGTAAACTCTTCTTCAAGGAGAGAAAGGTCAGTTTGGCTCATCGTGTGATCCAGCATGACTGGGAAGGTGTGGAGCAGAAATCTAAGGCCACACCACATGAGTGAGAATTGTGGGATTTTGGTTTCTTTTAAAAAGACAGAAATACTGTAAGAATATGTTTTGCTTTCATCCCAGGTGTGGTGATATGAGGCTGCTTCAGATTGTCCACAGTAGCTGATTGTGATTTGCCTCATGCTCCAGCAGGGGTGTGATTTTGCCAACTGCAGATAGTTTCTGCAGATTGAGTGACGTTTGGAATTCTGGGGAGTTTTCAGAAGATAAATAAATGCTAGGGCCCCAAGAGGCAGGGTGGGTTGTTGGTTGGTTGGTTGTTGTTGTTGATCACTGTTTGTTGAGTAGCTGTGTACAAAGAAGAAAAACAGGAAGAAATTAGTTGTCCTGATTGTGAAGATAAAACTTACCCCAAGAAACTTGATGTCTCTATTCAGCAGTAAGTAGATTAATAATAACATCACCCCCTTTCTGACCCCTGACTTTATTCGGGCATCTCTTTCCTTTCCTCTTTATTCTTTTTTCTCTCTTATCTAGTGTTAGGGTTTGAAGTGGTAGGAAAAAAAGAGGTGGAGAAGGGTGGAAGAAAGATGAACCTACACAGTTGCTAAATCCAGCAACAGACACCTGCACTCAGAAAACGCAGCGAGTCGTCGAGTGTCAGTGCTCAGCTGGCATCCTACTTTAATCCAAGGACTCCAGTTCATAAGACAGAGTTGTCCACTTTCTAGGTGGGTCTTCCCACTGCAATCAAACCCTGGCTGACATTCCAAAGGGGGATTTTCACAAAGACCATTAAAGTTGAGAGTAAAGATTAACACTCACACTAACTCTCCCATTTCACACATAGAAGAAACTTGATATGTCAAGAAGGAGATGTACCATTTAAAATGTATCTTCTAGACCTGTGGTGATGATATTAGCCTTAAATCCTGCACTCAGGAGGCAGAAGCAGATGGATCCCTGTGAATTCAAGGCCAGCTAGTATAGTCTACAATGTGAGTTTTAGAATAGCCAGGGCTACACAGAGAAACCCTGTGTCAAAAACCAATACCAAAAAAAACAAGTAAACTTATTATCTCAATGACTTGGCTAATGAATGAGTCACAGAGAACTACTTTGTTTGCTTGTACATTTATTCAGTCAGTTTTGGTAAACAACTAGATTGATCTACAAGGACCACCATAACAAACTAAGACAGGGCGGTTGTCTTAAATTATAGAGTTTCTTTTTCTTCTAACAGTTCTAGAAGCTAGAAATCCCAGGGCCCAGTTACAGGATTGGTTTCCACTGATTCTTCTGCCCTGTCTGTGTGGAAAGATGGCTTCTTCTCCCTGAGGCCTACCATGGGTTTCCCTCTGTGTATATCTTTGCCCTTACTTCATCTTCTTGTCTTCTTGGTATACCAGTCATATTGAATTATGGTCCACTTTAATTACCATTATGATCCTTTTCCAAATACAGTCACATTCTGAGGTATTGAAGTAAGGATTTCAACATATGAAAGGAGGTTGTGATTCAGCCCATACTGAATGCTTTCTGAAGGCCTTGTGAATGACACTATAAGTTACTTAATGAATGGCTGAACTACAGGTAAGTAAGCACAGGAACGGGCTCCTGGCCCAGGTATATTGTTTACTGGCAATATGACTGTGATTGGCTTTCTCATTCTATCTAGATGTCTGATCTCTCTAAATCAAATGAGGACAGTGTCTTAGGGTTTCTATTCCTGCACAAACATCATGACCAAGAAGCAAGTTGGGGAGGAAAGGGTTTATTCAGCTTACATTTCCACATTGCTTTTCATCACTGAAGGAAGTCAGGACTGGAACTCAAGCAGGTCAGGAAGCAGGAGCTGATGCAGAAGCCATGGAGGGATGTTCTTTACTAGCTTGCCTCCCCTGGCTTGCTAGTCTGCTTAGCCTGCTCTCTTATAGAACCCAAGACTACCAGCCCAGGGATGGTCCCACCCACAAGGGGCCCTTCCCCCTTGATCACTAATTGAGAAAATGCACCACAGCTGGATCTCATGGAGGCATTTCCCCAACTGAAGCTCCCCTTTCTCTGTGATAATTTCTGCTTGTGTCAAGTTGACACCCAAAACCAGCCAGTACAGACAGAGAAAATAAACCTCAGGATTTCTGTTCTAAGGTACCAGGTAACTGTATCTATTTGTCAAGGTCAAATAGTAGTACAGGAAAGGCAGGAGCAACTGAACACTGAGCTGATTTCTTGGTGTCAGGAAGGCACTCCCAGTCTCTTCAAATGCACCTCTACCACTACAGTTCAAACACCCAACAGCAGCCAATAGAGTCTACAGTGACTTTTCTGCATATCAAGACTGACAACATGGAATACTTTAAAGGTTTGTATATCTATATTTTGGCATGAGTGTGCATGTGTGCTCACCTATGAAAAGCAGAGGCTGAAGTCCCAACCCCCCATCTATCACTCTCCACATCATATTTTGAGGGGTTTCTCTGTGAACTTGGGCCTCATCATTTCATCTTGGTTAACTAGCCTGTGAACCCCTGAGATCCCCCGTTTCTACTCTGGGGTTGTAAGAGCATGCTACCCTACTCTGCTTTTTTCCATGGGTGCTGGAGATCTGAACTCGAATCCTCGTGCTTGCTGAGTAAACATTTTTCTCTCAGAGCCATCTCAACCCTACTCCCACTTGCAAGATGTTTTATATAAGTCATGCTTTTCCTTCACCTTTGATTTTAAAATAAGAGTTATTGGAGAGAATCCTAGGAATGGATTCTATCTGGTGAAATTCTTCATGAAAGAGAAACCCACTCCCAGAGGGCTTGCCTTCCACAGAGGAGAAGTACACCCTGGGTGTACTCCTACAGTAGTGCTTACTACTTAAAATCTGTAGGGAGCTTCAGAGTTCCCAGAAAGCCTTTAGCTGCTGCCTCTGCTAGCATCTACACGAGTCCTTCTAGGCACGTTTACTATTGTCACTGGACAATCCTGAAACCAAGCCCTGTGTCTTCATTATAATCTCACTGTCTTGCGAGACACTACCCAGTATGCAATTAGTATGTGTGAACGAAAACTTTGACATTAAATGAAAAGAAATCAACTGGTATTTTAATGTTTCTCATGACTTTGTACATTCATGGTACTGCATCCAACTGCACAGAGCTTAGCTTCTGGCTTAGTTAAGGTTCCCATTGCTGTGAAGATACACCAGGACTACAGCAATTCTTATAAATAAATGCAAACATTTCATTGGAGCTAGCTTGCAGTTTCAGAGGTTTAGTTTATCTTACATTGGCAAGAAGAAAGTTCATTCATATTATTTTATTATTTCTGTCATGACTGGGGAAGAGATGGGAGTCAGATGTGGTAACACACGCTTGTATTTACAGCACCCAGGAGACTGAAGCAGAAGGATAATGAATTTGAAGCCAGCCTGGACTATAGAGCAAAACCCTGTCTTAGGAAACAAAAACCAAGGATAAGTATTTTAGAAATGATGGCTACTCCACTTGCTTCATCATATTGTATTGACTAGTTTTTGTCAACTAGACACAAACTGGAGTCACATGAGAAGAGGGAACCACAATTGAAGATTTACCTCCATCAGATTGGCCTGTTGGCATGTCTGTTTTCTTGAATAATTATTTCTGTTTCTTAATTAACAACTGAAAATACAATCCAGTGTGGACAGTGCCACTTCTTGGAAGGTGACCCTGAGTGATAAGAAAGCAAGGTGTGTAAACAACCCAGAACAAGGCCACTGACAGCTTTCCTCCATTGTCCCTGCCTCTGCTCCTGCTTGAGTTCCTGCCCTGACTTCCATCAATGATAGACTGTGGTCTGGATATGTGAGCCAAATGTACTGCCTAGTTTTGTCACAGAGAAAGGAGCTTCAGTTGGGGAAATGCCTCCATGAGATCTCGCTGTGCCCATAAAAGAGTTAATCACTAGTTCCCCTTTTCCGGGGAACACCCACCCTGGTAGAGACCCGACCATCTGAACCCAAGATATTCTCTCATCCGACTCGTTCCGTCCCCTACGTTCGGTCATTCCTTGTAGGGAGGTGCCGAAGACGTAGTCGAGGACGAAGGACTGGACGAATTCAAGGTCAAGACTGAAGGAAGTCAAATGAACAGCAATGTGGGAGTGTAAGCAAAATAAACCCTTCTCTCCCCAACTTGCTTTTTGGTCATGATGTTTGTGCAGGAATAGAAATCCTAAGACAAATTGGTACCAGGAGTGGGGTATTCCTGTGACAACCTGACCATGATTTGGGGAGGACTGTGGAAGGACTTTGGAACTTTGGGCCAGAAGATCCATTCTGTGTTAAGAGCTCTGTGGGATGTTGTGTAGGAGCTTGGAAGATAATGTTGAGAATAGTGCAGAAGATGGAGGCTTGGCTTGGGAAATTTCAGAGGGAAAATTAAATACTCTTTTCAGGGCCATTGTTACTTTGATTGTGAAGATTCTGTGGTTCTAGTTAGCTGGGGTTGAAGAATCAGCTGTGATTAACAAGATACCAGAACTACTAGAGCAAAACCTTTGCATTACTAGGACTATTGATGCTGGTTAGCTGGAGCTAAGAAATTTCGGTAATTAAGAAGAGACCAGCATCATTGAGGTGACATCTTCTGGGAAGTGTTTTCTGAAAGCACAAAGAGGCTGTGTTCTAGAGATAGCCAAGGTTGTACTCCTGCTGCAGCGGGACTTGGTAATGTGTAAGGGTCACCCAGGTGGTACTGGTTTTGAAGGCATGAAGGGGTCATGCAGAGCAGCTGAGGCCATGGAAGCACTGTGAGAGGCCATGGAAGGCCATTGGTGAAGGTGCAGCCTCAGTTGCAATTGATGGAACAGGACTGAAGGGGTCATGCAAAGGAGTTGAGGCTTGGCACCATGAAGAGAGCCTATGAGAGGCTGATGGTGAAGCCTAGTTAAAGTGGAAGACAGCAGCATTTTGGAGATGCCAGTACCATGAGATGACCACCAAGAACAGCAGCAGCAGCGGAGTACAGGCAGCTGGAGCCTAGAAGACAAGGTGTGTGCTACAAAGGGCATGGCTGGAGAAGTGACCCAAGCCCTTGAAGGAGACCAGAAGATCGTGAGTTGGATCCCAGACATTGGACGGTTGGAGATTGATTTTTGCTTTTGATTGTGACTGTGCCCTGATATTTTTCCCTCTTGAAGGAAGTTTTTAAATGAAGCCCACAGTTAAGAGACTTTGAATTTTAAAGTACTTTGAATTTTAAAAGATACTGGATATTTTAAAAGGATTGAACTTTTAATATGTAAAGACTGTGGAACTTTTAAAGTTATTTAAGATCTTGGGGTTGAATAAGAACTAAAGATTAAGGCTTACTAGTGATATATTTGTGTGTCAAGTTGACAAGGGGTCAATTGTACTGGCTAGTTTTGTGTCAACTTGACACAGCTGGAGTTATCACAGAGAAAGGAGCTTCAGTTGGGGAAGTACCTCCATGAGATTTAGCTGTGGGTTATTTTCTCAATTAGTGATCAAAGGGAAAAGGCCCCTTGTGGGTGGGACCATCTCTGGGCTGGCTGTCTCGGGTTCTATAAGAGAGTAGGCTGAGCAAGCCAGGGGAAGCAAGCCAGTAAGGAACATCCCTCCACGGCTTCTGCATCAGCTCCTGCTTCCTGACCTGCTTAAGTTCCAATCCTGACTTCCTTCAGTGATGAACAGCAATGTGGAAGTGTAAGCCGAATAAACCCTTCTCTCCACAACTTGCTTCTTGGTCATGATGTTTGTGCAGAAACCCTGACTAAGACACCAAATAAAACCTTTCTTCCCTAAAGTACCTTTAGTTGTGGTATTTATCATAGCAACAAAGAAGCAAATTAGGACATATACCTATTTTTTTTTTATAATGAACATAGTACAGAAATGCCTTTTAGACATATAAAAAATAGCCTGGTTATACCCAAGGCTATACCTGATAATCAAAACCCACTGATGTCATTCGGTCAAGATAACCAAACACAAGCCTAGAACCCCATGATGCCCATTGGACAGTATATAAACAGAGACCACGAGTAATGCTGTACTCTGCACAATCTGGAGCGACACCACCTTGATCTACACTGCAGCTGGAGAGTCTCCTTCAGGATCCTGACCTTCAGTCAGAGACTTCTATTAGGCTGGGCCTGACCTTCAGCTCAGATATGTCACAGCCTTGGGGAGCTAGGCTTACGTTTGTAGTTAGGGATCTAGAGTGTGAACCTTGTGCGAAGACTTTCAGCATAATAAAATTAGAACTTTTCTTATATTAACTACAAGCATCTAACTTCTTCCTCATCTTTCTTTTTAAATCCTATCTTGAGCTGCCTTCCTCTCAAAGATTCTGTCCCCTAGGCTTCCTTGCCTAGTGGCTTTGTGCTGATTGAGCCAATGAGGGACTTAGCAGGAGTTTGCCGAGTAATAGAGAGGGAGGTATAGGACACATTTTCTGTTAGTCTTTCCTGTTTCAAGGTTTTTATTCTGACTGCGGCCGTGCTTATCCACATCTGAGAGGAGCTCCATAGTGAGCAGAGCCCGAGACAAAGACAAAGTCCAGTGATGCATTTGGAAGGTGATTCCAAGGCAGGAGGAGTCAGGGTGGTCAGCTAGGAGAGAGACAGAAGTGCAAAGGCAAGAGTAATTGAGGGGCTGGAGAAGTGTCTCAGAGGTGAAATGCACTTGCCGCTCCTCAGAGGACTTGAGTGCAGTTTCCAGCATCCATGGGAGTCAGCTCACAGTTGTCTGTAACTCCTGCTTCAGGGGGATCTGCTGCCTCTTCAGGCATCTTCATTCAGGTGCGCGTGTCCACATGCATGCGCGCGCACACACACACATCATTTAAAAATAATAATAAAAATTAACTTTAAAAAAAAGATTAACCCTCCTGGCAATGGGCAAAGAGACACCTTGTATGTGGTGTTGTTCTTATATCAGTCAGGGGGAGAGCAGATGGCAGCTCTTTGTTCATCCTAGCTTGATGCCTGGCTTGGTGGCCAAAGCTGTTTCATGCCTAGGGAACATTAAAAAAAAAAAATTATGATTGAATTGCCATAGCGGTTCACACCTAAGACCTGGGACTTGGGAGGCTGATGCAAGAGACTTGTCCTAAATTCAAGCCAGGCTGCACTACATATCAAAAGTCTATCTCAGCGAAACAAAGAAGCTGTCATGGAGATCCCAGCGGAGAGCAACTAGCATTGGCCTATGGGGAGACTCTCTGAGGATTTACAGAATGTCTCTTGGAATTTCCTCCTGAAAGATGGAAGACAGCATTTTTTCCACCCACTCTGACACCCCACCCACCGCTGCCTGGGTGCCTTGGGGGCACCGACTCTCCCAGCATTCCTCGCTGCGCCTCTGAGCACCGCAGAGCAGGTGCAGCCTCCGGAGAAGGCTGTAGAAATAAATCAGAAAGACACTTGTCTCCCTTTAGGTGGAAAGCTGTCAGGGTGAGGCTGCAGCTGCGGATGGAATGGCTGAGGGCATGAGGGGATGTGAGGAGGACACAGACGCATTCCTTGCACACGGTGAGCCACGGTTGCTACTACGAGGCTTGTCTCTGTAGCCTCTGGGTTCCCTTTACATTTTACTCCTTAAGCTCCGATGTTTCCCTCTCTGCCTGATCTGCCCTTAGTGTCTGTGGGAACCCTTGACTGTGACCTCGGAGAGAGTCCTTGACCTCTACAAAGAAGTCCTCCGTTAAAGCTTCTACGAGCAAACCAGCTAGATGGAATTCTGTTTCCCACGCTGTGACCTTGACAGATACTGACAGAGGATTCTGGCTTTAAACTAAGCTTGCTGAGCTGGGTGGGTCGCTGTCTCAGTAATGACGGCAGAGGATGAGGAAGGTCCTGACCCTCAGCTGAGGCAGACAGGGCCTGAAGAGGAGTGAACATTTAAATGTAGTTACTCACAAAACCCTGCTAGAGACAGCAAGCCATAGTAAGCATCCCTAACACAAGATCTCCCTCAGATACATGTCCTAACACGAGACTCCAAATATCTCACGCCAACCCCCATCCTCGTCTACTCTGACAGAGCATTCTCACTGGCGTTAGTAAGAAGGACTGTGGGGATGGAACACTGCCACATTCATCCCTGGGTCATTTTTCTCTCCTGTTTCAGTAGCCAGACTCTTCTCTTCTGCGTTTATAAACAGACATCACAGGTTTGCTGAATCAATCTTCATGTCGACTATTGCTCCGTTTCTGAGATTTATCCATCACTACTTATAAGTTACAGAAGCAGCAAGCAAAAGGCAACTTTGTAGCAATACCTTTTCTTTTTAGATTCATTTAATTTTAAAGTAATGGGTATGTCTGTCTGTGTGGATATGTGTACACGCATGCAGATGCCCATAGAGACTAGAGGAGAGTAATGGATATGTCAGAATTTGGAGCTGTTGTGAGCTGCCTGATGTGGGTGCTGGGAACTGAACTGGGGTCCTTTTAACTGCCAAAACATTGTCTTCAGACTAACTTTGTCTTTTATAGAATTCTCCTGGCCCATGGAAAAAGCAGTGGGGAGGTCTGATCCTTATAATCTAAGGGTAAAAAATTCATAAACCCTTGAAATCTGTCTCCAGGTGGTCATAGCACCATGGTCTCTTGCAAGAGACACCTGAACCGAAATGTAATTCCACCTGGAGACTCTACAGATCACAGCTGGTATTTCTCCTGCTGGAAAGATCAGCACCAGAATAACATAGATTAAAGAGGGACATGTGCTTCCCACAGGCTAGGGGAGATCACAGAAGGGCAATGATTTGTGAAAATCCCTCTGTGAGAAGTCACCCTCCAACAATGCTACATACAAGTGCACCCAGAATTAATGGGCATCAGCCAAGTAGACCTCAGCCTACGTGCTCCCTTTCTCTCCAAGCTGCTCTTGGGCCAGTCCCTGGAGGTGTCAAGACCAGGAACAGAAGTGGCAGACGAATAGAATGCCCAAGGGAGAAATTTCTCTTACACACACACACACACACACACACACACACGGTCACTTAATATACAAATTAATACAGGCCTCAGCTGGGTATGATGGATTGCCTAGTAGTGCCATGAAAGACATTTTGGTGGCAAGACCCTCAGAAGCTGTGCATATGCCATTATTTGAAGAAAATGGTACTTGCAAAGTTAGTAAAGTTAAGCATGGTAAATTATCTGAGTGGCCCTAAATCCAACCATGATCATATCTGTAAGAGACACACAGGGAAGAAATAGGAAGAAGAGAAGCCATGTGCAGCAGAAATACAGATTAAAGTAGACATAGCCATAAGCTAAGGCTGGTGGAGCAAGGGAAGCTGGAGAAGGCAGAGTAATAGTCTCTCCTATGACCATTTAAAGGAGAAAAACCCTGCTGGCCTCCTGACTTCAGAATTCTCACAGACTTCTAGAGAGAAGGGAAAGGCTGATAAGACTCAAAAAGAAGATGGCTCCATGGTTAAAAGCACTGGCTGTTCTTCCAGAGGACCTAGGTTCAATTCCCAGCACCTACATGATGATTTACAACCATCTGTAACTCCAGTTACCTTCTTCTGACCTCCATGGGCATTGTTTGTCTGAAGTAATTAGATATATAGATGCCTGCAAACATAAAATAAAAATAAGTAAATCTAACAAATTAAACAAACAAACAAACACACACACTGAGCAACCTCAGACTCTGGAAGAGCACCACCATGATCAAATACTGAGTCTATTTAGGAGCCAACCAGTGGCTTGGACAGCTCCAAGCCTTGATTACAGCTGTGACCCAGGAAGAAAAGGTCATCAGACACTGCTTCAAACATCTGGACTCAGAAGGCCCTATGGAAGCCATCCTATGGTTCAGTGACTGCTTCTCTGCCACTGCCATGGTGGAGAGAACTGGAGCCATGGAACCAAAAGGGAACCCTTTTGGCAGGCTTGGGTCTCCCGCCCACTGCCAGGTTTGAAATCTGCAAGTCTGGGGTGAATCTCCTCATTATTGTTCATATCTGTCAGCTCAGATTTCCTGGGAGAATCTCCCCTTTATTCTACTCTGAGTTCAACTATGTGCCTGGCTACCTCTGCTCAGCTCCCATACTTCTGACCTCCTCTATGTGCCTGGGCAAATCTCTCATGCCTGCCAAACACCACCCTTGGCTTGGAAAGGGGTTCCTGAAAGAAGGTGTGTTTGAGAGTAGTAAAAAAAAAAAAAGTCCAAAGTCAAATCATGGAGTTCAAACTGATAGCCTGTGTTCTGCTTCAGATAGCTGTCATGCCGGCTCTGTTCCAGGGTTGGAAACCACATCACACTGTCCCTTCCACGTGGCCAAGCAGAACTCAGCACACACCTCTCACTATTTCCCAGAATCTGCTCTCTCCTTGCTAAGTGTCCCACCTCCTATTTCCTGCCTCAGATCATTGGCCACAGGCTTTTTTATTGGTGGGTGATGCTTATAAGAGCTTCTCTCTATGGATGGCAAGATAACCTAATTTGAAGGCTGGGGAATTAACTGTTTCAATACATCTTTAGAATTGTGAGAGAGTAAGTTCTGAGCCAGAAATCTGTGGTAAGCTGTTCTGGCAGCCAGAAGGCACTAATCCCATGGGGAAGGAGAGACTATAATACACTTGATGGAATTTAAAGCATGGAACCAGGGTGGATTTTTACTTTATATTGTATAAACTTTCCTGGAGTGGTTATGAGCACAGTCTAAGAACTCCTCCAGAGGTGGAGAATGCACGTTCATGTTATCTGAGGACAGTATAAAAGAATTAGGGATCTTTTTTCTCTCCTACCTTGCCAAGTTTTGCTCAGTTAATAGACTGCTTTCACTTGCTCCAATGAGCAAGTCACAGTAGTGTCGGTATCCCTCTGTGTCACTGCCATCTTCTTTCTATGCAATTGCTATCCATTTGTTTTGAATAAGTTTGGCCCCATAGATTCATGTATTTGAGTGCTTGTCCATAGGGAGTGGCACTATTAGGTATGGCCTTATTGGAGGAGGTGTGCCCTTGTTGAAGGAAGTGCATCACAGTGTAGGCAGCCTTCGAGATCCCATATGCTCAGGCTCTACCCATTCTGGAATCTGAGCCTCCTCCTGATACCCTGCCTATACAATCTCCTTCTGGCTGCCTTCAGATCAAGATATAGTCCTCTCAGCAATTTCTCCAGCCCTACATCTGCCTGAAGGCTGCCATGCTTCCTACCATGATGATAATGGCCTGAATATCTGAACCTATAAGCCAGCCCCAATTAAATGTTTTCTTTTATAAGAGTTGTCTTGGTCATGGTATCTCTTCACAGCAATGAAACCCTAACTAAGACACCATTACTCCATCAGATCACTACCAAGTAGACCTGACCCAAAGTAAATGTAGTATTTTTGAGCATAGGTCTTAGGCTGGATTGTCAGTGTGGGAATCCAGGCCCAATTTTCACCACGTATGTCTTTACTATGATTAACTTTCTCTGTGCTATACATTCTGCATTCTTGGAGCTCGAGTCACTTGAGAGAAGAGAACCTCAGTTGAGAAAATGTCTCCCTAAGATTGGCTCTTAGGCAAATCCTATGGCATTTTCACAATTGGTAATTGGTGTGGGAGGGCCCAGCACACTATGGGCAGGGTGACCCTTGGGAATTCCTAGGTTGTATTATACAGCAAACTGTGTGAGCCACAGAGAACTAACCAGTAAGCAGCATTTCTCCCAGGCCTCTGCTTCAGTTCCTTCCTCCTGGTTCCTGCCTGATATCCTTCTATGATGGACCATAAACTGTTTTTTTTTTTTTAAAAGGCCCTTTCCTTCCCAAGTTACTTTTGATGGTGATATTATCAAATCAATAGAAAGCAAGCCAGAGCAGACCCCACCTCACAGAGCTGTATTATGATACATGGTGAGCAGCATGGAATTGAGATGATGGAGCCATCAAGTAGTTTTTGGCTGTATCCAAACCCACAAAAACTGAGGGGTTATTAAACCCTGGCCATGCAGAGCCTCTCCCTAGAACACCCATGAAAGCTTTTGAGACCCTACCTACTCCACTCAATGTCAAACCCGGACAGCAGTAGCCTTTCCTTTCTACACCATGATAGAAGCTCATCCTTAGAAAAACATGGAAGAACTACTAAGATTATCCTTCCATCTGCTCAAATAAAACAAAACCTGTCTGCCCACCCCTCTGAGGAGCCATCCTGGGAGGGAGGGAGAGAGAGGATGTGCAAATAGCACTATTAGCTGAGAGAGCTGGAAACTGACCCTCAAAGGCATGTGAATGTGAGATTACATGCCAAGGCCACCACTCCAGAGGCATGAATCCACAGTTCAGAAGGGAGGAGAATTCCAACAATTCCCAGAAGGAATAATACAGGGCTGTCTAACAACTGTATTCAACCAAGAGGAGGTGGTGGGAGGAGGGAGGGGGTATGAGGGCTGGCAGTAGGCAACAAGGCCATCCTGAAGTCCACATCCTGGCCACAAAGCATCCCATCTAGTCAAAACAAAACTTGATTCAAATGTCTTATTTCCCAGAGGATGTCGGACCTGGGTGTGTCCTGCCACTGTATCTGACTCACTTCTTTTGGCTAAAAACCACCAGATTTCTAAAATCCTGCCTGACTCTTACCTGGACAAGTTTGGATAATGCACGGGTGTTTCCTTCTAACAATGTCCCCTCTCCCAAGCCACAGCCACCTCTTTGGGTGCTCCGTTGCAGCCCAGCATGGGCAATCTGTGCAAAGTCTACGTTTCTCCTTTTCCTGCTGAGGTCTGCTTCTGAGCCGGCAGGGCTGGGTGGAGTGTATGAGTAACCATCGGACCAGCTGCTTGCTGCAGGCTCCTCATCCTTCCCTAGACAGAGTCTGTCCTTTGGAGTGTTTAGCCTCAAGGACCGCATCAGAAGCCAGAAGGGTTCCCCTGGAGGAAATGGAAGTGTTTCTCATGGCTGCTGGCCACAGTGTGCAGCAGGAAAAGGGAGGGGTTCTCTTTGGCAACACGCTGGTGGCCGCCCAGCCAGCCCCTTCAGGACTCGTGTTCTCATTTCCCAACTGCAGGGTGTGTTGGCTGCTGACTGCTTATAGATGAGTCCCTCTTCAGGAATTGCCTCCTGCCAAAAGCTACACCCTTTCCTCTAGTATCTTCTCTATAAAGAGAGACCCATGTAGGGCACAAAGCTTCGTCATCTTTACCTCAGCAGGGTCAACTCTGCAAAGCCTTCCCAGCTCCAGAGCAGAGGCCCTGATGCAGCCGCTTCCTTTCTTACCTTCTCCCATTGCCCAGTCAGTCTCTTAGATTCTCTCCCAGGACTTGTTCCCAAAGCACTTTCCAGTGATCTTGTGTGAAAAGTGTAGCCTTGGTGTCTATTTCTTCATCTCCAGCCTGTACCAGTATACACAGGTCAGACAAAAGTAGGATGAGATCTGACCTACTTGGAATGCCAGGAGGAATTTTTACTCCCCAGTTGGAGAATCTTGGTCACGGTTGAAGAAAAAAGCTAAACTTGGGAGTTTGATGGAGTCAGCATGCATCTGGTTGCAGTGACAATTAGCACATCCAGAGGCTCAAGAAATAAAGTTCTTGGGACTAAGGTTATGTCTCTCTGTAGATAATATGTGTTTTGTAGATACATGAGAATATGAGTTGCGGTCCCCAGCACCCATATAAAAGCTGGGTGTGTTGACACATGCTTATAGTCTTAGAACTTTTAGAAAAGACAGGAGAATCATGGGGGTTTGGTGGTAAGCCGGTTTAGCCAGTGAGTGAGCTGAAGGTTTAACCATAGACCCTGTCTCCAAAAATAAAGTGAGAAGTAGTTAAAGTACTGATATGAGCCCCTGACTTCCATGGGTATACACACATACACACACACACACATACAAATAATAAATATTTTTCATAGAATACATCTAAGCAGGTAATTGTTAGACAGGTCTGATGACGGCCCCAGTGTCGAGCACAGACGGATGTGGACTGCACAGTGATGTGGTGGCTGTTTTACCTTTAAGTGATTATAGTTTTCACTCTTTACACAGAATTGTTTGACAGCAACTAAGAAACGGGATGCCCTTTCTGCCTTCCTTCTGTCAGGAAGCAAAATCTTCACAAATTACTTCAAACTGACTTGCCTACTTCTTATTGGCCATAGCTTTTAGTGACATGGCAGTCACTAAAGCAGTAATTGGAAAGGGGGATTTAAATGTCATACTTGGCTAAGGCCAACTTCCCCAAGGCCTGATAAGCAGCTAAGATGGAGCCAGGACCTCTTCCTGTCTGTGCACGTGACTAAGAGGCTATGACTGTCAATGCATATTCTTAAAGTCAGTTTCACACAAACTCTGCACCTTTCCAATATAAAAGTTCCATGTTCAACTGAAACAGTTTCCAATGAACAATTGGGAAATTTATTCTTTAAAAGTATTTTACTTTTGCATGTCTGGGTGTTTTGCCTGTATGTGTGTCTGTGCGCAGTGTGCATGTAGTGCCCTTGGAGGATGTTGGAATTCCTAGACCTGAGTTGCAGCCACTTGTTAAAAGCCAAGTGAGCAGTCTGTCCCCTTGGCTCTTTGAAGCTAAGGGTCCTTAACTTGTGCCTGCAACGTTTCATTTCCTTTCATTTGACCTATTGTTCTAGCAAAAGGTCTTTGGAGACTGACCCTGCCATCCAAAAAATTCAATGCTTCTCCCTTAACAAAGTTCTAGAAAGTGCCATGAAGAATATTCTATAAATGTCAGACAGTGACATTTATATGACTCATGTCAGCGCTGCCAGGAATTTCAGAGAATCTCATACTGCATTAAGACTTTCACATTCGTGACCAAAGTGGCTGCTTTGTCTACATTTTCCTCTCTGTCTTCCAACCAAAAAAGAAAAAGTAACTTTAGATACTGGTAGGAATTTGAAGAAAATGGCCCTCCAGGAATTTGAGCATGATAGGATGACCATATTTTCAGGTACCCAGAGTCTGGCATTGTCAGTGCTGCCTCCCTACCTGTTCCTATGGTCCTTTGTGGAAGGTTTTGTGGCCAGTGGCTCAGTCACCAAGCCCATACTCTGTCCAGCTCACCTCAGTTGCCTTCACTTTGAAACAGACTGAACCGTGATAGTAGGCCCAATTATTTGGAACCAGTGAATGCTAATGAATGTGAGCAGAAAAGATCTTTGCAGATGTGGTTAAAGACATTGAAAGAGAGTATCATCCTGTATCATCTGAGTGGACCCTGAATGCTTCCTCACAGAAGGAAGACTAACGGGATTTTCCATAACTACAGAAGTAGAGAATGGAGTGAGCCACCCAAGAACCAAGAAGTACTGGCAGGTAAAGGTGAAGGAGCATGCTATAAATTCTCCCTCCACATGATCTTAGCCAAAAGGCTGAGAAGCAATGAATTATCCCTTCAAGCTTCCATGACATCTTGATTTCGGCACCACTGAAATTGACTTCAAAATTCCAGCCCTCGAAATTAAACAAATTGGTTACGCTATTAAAATTTTTAATTTGCCATAACGGCCCTGAGAAACTAACATATACCTTAAAGAACTCTCTTGAAAATGCCAAAATTTTGTTGTTCTATGTATATGGTTCTGTAGTGGGAGGGGCAGTATGTGGAGGCCCTAGGCCAGTGTTGGTGTCTTCTTGATTATGCTCCACTTTTTCCTGAGGTAGGGTCTCTTGTTTGAATTCAGAGTTCACCAATTTGCTTGGTCTAGCTAGCTTGCTTGCTTCTCTAGTGCCCTGTTCTGAGATTCAAGATGGTCTACCATGCCCAACAAGAATGGGATCTGACCTCTGGTCCTTATATTTGTGTCAGATTTTCCTCTGTGAACCTTCTCAGCCTTCATGTTTATCTGTGCTTCAGTCTACTGGGGTTTCCCCCCTATACCCCCACTTTCTAGGTAGCCTAATTTTGTTTCTGCCTTTGTCTTCTCCATATCATTCTTATCAGTATTCTCATGTCCCCAAATCTACCCGCCAACTATCCATAACTTCATTGATGTCACCCACTGAGAACTGCCAGACATGAGTTCCTTCCAGTAGCTTCCCCTCTACCTGTTAGATGGGAACATTGACTATGTCTGGAAAGATAACCAACCATCCATGCTATGATTCCAGAGAGGTCTGTTTCCATATAACCTATGTAAAGAGTACTAGCTGTGATTTGTTTAGAACATAATGCATGTGCATACAATATAGTAAAGGGGAAAAAGAAATAAAGAAATGTACCTTACTGGACTATGGAGTGAGCCTAGGACATCCCACATGCTGGACAATTGCCCTGCTACAGAGCCTACTCACAGGCATCTCTCCTTTCTGTTTTGTCTTGGGTTTTGAGACAATCTCATTAACTTGCTAGGCAAGCCTTGAACTCAGAATTCTCTGACAGCTTCCATAGTACCTGGGGTTTCAATTCTATATCTCTAAAACTGACTTCTAGGCCTTTTTTTTTTTCCCAGTAAGAAATTCAGAAGCCCGTAGCTTCTTCCACAACCTAACACCTAACTACTAATGCTTCCCTGAGTGACCATTTGATTTGAAATTCTACCCTAAAGCATTAAGCAATCTGCAAGTATACTCCTCTGCTGTTCAATGACTCAGTCAGTTGCTTGAGGTGGGGTTGTCTTCTCTCCATGCCCTAACAATTAAAGCAAGGCCAGAGGAAGTGCAGGGCTCCCCACCCCCCAGAGAGCCTGACTGTAAGATGAGTGGATGTGGGGTGTTCAGTCCATAGTCCTCTGGGACCAGCTTTACTTACCAAGAGATAATGGCCCCTGAGATGCTCGGTCCTCTTAATCTCAGTGGGTTGGTTTTTTAGTCGGTCTAATCAGAGAAAAAGGAAATGAGCTAATGCAACCCAAAGCCCCAGATTCTTAGGTTTTTGAGTCATCCCTGCAATTCTTTCCTTTACCTCACCGGAAAGCAGCAGAGAAAGAGACACGCGCCTTGGGTTCCCGGGGATAATATAGCAAAGGACCACAGACCTAGCGGCTTAGACAAACGGAAACTGAGTCTCTTACACTTCTAGGGCATAAGCCAAGATGTCAGCCTGGCTGGGTCCCTCTGGGAATCCGAGGGACAATCACCTCCATGCCTCTATCTTTGCTGGCAGTTTCCTGGCAACCCTCAGCTTCCCTGAACATCACTCCCATTCCTGGCCCCACATTCACATGACAGATTTCTATCTCACAATAACACATGTCTTAGCAGGGCTCACCCTAACAAAGTAGGATCTAGTATGTCTCCATCTCAACCACATCTGTCAAGACCATTACCCAGCAGACGATATTGCCGATCTGAATCAGAGTACATGGCCAAATCCAGTACAAAGGAGGCCAAGGGGGCAGAGGCAGTGTTGAGGAACTGCAGAGACCCACTTTGCTTTCTTGCCTTCTATGCTTGTGTGAATGGTTTAGGCTCTAGACTCCCAGGCTCAGTGTCCATCTCTGTGTGCACGCCATAGCCTGGCTTCTCACCTAGATGAGGTTCTTCCCCTAATTCTCTTGCTTGTTTTTCTACTAACTGAAACAGTGCTAGCTCTTACTTCAAAGATGGAGGAATATCTTGCACATTAATCCATTAATGCTTGGAGCCATTCCTGACTCGTGGTTTTATGCTCCATAAATGTTACCAGCTGCTTGTATTAAAAAAAGAAAAAGAAAAGAAAAAGAAAAAGCTTTTTTGCTTATAGGAACCATTGGAGACATTTGGAACAGAAATGACATATGCAAAGCTCTGATCTAAAGGTCTAACTGGAGACTCTGACTGACCCTCCACAACATATACACTTTAAATAGCATCTCAAGAAAATTTCTGGAAGACCTCTGGGGAAAAAGTGACACCAGTCTCATTTTAAAACTGTGGGGAAATGAGATTCAATGAGGATCAAAAGGGGTTATCCTGGGCTATTCTGCAGATCCCAGCCTCAAGTCTAGCTCTCTCCATCCCATGCTTAAACACTGGGCAGTAAGGAAGACATGCCATGGATCTCCAAGAGAGTGGCGCCTCTTGACAGTGACAGTAAGCAGATGGGTGTGACTCTGCTCTGGCCCTGTCTCCTCTGGGGCTTTAAAGGCAGTTTGGTGGGCTGGGGGGATGGCTCAGTAGGTAAGAGCACTTGCGTGCTTTCAGGCATGAAAACCAGTGTGTGCACCCGCAGAGCCCCGGTGAGAAGACTGGCTGCACACGCCACAACCCAGCAGCAGGGAGCAGAGACAGGCTGCACACGCCACAACCCAGCAGCAGGGAGCAGAGACTGGCATTCCTGGGAGCGTGCTGGCTGGTCAGCCTAGCTGAGACAGCAAACTTCCAGTTCAAGAGAAAGCTTGCTTCAAATAAATAAGGTGGCAAGAAATAGAGGAAGACATCCAACAGCCTCTCTTGGTCTGTGTGTGTGTGTGTGTGTGTGTGTGTGTGTGTGTGTGTGCATGTACCACATACAAAACACATACACACAGCATATGACATACACATAACACCCCCACCACACCACACACACACACCCCACCACACACACAAGTAACACATACAAATAATACATACATACGACACACATACATACATACACACAAACCACATACACACCACACACACACTACTCCACACATACATACACACACACACACACACACACACACACACACGCATACAGAATAGTTTTTAAATTACTGAAATTTCTTGAAAAATAAGTTTCAAGAGGTTGTATCTAAAACACAGAAAGCATATATGCTGTCTTAGATAACTAGCAAGTACCACACAGCCACCTGAGCATTCCTTTGAAAGTATCTCATTAAAACTGTTTTCTAAATTTTAAAACAACATTAAGAATTTAAGATGAAAGTATGTTGTAAAGAGTATTTAAAAAAATGAATGCAGTTATCACTAAGTTGACTATAATATAAATGTTATTAAAATTTTAAGGCCAAAATTCAATACTATGGTATAGAATTAATGTTTAATTCTCTACAACAATATGTTCTTAAGTGTCAATATATTCCTAGTAAATTTTTAACAAAAAAATTAAAACTTATTTTCTCCTTTTACTAAATAGACATTTAAAACCTGTAATTAGATTTTTGTTTTATATGCCTTCCCATTGAACAAAGCCTTTACTGTTTGAATAGTCAGTCATTGCTTTAACCAGAGAAAAAAATTCTGTTTCAAGAGTTAGACCATTCCTACTAAATTACATAGCGATTGTGAAAACTTGTTTTAATGGACAAATATTTAAACATGCTTATAAAATCTGGTCTATAACCAAAAAGTATAATGACACATAATATTGTAAAGGACTTTTAACCATGATAACTAAAATTCTAAACGACCTAGAGTCTTCGAGAGATAAAGAAAACCAGATGATTTAATCAAGTAAATGAGAAAGGGCATCACATCAAAGACTCTATTTTCATTAAAAGCTAAGAACGAATACAGACACTTCTCACTCCTGCCTATAAACCTCGGGCAGCAGGCTTTTGTCTCTGGAGAGCACATCCCTGTGCACTTTGACACGCTGGATAGCACTCATCTCCAGCCCCACTGGATGACACTCATCTCCAGCTCCACTGGATAGCACTCATCTCCAGCTCCACTGGCATCTGAGGACTCTGAGTAACTAAACAGCTCTCTCTCTCTTCTTATGTTTATTAGACACCTTTATAGTTAGACTTTAAAAATTGTTTATGGTATTTAATTCCATCTGGTATATCCTACGTCTTGGTTTTAATGGAGTTATAGATAACTAAATAGTGTCATTTCACCTAATTATGTTGTCGATTATCATGTTTGCTTACCTTAAACCTCTGCTTATTGAAAACTATCTTTCATATTTAAATGATTTTAATTACTTATTGTCTTTATAGCATATATTCACATTATATCTTTATAGTACATATATATTCTCATTATTCAGTATAAGGCACATAAAACAAAATTTAATTCTTAAACTTAACTCCATTTTCTTTCTAATTAGAGATATGAAAAGATTTGGGTTTTAAAAAAGAACTCTTTTTTCAAATAATACAAAATACATCAATCTCAAGCGAGAAAAATATCGATGATGTTTTATATCATAAGTGCTAATGTTAAGTTACTACTTAAGTTGTCCTATAATACAATTAGCAGGGATTAAATTTTTAATTAAATAATATTTGGGTTTTGACCATTAAACATAAAGGACAACACTATGGTGTTCTCCTCCCTGAGTCCCATTTTAACCACATAAGTAAGACAGTTCATGAGTGAAGGGACACTAGCCCACTGGGGCTAGTGGCAGGCCTTGCCCTTCTCCCCATCCTTTCTGCTTCACTAAAAACTGTTACAGCACATTCCTAAAGCCAGTCACTGAGTTCTAGTCCCTTATTTGGCCACTTCCTCCTCCTGAGGCTGACTACCAAGATATCAAACTATCAAAGTATCAAAGTCCAGCATAAACCTCCCCCCCAACCCCAAACCCACCTTCCCACCCCCGATTTGGCTCACCTAATTAACATGCCCAATTGAAATGAAACACCTTAACTGTACTGGCTGGTTTTGTATGTCAACTTGACACAAGATTCATCAGAGAGAAAGGAGCCTCAGCTGAGGAAAGCCCTCCCTGAGACCCAGCTGTACAGCATTTTCTCAATTAGTGAGTGATTGATGAGGAAAGGCCCAGCCCACTGTGAGTGGTGCCATCCTTGGGCTGGTGGCCCTGGGTTCTATAAGAGCACAGACTGATCGAGCTATGGGGAGCAAACCAGTGAGCAGCCTCCCTCTATCTACATCAGCTCCTGCCTCCAGCATCCTGCCCTGTTTGAGTTCCTGTCCTGACTTCCTTCAATGGTCAACAATGATGTTGAAGTATATGCCAAATACTCCCCAATTTGCCTTTGAAACCTTAAGACATTATCCTAAAATGGGGTTTCACACTTTATAAAACTGTAGCCCATGGGCCATGTCTATCTCTTCTCTACCCAGAGGTAGTCTTTCGTCCCCCTCCCTGAGTAAAGACACTTGTCCCCACTCCCTTATTCCCTTCCCCTTCATCCTCTATTTCCTGTCCTTGTCTCTTATTTTTTTGCCCTTTTCTCTCTGGGGCAAATAAATCTCCTTTATGCTGAGAACCTGGTCTTGAGGTGTTCTGAGCCAACTCTAAGGTTCCCTATATATAGTACAAATACTGTATGTAGCATATATTGTACGTACTATATACAAATAATATACACAGTACAAATAATATATAATATGCATTATATATACTATATAAATACAGGAAAACATATACTCAAATAACTTTTTAAAATATGTGTATATAAATTTTGATTATTTATGATAGATGTTCTCTTTATCTTTTACCTTCATGCCATTAGGCCAAACTGTATTCTTAATTATTTAAATTTTAGATCTAGTTGTCCTACTGCCTTAAGTAAATGTTATGTTAGACATAAAGGACATAGAAAAAAGATTCAGATCTGGACCAGGATAGCTAATGGTTTTGACCTGATCTAGGAGTTTGTTTCTTAATGGCCTTTCCAGGTATTCCGCTGTCCTGAAGTCTGATTCCTGCCCATCAGGCGGACTTGTCTACATTCTAGATAAAGTTGATCCTAGGTCCTAGGAATGAGCTCTAGCTATGAAGAACCAAATAATATTTAATAAGTAATACATCACTCCCCAAATGCAGTGAATGTGAAACTGTCCATTGGCAGAACTGTCAACAAGAATTCGTGTGAAGAAACTGTCTGCGGAGACCGTTTAGAACTGCAGTGATCTGGAAGGGTCTAAATGACACTAATTACTTTATGCTGGCCTGACTTAGCCTCCTAAACAACCCTTCCTTGCCCACCTCTGTATCAGAGCCAGGGCCCTGTGACTAAGAGATAAAAACCTCTAACGTAGCAGATCCATAAGCTTCCACCAACCAAAGCTGATAGTATCTGAGGCCTATAGAAAAGCTAAGAATGCCATCAGATAGTGTCTGAGGCCTATAGAAAAGCTAAGAATGCCATCAGATAGTGTCTGAGGCCTATAGAAAAGCTAAGAATGCCATCAGATAGTGTCTGAGGCCTATAGAAAAGCTTCCACCAACCAAAGCTAAGAATGCCATCAGATAGGATCTGAGGCCTATAGAAAAGCTTCCCCCATCTTGCTGGAACTACACCTCTGACAAACCCACCTATGTATATTTAAATTTATGACTGTCTCTGTTCTGGAAAACTATAAAACTTTGTGAAACTGTTTCTACATTGTAATTTGGGAATTTTAATATGGAATTCAGGAACCTATGTTACCCTAAAACTGTGCTCCCAGTCCATAGTCACTCAAATAGGGCTCCAAAATAAACTCTTTCCTACCAAAAAGAATATGAAGGAAGAAGAGCAGAGAGAGAGAGAAAGAGAGAGAGAGAGCGCTTTCAACCTAAATTCTGCTGCTCTCTTGTTACTGAGTAAAGGTAGCTATCATTTAAAAAGAAAATGCTAAGTGCATCTTAGTGGTGAGAGGAAAGATTGTCAATCACTTTACCTGTCTTAGTATCACGGATACTCCCTTGGAAACTAAATATAAAGGATTTTGATCCTCAAATTGTTCTCTCAAGAAACTCTTTCTGCAGGCTTAAAATCAAAACTTTTTAAATATTTAGGCTTCACAAGACTGCCAGGAGTTCCATGAAAGAAATTAAAACCATTGCTCCCTTCCTCTCCAGGCAAGCGGGCAAATTCCTGGTCCTCTTTACCCATCAACTACACCCCTTTCTCCAGCTTTCTTTATGTTCCTCTCTTCCTAATCCTTATGATCTTTAGCCAGCTTTAAAGGTAAAAAAGCTCCTATTGTGTGCTTAAAGGAGGGTTTCTATACAAAAATAAGATTACACAGTAATCCCGAGAACATCAATTAACCTCCTGCTGCTTCTGTTAAGGGATACATATACAAAATTTTCCTTTACCTATTATATATATATACATATATACATATATACATATACACATACATACTTGTTAAATAATGTATTGAATCATAATAAAGGGGCAGGAGGACACACACACACACACACACACACACACACACAAGAGTACTTTGAGAGATTGTTTGGCCCTTTTAAAATTTATTATAATTTATTAACTAGTGATAACTAGTTACTGGACTTTTAGGGATAGTTGTTGCACATACTATTTTGTAAAGTTCTGAAGTTTTCTAAATAGAAACAATGTATCATATATCCCATCTCTAGCCCATGTCACCCTACCAGTTTAGCATGAACATGTTGCCTTGGTAACCTGAGAGCAGCACTTATCAGCTTGAAGCCTTGGGCAGGCTGCACAGGGTCACCCGCCCACCTCCACTGCCTTTCCAAGGTGCATTTGTAAGCGTTCAAAGTCCTATAATTTGCAGTCGGGATTTATGAGTTGGAAAGTCCCAAAGAAACACAGAGTCAAAAACAAAAACCAAAACACAACAGAAAGAAGATGCTTTCTAGTCTCCCAGATGGTTGGCCCCTTCCCTCCTGTACAGTCCCAGGGAGATTAACCTAACAGGAGATGGTTGGCCCCTCCCATCCTCTACAGCACTACCAGGAGCCTCTTTGGCAGAAGATTGACAGTACCTCCAGGGTTGAAGGACATGACTCTGGCTCTTTTCCACGTCACACAGATTCTTAAGTCCTCTCTGGTAGCTTCCACAGTCTAGTGAATTCAACTATGTGTAATTCCTAAGCCATAGAAATATATGAATAAGCTTGAAATAATGATTTTTTTCTAAACTTGCATAAGAAGTTCTTGTTCTACAGAAATAAATTTCCCTAAATCACCTATGTCAACTACAAGGTTTTAGGGACGTAATCTTGTCTTCACTGAGTTTGCCCAGATAAAGTTGAGTTTGCAAAGAACATCGTCATTTGGGAATTATCAGACTTTTACTAAGACCACATGGATCTTATCGTTTCCTTGTGTTATAATTATTGACAGCAACAAAAGAAAAGAAAGACTCCACTAAACCAGTCCTTACAGCATTCAATAAAATTTTTTTATGTTTTTTTTTCAAGACAGTGTCTCTTTGTAGCAGAGAACTCACCATATAGACCAGGCTGGCCTCAAACTCAAGAGATCATCCTGTCTCTACCTCCAGAGTGCTTATATTAAAGGTGTGTGCCACCTTGCCTGGCTCCCACCAAACATTTTAACAACAAAAAGCAGATATTTTCGTAACACCGGATATTCATGTCATATATCTCAAAGTAATGTGTACTAATATCACTCCTTGAATATAATAGACCTGTCTTCTGAATTTGATCGTGTAATTGTATTAGTGAAGAGTCATATGTATTGCAACATCACACAGTCACTTGTAAGCAACTTGATAATGATATTGGGATATAATTGTAGTCTGCATTGATTTTATGAAGTCCCAAACATTATTCTGAGGTAGAGTCTATTGGAGCGCCCCAGACTGATAAGATTTCAAAGCACAAATCAAGGTAGGAGCCACAGAGCAAGGAAACAAATATTGGTT
The DNA here is from genome assembly GCA_902729485.2 of Mus minutoides. Lineage (NCBI taxonomy): Eukaryota > Metazoa > Chordata > Mammalia > Rodentia > Muridae > Mus > Mus minutoides. The sequence goes on from LR755132.1 coordinate 39,988, forward strand.
GCCTTTGCTGTGAATCACCTGCTCTCATCTCCACCTCCCTCTTCCTCTTCCTCTTCCTCTTCCTTCTCCTCATCTTCTCCATCTCCTCTTCTTCCTCCTTCTTTTCCTCCTCCTCCTTCTCCTCCTCTTCTCCTTCTCCTTCTCCTTCTTTTTCTTCATTCTCCCTCTCCCCCTTCCCTCTCCCCTCTCCCCTCTCCCCTCTCCCCTCTTCCCTCTCCTTCTTCTCTCATCATCCGCACTGCCTTACTTCCTTTCCAGATAACCACTCTGTTATGATGCAAAGTTTCTGTGCCGGGAGTCAGGCTAATGAGTAATGGACTGCTCATAGTTAAGCTTAATCAAGTTGATTGGATGAAGAGATTCCTAGGGCATTAGGAAGGCACAACTTGGGTTGCATCTGTGAGGTTGCTTCTAGGGCTGGGTAACTGAAAAGAGCCACCCTCAATATGTGCAACACCATCCCAGGAACTGGGGAACCTGGTTTGGATATAAACGTTAAAGCGGGTAGCGGGCAACCAACTGGATGCCAGAGTTCCCTAAACCTTGCATCCTTGTCTGCTGAGATGAAAGGAGTCTTCAGTCACATGTTCCTACTGCTGTGAGCTCTGCTACTCCACCATGATGCCCTGTTCCCTGTTAAAACTATATGCCAAAACAAGTGCTTCCCTTAAGTTCCTTCTGGGTATTTTGTCACCGCCATGAGGAAAGGGATGAATACACTTTTCTAAAATATGAGTCAAAAGTGTATTACTTCATGATGCCCTTGTGAAGTGTGACTGCTCACAATGGTGTCTGAATGTTAACCCGGGGTTCGAAAGTACCAAAAACCCTAGCCAAGTTCAAAAGAAAAATGTCCCAAGGCAGGGGCAGGAGCCTAGGTTCATCCAAGGGCAGCAGTCAGCTCCTCCTCCCCAAGTTCTGCGCTGGGAGGCCTGTGTTCACTTAAACCAGCCACAGCGTTTCTCCATCTCATTCCTTCACTGCCACAGAAAGGCACCAGCCTGGAGCTAAGCCTGTGTGGGAGGCTTTTTCAATGAACTTCAGCATGGGCTCACTAGACCATTGGTTTTCAAAATGACACCTTATCAAACCCAAAAAGTTTATGCAGCACACACAAAAAAGATGCCCTGGTGTTCAAAGGGCAGCTGGCTCACGGCAAAGGCATACTTGGCTCACAGGCTATAATTTAAGTCCTTCCATCCTCCTGCCTTGTTTGCAGTTTGGTTTTCCTTTTCTTTCTTTTTCTCCACACCCTCACTGGCTCTCTCTGAAATCCCAATGGGGGCTTATTCTCTGCTTAATAAGAGAAATGAGTCTTTGAGGGAGATCTAGAACCAGACCTGATGGACTAGAGAACAGGAACAGATTGGCACAGAAGCCCAGGAACATAAAAATCTAATGAGAACACTCATTCACCACAGGGACTTTGCAGTAGTGTTTCTGCTACTGCTTAGGGCTAAAGACAGGACTTGGCTTCAGCTGTGAGGGTGAGAGGCCTAGAGTCTTGCACTCCATGTGTCCCAGGGCGGTGCTGCCTTTGGCAGAAAGGAACTGTTGTCTGAAGAGCAGCACAACCCGCTTATGCTCACACATCTTAATACAGAGCAGGATCTGATGTGAACGGACAGAAGATGCTGGGTAAAAGATGTAGGCTGGCTGCTGTGTGGTTGCATGAGGAGGGCAAAGCACAAGTCTTGGGGTAGAGGGGAGGGAGTCCTGTTCCTTGTGATCTGTCGCTCATTTATTAAAGTAAGAACACTGTCCAACGTTTATCTGCATGGTGCACTTGCTACGGGGCTTCTGAAAACAACAGAGATGGGAAAGAGGTGCTTATAAAAGTAGAATTTCCTGCATCTTTAATAATGTTTAGAAAAAGACATCCTTTGTATGTGGCAAACTCATTCTGAAACTCAGCGTTCTCTGTGATTTCTTAAGCAATTTACCTGTACCAACTTGTGTCTTAGGGTTTTACTGCTGCAAACAGACACCATGACCAAGGCAAGTCTTATAACGACAACATTTAATTGGGGCTGGCTTATAGGTTCTGAGATTCAGTCGATTAACATCAAGGTGGGAGGGAGCATGGCAGTGCCCAGGCAGGCATGGTGCAGGATGAGCTGAGAGTTCTACATCTTCATCTGAAGGCTGCTAGGACAAGACTGGCTCTCACGAGACAAGGACAAGTGTCTTAAAGCTAACACCCACAAAGGTGTCCAACAAAAGTCTCACCTACTCCAACAAAGCCATACCTCCTAATAATGCCACTCCCTGGGGCAAGCATATTTAAACCACCACAAATAGAGTTGCAAGGCACATGGGAATCATAGGATAAGGAGATAGCCAAATTGGTAAAGTGCATGCTATGCAGGTGTGAGGACCTGAGTTCAATCCCCAGGATATACTTTTAAAAGACAGATGAATTGGTATATGCTTGTATTCCAAGTGCTAAGTGGGGTGGAGACAAGTGGATCCCTGGAGCTTGCTGACCAGACAGCCTAGCCTATACTCTAGGCCAAGGAGAGACCCTTGTCTCAAAAAGCAAAGTGGAAGGAACCTGAAGAACAATACCCATTGTTGACTTCTCACTTCCATATGTACATGTAAACTCACATGCATGAACACACACACATACATACACACATAATGTTACAGTTTTGTTTCTGTATTTTAGGAACATGCCATGTATAATATCTATACCTATACTGATACCTATGATATAACAATACTTATTGTAAATGGGGGTCACTAATTTGAAGGAGACCAAAGAGAGTTATATGGGAGGTTAGGAGGGTGGAAAAAGAAGGGATGTATGGTGTAGTATATAATGTTCTCAAAAAACAAAAGAAATAATTAAACAAAACCAAGTAAAGAGAAGTAGGGTTTATTTTTGGCTCACAGTGTGGGGGTAGAGTCTATTATGGTGGAGAAGAGGTAATGGCAGGACCATGAAGCAGTCAGAAAGCAGAGACGGGGGCAGGTAATGCTGGTGGCTGTCTTCTTTTTATTCAGTACAGGAACTTTACACCATAAAATTTACTGCCTACAACTGTGGTGGGTCCCACTTCAATTAGCCCAATCTAGAAACTCCTCACAGACATGCCTCAAATTTTGTCTTCTTAGTGATTCTAAACCCTGTGGATTAGATGAACTAACCAGAACCCCCAGAACTCGTGTCTTTAGTTCCATATGTAGCAGAAGATGGCCTAGTCGGCCATCATTGGGAGGAGAGGCCCCTTGGTATTGCAATCTTTATATGCCCCAATACAGGGGAACGCCAAGGCCAAGAAGTGGGAGTGTGTGGGTAGGGGAGCGGGGCAGGGGATGGGGGAGGGTATAGGGGACTTTAGGGATAGCATTTAAAATGTAAATTAAGAAAATATCTAATAAAAAATTGAAAAAAATCAATATCGCTATCCTGAAAGGAGACATTAGATAGGATTTACCGTGACTTTTAGATTCTAACCAAAATACTCCTCAGATAGAGAGGTCCATTAGAGTCAGATTGTTTTAAACCTTAACCAAGCTTATAAAAAAGACCTACAGTGATGTGGACCCATTGTGTGGAGAGTATGTTAAGAGGTAGAATAATTTAAAGTATCATTTAGGAGAATGCTTTGGCAGGCATGAGTAAGCTAAACTAAAGGAAGAAGAAACAGCAGAAGTATAAGTCAAATACTGCAAACCAAGCTTTGTCTTTCTTGTCTGCAAGCTTAGACAATCTGAATATTTGTGTTTTTTACCCCTTCATCACAGCATCCTGGGCTTATCAAGATGATACTCATACACATTGGAATGGAAGGAATCCCTGCCTTTACGTTTCCTCCCTATCTCCTTTAAAACTCTCCACTTGGATAAAATGAGATCAACCCACATACCTCTGACTGGACTAGGCTCCCAGAGGACCTGCGTTCTCAAAGGCAGTCCTTGTTCACACGGATTGGTCGACAATCTTTGGGATGGCCTTGTGGCCTCCTGTGCTCATGGTGTGCTTCTCTGAGGGAATCCTCACCATTCAGCTTCTTCCTTCTCTCATATTACTAAGTTAGCTGGAGGGGAGGACCAGACCTGTGAAACAGGAACAGCCTGAGACAGGGGAGAGGCATCTGTGGATGGTAAATCTCTGTCTTGGGTAGGGATTGGCTGCTGACTTTACTACTGGGGAAGGGAGAAGAACAGGGGAAGGATCATCAAGACTAGCTGTTCTCCAGGACTGGAAAGCCTTTGTTGCCCTTAGAACCTTTTCTTCATCAAGAAAGCCTTTCCTGGGAACCACTGAGTGTTTGAAGGTTGGCTGAATACGTGCTGGGTTTCTGAAGGCTGACTCGGTGCTGTGTCTGCATCACCTTTCATCACACCTAAAGGTAAAATCACCAGTTAAGCTGTGGGCCCTGGGCACTTATTCCCTTGAGCCATTATCCAGTCAATGGATTGTGGATTGTTTCTAGTAGCTCCTGTATTGATTGGTGGACCTTCTCAAACCATCAGCAGACATTTGTAGGCTATTGGCAGTATAAACTCCTGGGGATGCAAGCAGGTTATCTAAAGGTAAGCACCATCAAATGGAATCTTGACGCAACAGGGTGCAGGTACCAGGAAAGCAAAGAACAGACAGATGCATCAGGCAGGTCTGGAAGTTCTCTGATGAAGGACACAATCTTGGTCTGAAGTCAACTTCATTTTTTTTTCTCTGCACCTTCCAGAGAACAACAGGAGATTCAGAGAAGAATGAAAGGATGAGTATCCAATACTGGGGTTTATATGTTTGGGAAATTTGAGAGCAAGGGTGGGATTGACTAAATGGGCCCCTAAGGGGAGACAAGGCTATGGAGAACAATTTTATCTGCTTCATGGGAGATCAGGGATGTGTGGCACCTACTCATTTATGAGAAATTCCAACCAGAATGCCAGGCCCATTTCCAAGGGATGAAAATTATCACTCACTCTGAGAAGCCTGCAGCTTGCAACCTTGGAAGGAAAAGGTCACTGTGGCTTGGTCGTAAGTTTCTTTCCCGTGGCTTGTGGAGATTATCACGAGCCTGTTAGACCCCTTTCATCACTGGTCCTGTTGGCTTTGAAGATTCAGTGTGATGTGCAGGATTCTGGAAGAGTTTCGTTTCTTTCTTCAAGAAGGTCTCATTTGGTTTTTGGTAACTCTGTGTGTGCATGAGGAGGACAGAGGCCAACATCCATATCTTCTCTATCACTCTCCACCTTAGTTTTTAAAGATAGGTTCTCTTTTTTTCTTATTATTTATGAATTTTATCCATGTGTTTTGTTCAAGACCACTCCCTGATTCCCTTCTGTCCAAATCCTCCTATTCCTGCCACTACAAATATCTCTCGGTGTCATAATTTTTTTTAAGCCTACCCAGTCTACTTATTGCTGCTAATATAAAGCATCTACCCGCCGGGCGTGGTGGCACAGGCCTTTAATCCCAGCACTTGGGAGGCAGAGGCAGGCGGATTTCTGAGTTCGAGGCCAGCCTGGTCTACAGAGTGAGTTCCAGGACAGCCAGAGCTACACAGAGAAACCCTGTCTTGAAAAACCAAAATAAATAAATAAATAAATAAATAAATAAATAAATAAATAAATAAATAAATCAAAGCATCTACTGGAGCATGGGTACCCTCTCAGAGACCACATCCCTGAAGAAAACCAACTTTCTCTTTCCCACTACCCATGAAGTCAGTAGTTCCTCCATTAAGGGGTGGGACTTCATGCCGCCATCCCTTCTGCATGCTGGGACTGTCTGATTTGATCTTGTGCAGGTCTTTTGCATGTTGTAGCCACTGTAAGTTCATACGTGCAGCTGCCCTATTGTGTCTGGAAAACATGGCTTCACTGTAGTTATATCAACCTTTACTTCTGCCCTTTTCAGTTTTTCTTTTTTTTTAATTAGATATTTTCTTTATTTACATTTCAAATGCTATCCCGAAAATTACCTGTACCCCTCCCCGTGGTGCTCCCCTACCTGCCCACTCCCACTTCTTGGCCATGGCATTCCCCTTTACTGGGGCATATAAAGTTTGCAAGACCAAGGGGCCTCTCTTCCCAATGATGGCTGACTAGGCCATCTTCTGCTACATATGCATCTAGAGACACGAGCCCTGGAGGTACTGTCTTTCTTGCGCAGTGATCCCCAAGCCTCTGGAGGAGGGAATGTTACATAGACATCCCACTTAAGAGTGAAAACTCCATGGTCTCTGTATTCTCTGCACGTTAATCAGTTATGGGTCTCTGTGTTAATCACCATTTGCTGCAAAAAGAAGCTTCCATGGTAAGGGTTGAGAGCTGCACTCATCTGTAGGTAAAAAGATAAATCTTTGGGAGTTGGTTTAATATGATGCCCATTTAACAGAACAGTAGTAGGTTCTTCCCTAGGTCCATGACCTACCTATCTATAGGTGTTTGGTTCCATTAATGGTACTGGGCACAAGTTCCAGCTTGTAGAACTGAACCTAAAACCCAATCAGAAAGTGATTGGTTAATCCCGTGGCATTCATACTACTGTTGTACAATGGGTATATTTTACTAGGCCAGTCATTACTGTAGCTCAGAGTTCACAGCTGGGTAAGACTGATAATTAATTACTTCCCCCACCCCAGCCCCTGTAGCATATAGAGTTCCTTCCAATATTATGAGATCTAAATCAGTACCAGCTCGATTTCTTTGTGTGTGTGTGTTTGGGGGAGGGGTTGGTTTGGTTTTGTTTTGCTCAGGTGTGTTTTCAGCAATTGGGTTTTCTTACCATGCCCTGGAGGATAACCATATCCGTGTGACGTTCAATAGCCTGAATACTCACTAAAACTACGTCTTCTCCCCATTCAAATGGGCTCCAATCTGCATACTTAGCTAACCATGATCAAATATATTTGGGAGGAAACACATCTGTACTGAATGTAAACAGACTGACCATCATTCCCTAAACAATGTTGTATAACTACTTGTATATTTTTGTATCCTATTGGGCATAGTATAAGTAACCTAAAGGTGGCTTGAATTGTGTGAGAGACACAGGTCACATGTGATTGTCATGCCATCTTATGGGACAGTTTTGAGGATCTTCCCATGAATTCTGAATATCAACTTATCAAAAGGTAGGGGCCGTTGCTAGCCATGATGAGTAAAGACAGTAGCTTGTACTTTTCAGAAACCCAGAGAGCTGGCCCATGATGTGCTCTGCAAAGGCTGGATTTTCCCTACTCAACCTGAGAAACTCACTAAAAACAGAACAAGGCTGAGGAAATATGAAGACAGATGCTCCCGTATCTGAGAGCTGCCTGCTCAGCGATCTCCTCCTCACAGTGGCTGGAACAGAGACACAGCCTCAAGTCATTCCCCCGTGATAAGTCCAGACAATTTTCATCCCTTGGAAATGGGCCTGGCACTCTGGTTGGAATTTTGCATAAATGAGTTGGTGTCACGCATCCCTGATCTCCCATGAAGCAGAAAAAAATTGTTCTCCACAGCCTTGTTTCCCCTCAGGGGTCTGTCTAGTCAAGCCCACCCTTCCTCTCAAATTTCCCAGATACATAAACCCCAGTATTGGATGCTCATTTTTGAGGTCATATTAGTGAAAGAAAGTAACAAACATTTGGAAGATAAAGCTCACAATATACTTAAAGCCCAGTGGGTGATCCATACACATTGTATAAAATCTAGAAGATTAATCGAGGTTTTTTTGTTTTTGTTTTTGTTTTTGTTTTTTAATAAAGGGAACAATCCATGGCCTTGAAAGATGAGCCTGAGTTAGATGAAGGAGGATAGCGTGTCATATGGGCAGATCTGAGAAGGAATGGAGGAAAGCTTGCTGAGAGAAGAGCAGTGGTCATGCCCCACTTGCACAGACATGGAGAGTCTCTGGGAAGCTTTTGATATCATTGTAGTCTGATCTTGAAACAAAGCCTAAACCAAGTAGACCAGTATAAGAATGAAGCACAAAGACTATAATGCAGTTAATGTTGCTTGCCTTTGACTTGCCCACCATGGGCGGCATGCCCTTGTGATTGTACACGGTCCTTGTGTACAAGAAGCCTCAGAGAATAAATCGTCTGATGCTCTGAGTAGAACTGGCTATCACATGAGACTTTATCTTGCCTCATTTATCAGCACCCAGGTCCCACCACCTCTAGAGTGATAAACAGAAGACTTACGTGTCAAATGTCGTTGCATCCTCCCATACGACTTATATGCTCCCCCACACACCTTGCTGAAAAAGCTGAGACAAAGAGGGATTATGTCAGGGGCAGAACTGAGATGAGACCTCAGGTTCCTCACTATTTTATACCTCTAGGGTTTGGATATGGTTTGAGTGCCCCCCCCCAAAGGCTCATGTGTTAGAATTTAATTCTTAATGTGAAGGATTAAGATGGAGAATAATCTATCATGAGTTTGCCTTTCTGCTAGGTTATCCAATCCCAAGTGATCAGCCCTAAACAGACAGACAGACAGACACACACACACACACACACACACACACACACACACACACACATTTATATGTGTAGCATTAATAATTAAGCAAGTTAATAATATGAGATAGAGTTGGGAGAACACAGGAGGAATTAGCTGGAAGGGAGAACATGAGGAGTAAGAATTATATAAACAGATTATTCATGTATGAAATTCTAAAAGTATATTAAATTTTTAAAAGAAGTTCAAAACTTTATATTTTATGTTTACAAATAGGATTTTTTGGGAGGCGATGTGTTTATCAGGGTGAAATCACCACGGTGAAGTCACCATGTCTGAGTAGTACCAACTTTAGTAGAAAAAAGAGAGAGATTAACGTTTGTGTGTGTGTGTGTGTGTGTGTGTGTGTGTGTGTGTGTGTGTGTGTGTGTGTGTGTGTGTGTGTGTGTGTGTGTGTGTGTGTGTGTGTGTGTGTGTGTGTGTGTGTAATATATTCTCTGCTGTCTGTCTGTCTGTCTGTCTGTCTAGTCTCCCCCTGCTTCCTTGTGCTTATCATCACTACCTTGGAGCTTTATCTGATAGCAAAAATGACATCACCATATGCTTGCACTCACATCTACAGAATGCTGACGTTAGTAAACATTTTATTTATTTATTTATTTATTTATTTATTTATTTATTTTTCGATTTTTCGAGACAGGGTTTCTCTGTAAAGCCATGGCTGTCCTGGAACTCACTTTGTAGACCAGGCTGGCCTCGAACTCAGAAATCCGCCTGCCTCTGCCTCCCGAGTGCTGGGATTAAAGGCGTGCGCCAGATAAATTAACCCAGCTTTAAGGATTCTCTTACACTGATGAGAGGCTGACTCCTACAACTTCCCTATGTTCTGCACCAGGTGGAAGTGACAACGGTGCAGATCCAGCAAGTAACGTGGCAAGCTGCTCAGAGTGGGCTGTACATAAGAAAGCAGACGGTCATGCAGATTCACACCACACCAGTCAAAGCTGTTATAAACTCATACACCAGCACAGAAAACAATATACGACTGGGCCAGGAAGTGGTTAATAGCGGTCTCCTCTACACGTGGAAGAGTGGTGATTTCTGTGTGCTCTTCCTTGAATGTATACATGTGACAGTTTATGCATAACAACAACAGAATAGTTCTTTGTCCAAATGTCACCTTTTAGGTGAAGCTTCCACAATCCCACCTGTGCACTACAGCTCCATGTACATTTTCACTGAATTATTTTAGCGATTTTTCTCCCTCCCAGAGCTATGCTCCAGATGCGGCTTCCACACTCCCCCAGAGGTCCGTGTGATGGGGGTTTGATATCCAGTGTGGCAGTGTTGAGGTGGGGTGTGAGTAAGAAGTGGGACCTTGTGAGTGATAATTAGAGCACAGATAATTAGGTACACCCTCATAAATTGATTAATGATGTCTCAAGGGGTTGAGTCAGGTTTCCTCTGGCTAGATTAGTCCTCTAAAGAGTGGGCTGATAGAAGCCAGGCTACTCCATGCCCTGGCCTCTTCTGCTCCCTATCTTGTAACATAGCCAGGAAGCTCTGGCCAGAATTCCAGTGCCTTCTAGTCACCAGTATCACGAGCCAAATAAGCCTCTTTGTAAGCTCTCCAGCCTTGTTAGACATGATAGTACATGCCTGTAATGCCAGCTAGCACTTGGTACATGCCTATACTGCTAGGGAATTTGAAGCAGGGGAGTCATTACTTCAAGGAGAACTTGGATTACATATCTGTTTCATTCACTCCTACATTCACAGACCCCATTAATGAGTTAAAAATAAATGAGTTGTTGATTTTTTTTTTAAAGTGTGTCATTTTTAGGTAGTAGACCATAGGCCGCTTCTTCACGTGACACAGGTCCAGATTGGATGCTGACACACCTATGGGTCCAGGGTTCCTGTCAGTCCCTATCTTAACAGCGTGTCCTCCACACAGAGGATTGTTGCCGGTGGACAGACAGCCTTAGCCTGGTACTCAGATCTGTTACCTGTTCTTCCTGTCTTTCTGTGTATAGGTTTATATTCCTTGGATATTTCATTCACAGAGAGGTTCACATTAAATCTTCTCACCTCCATCTACTGATACGGTCCAGATCTGTCTTCCTGGCTACATGGGACAGCTGTTTTGGGCCATGTAAAAATAGCCAGGCACTAACTCCTTCCAGTCTGGTAGCAGACATTCAGAAACTTAACCTTTGGCCCCAGGCTTCTGTTGCACAAAGCCTATACCTCCATCAACAGACTGAGAATGCAAAGGCAGCCCACAGAGACTCCTTAGAGATGGACACAGATGGAATTTCCTTTTTGCAAAAGAGCTGGAGAATATTTCTTATCCCAGCTTAACAGACAACTGGGGTTTATGTAGTAAAGAGGATGACTTAGAATGATGGCAATCTAATCCATTTGGGAAAAAACAATACTATTGTTATGTATATGACTGCTTCTCATCTGACTTCTTAAAGCATTAAAATATTAATACAAAAACATCAAAGAGAGGCCTGACCTTTCCATTCTCATCACAAAGTCTTCTTCCAGTTCTTGGGTATGAGTACACATAGTGTCTAATTTGATTGCCATATTACATGCACGGGCTTCCACTCAATGTTTAAATATTTCTTGTTTAAAAGGAATAGGTTTTTTTTTAACTTCCTCACTATAGTTTAAAAAGAATGGTGAGTAACAGAGAGAATGCTGAAACATTATGGATGCTGTCCACCCTCAGCATCTCCAAGTGCTCCAGCTCTCGAACTGTCCTTGAACAGCTGGTCTTGACTTATTCACATGTTTCAAAACCGTGAAAGAGCTAAAAAAAAAAAAAGTTTTTATTTGCATGAGTTGTATGTATCAATATTATTGTCATGCATTAAAATTGAAAAATTAAAAATATTTATGTGTTCACTAAAGTGAAAGAGGTTCAGGGTTGGAAAGATAGTTGAACTGAACTAGCTGCTCTCCCTGAGGACCTGGCGTCAATTCCTAGGACTGGTGTATCAGCTCATCATTGTCTGTAACTGTAACATGCAGGAGACCTAACATGTTCCCAGGCATGCATATGGTGCACAGATATGCATGCAGGCAAAACACTCAAACGCATGAAATAAAACAAAGATATAGGTAAATGAACGAAATGAAAGAGGTTGAGTAACATGTTATCATAATGTAGTTTTATGACAAAGGAACATACTTTCACAGTGAAAGAACATTAAATGACAGAATTGAAATTATTTTCGCATTTTTGCAAGTTCTTTAAACTTTAGCTTAACAAAAGACATCTGGAATCTCATCTCTGCTTCTGCATTTAATTTGCTGCAGTGTGTTGCTTTGGTTGAACTATTTGAAGGAAATATGGTCATACATAGATAATAGCAGTCAGTCTTCTATAGCCCCAGTTTCCACATCTGCAAATTCATCCAACCAAAGAGTCAAAATATGGTTTAACGTGCACTGGTAATAAACATGTAAGGACCTTGCCCCTATTCCTCTCATTATTCTTTAAAGAGCACACGATAACAAGCATTTATAGGATGCTTACATCATGTTAGGTATTGTAAATAATCCCGAGGTGATTTAAAGTATATGGGAGAATATATGCAAATGCCACTGGCACGGCATTCCCCACAGAAGACTTAAGCATTTGCATATTCTCCTGTGCTCTGGGGATCCTCCATGCATGTGTGTGGGGGGGTAGCTGTCACTGAAAAAGGGAGGAATGTTTTTGTATACTTGTTTCAGATAATATACGACCCATCTCCTTTGTTTCTGTCTAAAACATCACAAATGAGGCTTTGCTAAAGATGAGTTGATCGGCAAGCAGCTCTACAGAAGGACACATGCCTAGCGAGCTCAGGGCCCTCAGTTTGTCCCCCTGCACAAAAAAAAAAAAAAAAGAAAAAAGAAAAAGAAAGAGAAAAAGAAAAGGAAAAGGAAAGAAAAAAAGAAAAAGAAGAGAAAAGAAAAAAGAAAGAAAAGGAAAAAGAAAAAGAAAGAAAAGAAATCCCCTTTAAAAATAAATTATAGTTCTGAAATAACAACATGGACTTATTTACTGATACATTAAATTCTACTGCTCTATTTTGCACTTGGCGCAGATCCTCTTCCTGTGAATGGTTTGGACACATTATACATTGGTCATTCAGTCACTGAATTATAAGTGCTGTTAATGCTCTCACTTTCTATTATACAATATCAAAACTATGTTTGTATATGGCCTGGCCAAGTTAATCAGTAAAGTCTTTTACATTTTGGGAAACTGATGGGTTCATAATGAAAACAGATTTTTCGAAGAAAAAAGAAATTCGTTTTATACCAAAAAGCTTGAATCTTAGGCTGTAGTTCAGCAATCAAGTACTTGCATAGCATGTCTGAGCCTAGGATTCCATCTCCCAACAGAAAAATAGATTTTATCATTGCAACAAACATTGTTTGCTTTTCTTAAATGCCATCTTCAGCAGAGCTTCATCTTGGAAACCTGACAAGAAGTGGTAAGGGAATACAGAAAGGACAGACACGTCTCCACGGAAATGATGGGTGAGGTGGTTGGTGTGCTGAAGTGGCCTCAGCTATTGCAGCGCGTGGGGAGGAGTTAGCTCGCCTCAGTAGGAGGTCTCTTTGGGAGCCTTCTCAGCTGTAAACACAAGAGAGGAAGAAGATGCACATGTTTTTATACAAACAGGTCAATCATTCACAAACGCGGTACTGGGACTAGAAGAAGGCTTTGCCATTCCAACCCTTACCAGAAGAAGTTTTGCCAACTTCCTATAGGCCTGAGACATTGGTCCTTGCCATGGTCCACATCAACAGTCCACATTCACCCTGAACTCAGAGCTTCGAATCCTTACTCAGAGACGCTGAGGCTCTCTCCTCCTCACTGTCAAATATTTCCATCTGAATAACCCTAGACTGTCAGTCACCTGTCAAATAAAAAATGGATTCTGTGAAACATGTGGTCGGTTAAGCTTTTTTTTTTTTTTTTTTTTTTTTTTTTTTTTTTTTTTTTGGTTTTTCGAGACAGGGTTTCTCTGTGTAACCTTGGCTGTCCTGGAACTCACTCTGTAGACCAAGCTGGCCTTGAACTCAGAAATCCACCTGCCTCTGCATCCTGAGTGCTGGGATTAAAGGCATACGCCACCACGCCCGGCTCTCAGTTAAGCTTTAAAATGAGCATGATTTTGTTCCTTGTGATAGCCGATATACCTGGTTTTGAAACACAAATGCTTTACACATATATTCGCTGTGCTGGCTAGTGAAGTGGAAACTTCCAGTTCTTGGAAACTCTGTTGTGTCACGTGATGTTTCTCTGGAAGCTGTCTCGTGAAAGGATATTTTGCTGGAGCCGACCCTTGAGAGGGCACACGGTGTTTGGAAAGAGCATAAATGGAACCCCACAAACAGCGAAAGGACGCTGTTGCATTGGTACCTGATGCAGTGAATGCTTTGCTGATCTTTTCTAGTTTTCACTTGGTAGACAGAAATGCACCAAAGGATGTCTCATGGTATTCCAGCCACTTCCCCTGACTCATGCCGATTTGGCAGAACCTTCCGGTTTCTGCTGGTTCGAGTCACTGCTGTTGATTTGTGTTTGGTGTTTGTGATTGGACTGGACTACTGGTATCCCAACAATGAAGATTAGAATTGCCCCAAGGAACTTCTAAATGGGTCCACAACCTCCTTGTCCTATGAACCATCTTTCTCTCCTACCTTTTGGTCAGTGGGCTAGAAGGGAGGTTGAAGCATTTAAGAACCCTAAATTAAGTAGGCTAGTTCTATGTGACCTTGAAATAAGCTATAGTCATCTAAGGGAAGGGACTCTAGCCAGCCCAGGCATGGCCAACACGGCTCTGGCAGGCCTTGTCCTTCTCCCATTCCTTCCGCCTTGCTAAAAAACCATTAGATTGCATTCCTAAAGCCAGTCACCAAGTTCTATTCCCTTATTGTCCTTGCTGTCTCCTGTAGTTGACTACTAAGTTCCAGCTAGCAAAGTATTGAAGTCCAGCAATCAAAAGCCCCCTTGTGGCTACCCTAGTTAATATGATTGATCAAAATTAAACACCTCATGCTAACACAGGGTTCCCCCTTTACCTTTATAAACCCCCATTTTCCTATGGGCCACATCTGTCTCCTCTCTATCCAGAGGCAGGGGACAAATACCCCTGCCCTTTCTCCCTTGTTCCCTTCCCCTTCTCCTTTATCCTCTATCTCTCCTGTCTTTGTCTCTTAGTCCTTGTCCTTCATCCTTCGGGGGCAAGTAAATCTCCTTTGCTCCAAGAACTTGGTCTTGTGGTGAGAGGCCTGAGTTTATACCAATCCTTACAATTTTCTTAATTGGTCATGTGAGAAGGAAGGCCAAGCCCACACTAGGTGCTTTAAGAAAGTAGGCTGAACAAGCAGGGAACAGCAAGGCAGTAAGCAGCACCCCTCCATGACCTCTGCATCAGCACCTACTTCCAGACTCATGCACTGTTTGAGTTCCTGCCTTAGCTTCTCTCAGTGGACTGTGAGTCAGGATATGTAAGCTAAATAAATCTCTTCCTCCCTAAATTGCTTTTGGTCACTATGTTTCATCACACTGATAGTAACCCTGATTAAGACACTCACCATCTCATTACATGGGCCAATAAACAGATGAGCTGTTTAAGTGCTGGTAAACTCTAGCTTTTGTTTAAAAAAAAAAACCCCATGAGACTATGTTTAAGCCCCAAACACTATCAACGCATAAAAACACTGCCTCAGTAATGTTAGTATACCAGATTTATTCATAGCTGATTTGTACCACAGAGTAAAAGAAATGCATATCGTCGTAGTAGTATTCAGACAATTTGACCTTGAGAAACCTCCAAAAGGGTCCCAAAGCTGCCTAGGCAGATGGGTAGTTCCCATGTGGCTTTGGCTCCAGACTCCTACCTACGTAAAAACGAGCCAGACCAATATGAGACATTGGAGCTTGTACTGTTTTGTCTACTATTTCTCTACTAATCCTCCTAGGTCACTACTTCCTGAGTCATATCCGTTTCCTAGTCTTCAAAGTCTTGCTAATCTGGTGGAGGAGAAGCATCTAAAGATACCCGAGGAAAAGATCTCCTTTAGGCTTGGCCAGAGCCGCCCAAACCACTTCCTCTTCCGCTGGACTGAACTTTGGGTCCGTCCCATGGCAACAAATTCTCCTACTTACCTGGGGCCAAAAAATATGAGCAAGAGGTTTTTACTATTTTTTTCCTTTACCTCACAATGCGTTCTTGACAGCTTTTCCAAAAATATACTCTAAGGAGAAGTAGGTAAGGGTGTGTGGTAAGAGGCAGATGGATGAGAGTCCTTGTGTTCTTGGGTCCTTGTACTCCTTCTGATGTTCTGCAATTATTAGTAACACAACAACACATAATTGCAGAGTCAGAGGGCTTTACGACTGGAATTTCTTCTAAAGCTCAAGCCCTCTACTGGTTGGCTTCAGCCAGTTTATACATAGCTCTGGGTATAGCTCTGAGGCAGGAACATGTTTTGTTGTTTGGTTGGGTACCAGAGACGCTCAAGATCTGTATGCACCATATTCTTAAATCTCATAGAGAGCTACTCTGTCTTCACAGGAAGTGTTACATATAAGAGGGGTGGTCAGTAGTGAGTAGATATTCAATTAACAAGACGGAGAGAACCCAGGTGATGTCTTGTCTGGGTTCTCATGACCACATCATCAGTTTAAGTCCTTTGATTACATTTCTTTGGTTTAAATACTTAGAAGAGATTTCTTGTCCTAGTTTGAATGTTGACTGATGGGTTCCTGAAGCCTCGGTTTTTCCTACCTGCAAAACAAAGCTAGTAATACCTATCTCCAACACATAGCATGAAAAAGAAATAAGAACTATCATCAGCTGATTGGATAAGAAGGAACAAATGAAAGTAAGCCGGTGGCTTGGCTCGAGGCTTGTCTTCCAGCCTCATTTCTTCTCCTTTGTCTGACTCAGAGGCCTAGCACTGTTAGAATTTCCAGTTTCTTGAAGTCTTCTTGGTTCCCATACAAATATCCGAGGGTGACATATTTTATTCTATTATAATTACTTTACTCTGTACAACTTTTCTGACAAAGCAATGAAGATTTACAAAACTTTCTGGTAGCTGATAAATACATGTTCACTGTGTGTACCTGTGAGCTCGCTCGTGTGTGTGTGTGTGTGTGTGTGTGTGTGTGTGTGTGTATGTGTGTGTGTGTGTGTGTGTGCATGTGTATATGAAAAGAAATGAGACAACATTGGGCACACATATGAATAAACAAAGCTTTCCAGAGATCCTGTCAAAATGTGAGACGGTGGTGGTAGTGGTGGTGGTAGTGGTGGTGGTGGTATGAGCCTTTAATGCCAGTATTCAGGAGGCAGACACAGGTGAATCTCTGAGTTCAAAGCCAGCCTGGTCTAGAGAGCAAGTTCCAAGACAGCCAGAGAAACATTTTCTCTAAAAAAAAAAAAAAATGTTGTTCACTGAGTGTAAAGGCACATGCAATCAGAAGTCAGACATCTATGTAGAAAACAATTCTAGGCCATTCAAAAGGAGACTTATAAAGTAAACAGGAAACAAGACAGGTCTCCAGTCCTGCTTTCTATTCATGTTCTTTTGGACAGAGCAAGAGGCTCCACCCTCATCCCTCAAGGTAAGAAAAGCCAATGGTGACATCAAGTTGGCAAAGTAAGCAAAAGAGAGGTGTCTAGGTGAGTCTATCAGAGACAACATCGTAAGCACTGAACACGTTTCTTCGTCAATGCTGGTGACTTTCAAAAACCTTCAGTGCCTAAAGAAAAGCCCACATCTAACTGGACTTTTGGCTTTGCTGTCTGTATGCCTACCCAGCCAATCACCTAAGCTTCTTTCATCTTGGTGCTGCTTCGCATCTCAGGCCAGGGGAGCAGAAAGTTCAGGCTGAGTGTGTGTCTCACAGAAGAAAGGCTGGTTCCTCCCCATGCCCTGCAAAGCTGGTAGGGCCCAGCAGGAAAAGGCTCATGTCCCTGTTGTGAAATGGAATGTACCAAAAGGGGATGTGATTCATGTCTGTACACACATAGCATTCCCGACAGCTGATCAGGAAATGCCATTTTGTGTCTGGTGAAGCCTCTTCAAAAGTTTGATTGAGACTTGCTTGGAGCAGATGTTTTCAAGTTAGTGCTTATTATCATCTATTCAAGGACTCAGTCTGCTCTCCCACTACGTCTGAGAAAATAGTTCACATCCTTGTCTCTCCCTGGTGTCTGTGTCTCTCTGTGTCTCTGTCTTGCTCTCTCTATCTGTGTCTATGTCTCTCTGTGTCTCTCTCTTTTTCACACACATGAGTGCACTTACACACACACACACACACACACACACACACAAATTGTTTGAGAGCTACATCACACAGCATGAAGCATACTTTAGACTGGAGCATCCTATCTATTTTCAAGAAAGTTTGAGTTTTCTTAATTTATAGGCAATAAAGATAATTCAAAAGATTTAAAAGAACAAATAAATCCAGATCTCAATTTGTGCTCAATAAATAGGAGAAGGCCAGGAAGGGGGTGGGAGGAGGCAGACATCTACAAATTAAATCTATTTACAGCTTGACTGTGGCCTCTCCCAAAGGAAATGAAAGCTGACCTGCTTACTGGAGAGGGATTTTTATTTATTTGATCATTTGTGTGCTTATTTGCCTTGCAGGGAAACACCTAAATTTTCAAGAGGTCTAGATGTCAAGGAGTTGCTAGATCTTAATAGGAAATGTGTAAGACTCAGGGATAACTGGTAACAAGTTTATTGGAAAGGATTCCTTAACACTTAGACAGAAATGAGCGTTCATGTCTTAATGAAAGCATGCCTTTTCATTGCCTAGGGAACTCATGAGGATAAACACTTCTCAGGGACAAAACAGAGCAGGGCCTCTGCTCTGAGAGTAAATCGTGGCTGACTGGTTGATTAATACCCACGTACTTTAAATTCCTCAAGATTTAGCACAATGATAAACTGGGTGTGCTTAAGATTTTTCTTCTGTCTCCCTACTTTGAGGCATGTCTCTCACATATACTCAGGTATCTATTCCATCCCTGTCTCCTCAGCCCACCAACTCTGAAGTCACCCCCAGCTAAGGAGCAATGGAAGTGGTGTCTAAGGTTTCCCTGCTATATCAGAGAGGACTTCTAGAAGCTTTTTATACAGGTAGGCATCTCACGCCTCAGGGAGAGACAAGGAAACTTTGTTTCTCTGATCAGAAGAGTCATGTTCATTTCATTTTGGAGATGCTTCTATTTAAACTCAGAAGAGCAGCGCACAGGCAGCTCTTCCACCCATCTTCCCTTCCTGCCACCACCCTCGCTTCCTTTCCTGAGCATGACCAAGGTAGCAACTGTGGCGTCAGTGACCCATGCCTCCCCTTTTGACATTGATCATGTCTGGCTCTGGCTTGCCTCTTTAGCCTAGTGCTTGTCCTCTTGGTGTCTTGTGTCTCCCTAAAGGCACGACTTGCCCCGCTGTTGGACCCTGTGAGTCCTTCTTGCTGAGCAGAGATTCTTGTGACTTTTGTGGCTTTTATGGGTTCCTTACCTGTGCCCTGTCCTCTTTGCTACACGTGCTAGTACACCCTTATTTTAGCAAGCTCATTTTTCTTTTACACTGACTGGGCTTGTTTCTGTCTCTCCTCTCTATCCATGTATCCTCCTGCCCAATTTCACTCCTCGCTTGTCCAATTTCATTCTCACTAAAAAAAAAAACCCAGCTTTTCATTAAGCCTATTCTTGCGACTTTCAGCCTTCCTGTTTTCTGAGTTCCCCCAAGATGCTGAACCGTGGCTACTAAGTTTAGCACCTGACTCAGTACAGTTCAGACTCATTTCAGAGTTTGTGTGATTCATGTCTTCCACTGTAGTATGAGCCTTCTCAAGACAGACAGCTACGTTTTGGCTTCCATGTATTCTGTGACTAGACAAATGGTTTGGAAGAGAATATATGATTCAGGAGTATTTGTTGACATGGCTATGAGGTATCAAGGCCTTTGGGGACAGCCCAGTCCAGTTGTGATGATTAAATCAGTTACTTTCTGAAACCCTCCAAGTGATGTAGGCACAGAGTAAGTCTCCTGCCATCTACTCACAGTGCAGGTAAGACCTTGGAGTCTCGGTTTTCTTATCTACAAACTAGAGGGGGCTAATACTTGACAGGGTTGCTATAAAGATTAAATGACAAAAAGATATATAAAGTCTCTAATATACCCTTTTACCAATGGCTAGATCCAATAGATGGTGACAACTTTTCTTATTCATGAATGCTGGCAAAAGAAAGCAGCAAGATTTAGTTCTGTAAATGATTTTTACTCACCAAAGGAGCCTGAGTAGGGAGCACAGTAGGGAGACAAGAATAACGGACGTACCATCTGCCCCACTTGAGTGGTGTGGTGTCAAGCTGTCTGGAGGAGATTTACTTTATAAGAGAAAGAGAGCCTGTCTAGATGGTAACTGCATATAATGGTTCAATTCTGGGTCCAACAAGTCCCCTAGTGTAAGGCTCAGGCAGTGCTGTGTCTCAAGAACAATGGCCCAGGAATAGGAATCAGACCTTCATCCTTTGCAGAGTGACTCTCCATGTAGGAGCACGCAGGATGGATCTGCCAATCCTGTAGCCATTGGAATACAAAGAGGCTCAGAGAAAAACAGAGGTGGCACATTAGTAATAGACTTGCAATGCTTAGCATGTGCTTGCTTTGCTATGAGAGCTTCATAGAGTAATAGCTCTACGGGGCAGCTACCATTATTCAGTGCTGTCATCTCTGTCTACTTCTCCAGCTCCATCCATTCTCTGTCCTTCTGAGTTCTACTTTGCTGTCAAGAAGGGCTGCAGCCCCCACCCACCCACCCCCGACTTCCTCACACTGGATTGCAGTGGGATTAAGCCGTGGCTGAGGGAGGGCTACTAGCAGGAAAACACCAGCTTCCCAGAATAGGCAGAACAGCATCGGGACTGAGAGATAACAGTGGTAGTGTCCCCCCTTCACCCCCCAGAGAAAGACACAGATGGCTATCACTGTCACACCCACATCTCCACAGACAAAAACATCATTATCCTAGTAGAGCCCTATGAGCTAAGAGTAGCATTGGCTGTTTTATGTCACCATTTCTGGTGTTTGCTATTGCCCATTGTTTTCTCCTGTCCTGCCCACAGTAATGACAGTTTATTGTTATTATTATTATTATTATTATTATTATTATTATTATTATTATTATTATTATAGCCTCATCAATCTAAGGAGACAGCTGCATTGTTCTGGGACCCTGACTGCTATGACTTTACAGACATTGGACCCCAGAAGAGTACACCAAGTAAATGGAGTGGAGTTGGGTTTCCAACCAGACATGCAGGCATCCTGGGGATGTTAAGGCTTGCTTCTATCTGCCAATGCAGATTATGGGGATAACCAAGACAGAATCCAGAGAATGGCTGAGATGTAGCTACAAGCTTTCCCACCTGCCTAGGGGCCTCCATGGTTGGCTCATGACTGCTGGCCCAGGGTGAGTTTAGATGTAGTAGCGCTGCTAATTTCCTCCTTCTGTAAGGAAAAGCATAAGTCCAGGCCAATGAGATGTTTCAGAGGGAGGGGGATCAGTCAGTGAGATGTCTCAGAAGGAGGGGTTCTTGATGTGCGAATCTGATAATCAGAGTTCTAACCTGCATCAACAGTTGGAGGAGAGAAACAACTCCTGAAAATTGCTCTCTGATCTAAACACACACACACACACACACACACACACACACACACACACACACACACCACATAATTAAAAAAACAAAAAAGTGTAGGAGCTGGAGAAAATGTTCAGCAGTTAAGATAATGGTTATCATTCGAGAATGAGTGGAAAGAGGAAGCATGCCAGACACTTTAGGCCTATTGCACTGAGATAGGACTTGTGGTCATTTCCTGCTTTCTTGTGGTCTCTCTCCTTTTTTCTCCTTGTGAGGATGAGGATAATTCACAAAGATCCTCATGAACATAGGATGTGGAGGAATGAGTCCTTCACTTGGTGCCGATTCTTGCTTGGTGGAAGTGTGAGACCCCAAAGCGCTTCCCCCTGAAATGTAAAGCCCCTAAACGCTCCCCCAAGCCTGTTTTCATGATCTCTAAGAATACAGCCAGTAAGAAGCTCTTTGTACTCTAAAGCTAGCAAGAAGCCTTTTGTTCCTCTACCTTAGGTGACCTAGCCAGGCATGTGTGCCTGCCTGCCTATGTCAAGGACTCCTAAACTCCACAAAGAAGAGCTGTAGCTCACCCCCCACTCCCAACTCCTCCCAATTCCTCACTCTTTCCTTTAAAAGCCCCCTACTGTTACAGCTCGGGGTTGAACTTCCCTGCCCTGTGCAGCGAAAGGAGTTCCTCCTCAGCTAGCTGACAATAAACCTCTTGCTGTTTTACATCAAGCAGTTTCTCTCAAGTCTGTGGGGACACCAGCTCATCCTGGGTCAGGAGTGACCCTATTTCCGGGGTCTTACAGAAGCAGCTAATGAATACACACAATTGTCCTTCACACGCCTGCCGTATCTTTGTGATGGCTCAGAGGATCCTCACACCATCACATTTTCCCTCCTCAAATCTGAAACGATAAAGTTACCGGAAGTGTCACACATCCAGGTACATATTCACTGACCCACCCACTGAGATTCACACCCAGTTCAGAACTCTTCTGTAAGCAAAACCGAAAAGAACAAAGCCAATACTTGACCATATAAGACTTTTACAATTTAGCATGATTTTATTTCTTTGTTTGAAGCAAGAAGCAATCCTACTATCTGGCCCAAGCTTGTCTCAAAGTTGCAATCCTCCTGCCTCTGCCCCCTGAGTGCTGGGATTCTAGGCATGTTCTACTGTTCTGCTTCGTGCTGTTTTTGAAGGGTATTTAGATTCTTTCCTCTTTCATCCGTCAGTATTTTTTGTTCTTAAGAGAGAATTCTTTCAATTTGACCATAGAGCCAAAGAACCTGGATTTATATTCTGGTTTGGTCACTCTCTGATCTTGGGTTTTTCCCATGAACTGATCCCAAGAGAGCAACATGGATGAAATCAGCTGATTTGAGAAGTGGTGGTAGGAAGACCCAATAAGAAAATGGGGACACACTGTAGTCATGGTTACCAGTTAACATGGTACGCCCTGGGAGGAAATCCACTGCAGGACGCTCAAGATTCTAGACCACTGCATCCGTGGGAAACTATAGAACACATGTATCCACAAGCTTGCCACCAAAGGGAAGAGAAAGCTACGACTGATCTATTGGCTTCCATCTCGTGTAGGCTCTGGGCTGCTCTCGGCGAGTGAATTCTCTAGAATGTCAAGTCTGTACACAAGTGTTCTCCAGTGACTCTCCTTGGGAGAGTAAGGACTAGTGCTTGCACGAGACCACTTGGAGCCAAGAGGATGTGGGAAGGGTTGACTGTCTGTCTGCTCCAGTCCATTCTTCTCACTCAGATCCATCCCTGCAACTGTCCTATCACTGGGTTCTCAACACGTCTAGTCACATTTTCAAAAGAAAGCAAAGATTAATAATAGGCTGGTTAATCTAATGTGAACCCCCTCAAGAAAAAAGAAACAAACAAACAAACAAACAAAAAACACATGTTGGAAACACGCTGAGTAGTATAATGTTATAAGGGATGGAAGAGATGGAAGACTGATAGTTAGAAGGGCTCTACCTTCATGAACAGATTTACTGTTCGTTATTATGTAAAGGGGTTTAAGGCTGTGAGGCTGCCCTTTTGTGCTCTCTCTCTCTCCTCAATCCCCAACCCTTGTTTTACTCTCTCCGTCATGAGAACAAGCAACTGAAAGGCTCACCAGATGTCAGTACCTCAGTATACCAACCATGTCCCATGTGCAGAACTGTGAGGAGAAAGTTTCTTTTCTTTGACTATTGCACATTCTCTAGCATTCTGTTACAGCTGTCCAATACAGACCAAGGCACGGAGGTGCCAGTTATACAAGCGAGTGTCCTCTGCTTTGGTTGACCTGAAGGCTTTCAGCCTACTCTTTGCCACATGTTTCTTACTCACAGTATAGAGTCCCCTGCCCGTTAGCAACCCTCCCCATGTTCCCTCCCCACTTCTGTCTAAATCTATGCAGAGGGCATTTTAATTCTACTTCATATAAGTTTATATTAGAAGTAATTGTTACCCCCAGCACTAAGGGACATTCCTATAACATTAGCTACTCAGAAAGCTAAAGCAAAAGGATCACTTGAGCCTAGGAGTTTAAACCCAGTCTAAGCGATTGAAAAATATTACCTCAAAACTCATTCTAATTTCATTTAAAAACAAAAGTATTGTCAATCCTGTCAGAGCTGGAGTCTTTGATCATTGTCTTTAGAGAAGTAGAGTTGTCTTTGACAATGTGAGAACTAGGGTTCTTCAAAGAAAAAGAGACAGTTAGATGTAACATATGTATATATAGAGATAGAAAGATGATAGATAGATAGATAGATAGATAGATAGATAGATAGATAGATAGATAGATATAGACAGATGTGTAAGAAGAAATTTGTTATAGAATTAACACACACAGTGCGAGACTAAGAAGTCCCACAACAGGTTGATCACACACTAAAGAGCCAGTGATATAGTTCTGTCCAAAACTGGAGGAAAGACAAGGGAGAACCAAGGACGGGGGTTTAAGTGCTGGAGACCCAAGGATCAAAACCTGGAGCTCTGATGAAGAAAAAAAATGGATGATCTAGCTCAGTATAGGACAAATTGGCCCTTTCTTCATTTCTGTGTTCTGTTCAGACCTTTTAATTCAAAGACATTTTCCACCCACGCTGTCAATTTCCACTCATACTGCCAAGGACAATCTCCTTTACTAAGCCTGCTGATTCCAGCATGATCTTCTTTAGCAGTCACCCTTGGAGACACGTCTAGCAGTGCTTTCCAGCTGACCATCACTTAGCCTGTCAGGCTCCCATGAAAACTGAAGTATCACAGCCCCTTCTTGAAGCTATTCTGGTCCCTAACTCTAGCATTGCAAACTCCTTACCTCTGCTTCAGTCACATATCCCTGCCTCTGTTCAGATGCTCATCTCCTCGCTGTGGTAGCTGAATCTGTAAGTACAATGCCTGTGCTTGGTGTGATGCTCTGTGCTTGGAATGAACCCTCTGATGTGACCTGCTGTTACCATTTCTCTCTGGAAACTCCAACTTTGCCCTCTGATTTGAACTTCAATATTATGGTTCCCTTCCTGACCAAATTCTTCTTCATTTGTCTAACCTCCAACACTAGGACAAGAATTGTGCTGTTATGTAAAATAACAAAGTATCAGTTGACCAATAAACATGGACCAGCAGAGTAATTTTTAGCTTGAAGAAGGAGGAGGAGAGGAGGAGAAGAAGTAGTCATCAATTAAAAGAAGTAATGAGGTGGTGCTTGATAATGTCACAAGCGGCTGTCACCACTACCACTAAGATTTGGTTTATCATTTACCATATGGACATATATGGTAGTTTGAATAAGTATGGCCCCCATAGATTCATGTGATTGAATGCTTGGCCCATGGGGAGTATCACTATAAGGAGGTGTGGTCTTGTTGGAGTAGATATAGCCTTGTTGGGGAAAGTGTGCCACTGTGCGAGCCAGCTTTAAGGTCTCCTACACTCAAGCTCTGCCTAGTATTGAACACAGTCTCATTCTGCTCATTCTTCAGCACCATGTCTGCCAACATGCTGCCAGGCTCTCCATCGTGATGATAATAGGCTAAAGTCCTGAAACTATAAGCTAGCCCCAATGAAATGCTTTCCTTATAAGAGTTGCCGTGGTCATGGAGTCTCTTCACAGCATATCACACAAAGGGAAAACATACCTAAGGCTATCTAAAACATAAAGTCACAGTAAACACTCATTAGCTTGAAACAGATTGAGAATCGTGAAACCATAGGAATCAATGTAGCCAGCATGTGCTAGTGGCACATGGTGGTGACATAAGAATATTTGTTGAATCATGAGGGGATGCTTATATCTAACATTTCAATCAGGCTTTCTTGATAACTTTACTGATATAACACATTTACCATACAGCTCTGAAAAAAAGACTTTGCTTCCTGGGACTCACTTCCTCCATTGTAGAACACAGCACCCCTCTGGTGCCTTCCAGGTCTAAAATTCTCTTCCATGAACCAGGTTAAAGTTCATTTTGTACTACCCATGTAACAGATGTCTCCTTCAGGTATCTGTTTGCAGTGGTTTGAATATGCTTGGTCCAGGGGGAGTGGCACTACGAGAAGATATGGCCTTTTTGAAGTGGGTGTGGCCTTGAGGAAGTGTGTCACTGTGTAGGCAGGCTTGGAGGTTTCCTAGTGCTCAAGCTCTGCCCAGGGTGAGAGAGACCCTCCTCCTGGCTGCCTTCAGATCAAGAAGTAGAAATCTTGGCTCGGAAGGAGTTACAGAGACAAAGTGTGGAGCAGAGACTGAAGGAATGACTATCCAGAGACTGCCCCACCTGGGGATCCATGCCATAAACAACCACCAAACCCAGACACTATTGTGGATGCTAAGAAGAGCTTGCTGACAGGAGCCTGATATAGCTCTCTCCTGAAAGGCTCTGCCAGTGCCTGACAAATACAGAAGTGGATGCTCACAGTCATCCATTGGACTGAGTACAAAGTTCCCAATGAAAGAGCTAAAGAAAGTACCCAAGGAGCTGAAGGGGTCTGCAGCCCCATAGGAGGAGCAACAATATGAACTAACCAGTAACCCCCCCGCCCCCTGAGCTTCCTGGGAATAAACCACCAACCAAAGAAAACACATGGGCAGGGCGGGGGCGGGGGGACTAATGGCTCCAGCTGCATATGTAGCAGAGGATGGCCTAGTCAGTCATCAATGGGAGGAGAAGCCCTTGCTCCTGTGAAGTCTCTATGCCCCAGTGTGGGGATGCCAGGTCCAGGAATCAGGAGTTGGTGGGCTGGTGAGCAGGGAGACAGGAGAGGAGATGGGGGTTTTCAGAGGGGAAATTAGGAAAGGGGATGATAACATTTGAAATGTAAATTAAGAAAATATCTAATAAAACTTTTAAAAATTTATTTAAAAAAAAAAGAAATCTTGGTTGCTCCAGCCATGTCTCCCTGCACGTTGCCATGCTTCCCACCATGATGATAATGGACTGAATCTCTGAAACTGTAAGTCAAACCCAATTAAATGGACTCTTTATAAGATAAATGTGCATTATAAGAGTTGCCTTGATCCTGGGGTCTCTTCACACCAATGAAACCCTAAGATAATGCTCACAATGTCTCTCTGCTAGAGACTACTTTCTTGATAATTCTGTGTAAGATACAAATGTCTCTGCTCCTTGCCCCTCTGCTTCTCGCCCCTCACATTCCAACACTTCTTCCTTATATACTATAGCCCTCTTGTGTCTTTATTCATGATTTGATTTTTATCTGCCTTCGGATACAAGGGTCCCAGTATCCTTGTAGAGTAGAGTCACAGCTGTGTCTCCATCACCTGGCACAATGCTGGTCTCATAGGAAGGGCTCAGTATATAGCTCCGGAGCTAAAACAGAACTTAGACAAGCTATAAGGAATACAAACTGGAGAAGAATATAAACACTGCTTAAGAAAGCAAACTTTCAAATCTCTGTACCCTGTTTCAGAAGAGCTCATGGCTATGAAATCAATGCAGCTAACTCCACCCCTCCTCCCATTTCCTTTCTCAAAACCAACTCCCCCACACAACACTTTGCAGTCCTGGTCCGAATTATTCTCCAATGTGAAGGGAATCCAACAGCACACATTTCTAATCAGTAAAATTCAGTTTTGCTTATTCAGGCTGCCTTGCCGTAATGTCAGGGCTCCAGACCATGGCTATTTGGTAGCAGAG
Source organism: Mus minutoides (assembly GCA_902729485.2). NCBI lineage: Eukaryota > Metazoa > Chordata > Mammalia > Rodentia > Muridae > Mus > Mus minutoides. The sequence goes on from LR755132.1 coordinate 67,263, forward strand.
AGCTTATTGCCATAAGCCATGCTGCTATCTGCTAGAGGACGTGTTATTGAGCACTGTGTTGTCTTGCATTCTGTAATGTGACATTCTGAGTTTGAGTCCTAGCTTTGCAATGTTAGTTGCATGGTTTGGGGGCATGCTATCTAACTTCTCCTGGCCTCCATTTCAGCATCTGTAAAATATGGATCATGATTATGTGAGTTTTTTCCTCCCTTCCCCTGTCATCCTCCATCCTACCTGTCTACTTACTTGTGTTGGAAGCTGCCTTGGAACTCAGAGTCTGGGACCCTTGGATTAGGAGACTAGGAAACCCTGGCAGGAGATCCAAAGGCAGAAGGATTAGGGTAGAAGTGGCTAGTTTTACCCACTCCTGTATTCAAGAGTGTCATCAGGATGCCGCTGTTTGTAGCCTCTGTATCACGGTGAAGGATGACACTTGTTTCTAATGCTTCCACACTCTCCTCTAGCCCTTTCAGACCCGAAGGGTTAGGAGATTTTAGCCCTGAATAGATGAACTAGGTTCCTTGAAGACCATCCTGATCCTTTCCAAACTTCTCAAAGTTATCCACTAAAATTGTGGCAGTTACTCCTTGGAGCCGGTGCTTCCGACCATCCACCAAAGAGTGCCCAATGTTGCAAACATGCACATGGAAACTGAACAGATGATCATGTGGGGAGCAGCTAGGACACTTCCAGGGTCTGCATCAGCCCTCGACTCCAGTTAACTATCACCCATGCTGAGTAAGTGGAGAAGGGTTATATGAGATAGCACGTTAGCATATGTGAAAATATTGTTCAGAACCGACAGGCTTTCCCTTTATGGAAAAAAGACTTACTTCGAGCTTAGAGAAAATGACACCGTCTGACGTCTTCTCTGTAAGATCTTAGACAAGATAGTTGACTCTGTCTTCTGTTCATGGAAAGTGGCTTTCCTGCTGTAGCCCTCATACCTGAAAGTGTACATAGGCTCCAGGTTCACCTCTACCCCTCCTTTCTTGGGATCCCTTACTGAAATGATGTGGGAGAGTGACAGATGAGAAGTTGTGCAATGTTGTCATCTTACACCCCCCAGTCTCGCCTGTTCCTAGCTGTCCCTCCCAGACAGTGCCATTTGAAGGGCCATCCATACATCAGCCTCCCTGGAACTGGTGTCTCTGGCTCTGTGGCTGCTGGGCTGTGTTCCAGAACCTCATCCATGGGCATGTGGAACTCTTTGCAGAAGCAACAGCTTTTGTTCTCTACCCTTGTGAACTTTGCCATCTTGGAGGTCAGTGGGCTTTTTTTTTTTTTTTGCTTTTCTCCCTCTTTGTCATGTGAAGATGTGGTCTCCACCCCCTTTTAGTTTTGTGTGTGTGTGTGTGTGTGTGTGTGTGTGTGTGTATGTGTGTCCTCTGCTGTCCACACCATGGTCAGCACTGAAACTGGGAAGAAGTAAGTAGACAGGCATGGGAAAGGGATCAGTACTGCTCTGGGCAGAAGGAAAACAAACAGATAAAACAGATGCTTGATGTTTCTATGGTAACGTTGAGAATGAAGGAGCACGGTGCACACCACAAGGTCAGGAACAAGGTACATCAAATGATAGGACCTTGCGGGTATTACTCAAACAGAGAATATAAATGAAAACTCTTAGAGAGAAAGTATGTCTGTAGAGACTGATCAATTAGAACTGCAGTTCTAAGGAGAGACTGGAATACAGCAGGACCAAAGGCTAGTTCCCTTACCCTGGGCTAGTTCTAGCTCTCTGGAAAAGCCATTCCTTGCCCACCTCTGTGTCAGAGCCAGCATCCTGTGCCAAATAGATAAGAATGTTCTAGAACCTATTAATTTACCAGACTCCTAGCTTCTACCAATCCAAAAGCTAAAGGTGTCACTATAACAGCTGAGGCCTATAGAAAAGCTTCCCCTATCTTGTGTGCAACCATCACTCTGATGTGCCCACCAATGTATTTTAAACCTTCCTTCACTTTGTTTTGAAAAGCTACAAGAACTTAATGAAGCTGTTACTATGTCGGAATGTGGAATTTAGGGTGTTCCCGGGCCATGGTCACTCAAAATGGCCGCCGATCAAACCATCTCTTATTCACTTTAAAATGAGAACTGTCGTTTTTTTACCTGGACGAGAACCAAAGCCCTCTGTGTGGTGTCTGATAATGCCTGGCAACCACCACCTCCACTAGGTTGAATGTTCTTTAGTCAATCATCTCCCCATTTTCACAGAGTGTTGAACACGGGAGTCTGACTTTCCGGTCTGTACTGGGTTCCACAAACGATGAGGCTCGTCCAGCAGACCGTCTTCAGCTTGCTTCCCAAATCACTGATGCTTACGGTATCGTGTGGATTCATCATCATAATGGAAAGGAAAACAAGGCTGCTCAAAGACAGCATGTCGTGCTACAACTGCATTATTCAGCTCACCATGGTCTGGTGACGGCTCCTATGTGTGAGGAACTATGCCGATAACTCTTTGAACCCAAATGTCCCGCTTTGCAGCTCCCAGAAGAGCTGATTAACATGTGATGGGATTGGAACTGACCTTACTGTGAACTGTTCAGTCAGATCTGTGGTATCTTAAGTCCTGGGGAAAAAATGAGTTTCATATTTCATCACAGAGCCGTGACTTGCATTTGGACAGTGAGTCACGCAGTTTCAACCGGGTGAACAAGCATCTTGAATACTTCAATTTGGATTTCAAAGCCAAAGAGCAGCCAATTTTCATCTGATTTGAGGAACAGTGCAACTCTCCAGCACCCCGGGTCTCTACTCTGGACCTGAGAGTGCCCCGTTCTGAGATCCCCTCAGGGTAAAGCTCTACACCTAAAGCTTCTCACACATAGGGGCCACGACCAGATCATTGTTAACTAAATGATACAGTTGTAACATTGCGTGCTGTCTTTTAGCAGCCTCCTTATGATGAATTGGAACAATACAATAACTGTCTATTCACATAGTAGCATCAGTGCTTTGGGTATAGAAAAGAAAAGCCTATCAGCTTGCCTTTCTAAAACTGAGATGTCTCTAAGACTCAGTGGAGAAAGAAAGGTAGGGTAGATCTGAGGGCGACAAAGGAGGTAAGGAAGGTAGCCGTTGTACAAATAGCTGTAAAAGAGTCTAGAGTTTGAGTTTGTTGGTCATAGGACCACAGGGTTGCTTTGCCATCAGGTTTTAGTCAATACTTGATTTAGAGTTGGACTCATAAAGAGTTTGGGCTAGAGCCAAAACCAAGGGAAATGTGGTGTTCTCAGTAAGTTCCACGAAGCTGAGTGAAACCGCCAGGAACAGCCTCTTCTTCACTTGCTTTTGTTTGTTTTTGAGATCTACTCTCACTCTGTAGACCAGGCTGGCCTTGAACTCAGAGACCCTCCTGCCTCTACCTCCAGAGTGCTGGGGTTAAAGGTTTGTACCACCACACATAACTTCCCATCCATGTTGCTTTGGGCATTTTCAGAAAACTGAATAAAAAATATCTGAAGAAAGGAAATAGACACAGAATGTCCTATGTCCTACAGTTCAAATCCTTTGGGGTGTTGTATCTACAGAGTAGGCATAGGGTATGCCTAAGAAAACTCATGATATTATATATCATAACTTTGGGGTGTAGATGGTAAGAAGAAAAAGAAATGATCCAAGCTAGCACAAGTCATAAGACATAGCCTTGGGCTGCCTCAGAGACAAAGTGGGTGGGGTGCTCTCATGAACTCAAAGGTCAAGGGTGAGTCAAAGGAGCCTCACCAACCAAAACATTGGCCAAGTGATGTTCATGGTCAGAATTATCTGATTTCTGGGCTTTGGATTCTGTAACCTACAACGCAAGGGGTGTGGCTACTTCATATGCTAATGAGCCATGTGATATTAGGGAGTGCCTTGCATATTTGTGAGTGGGTGTTGATGAGTGGGGAAGTTCTATTAGGATTCCTTTATCTGTCATTTTAAGATATTAATTTCTCACTATAGGTTCATGCTTGTCATAGAGGCTAAAATGTTCCTCATGAAGACTAGATTGCTCCACCTCTAGTTAGAAGTCACAGATATGAAGTCTCTGTTGCTGTTGGGGCCACTTGCCTTTGCCAGCTCAGTGTTTTGTCTTGTTTTGTTTTTTTGTGTTATGGACCCCACCTTCACAGTTTCTCCTTTTCCTTCCTGACAGCAGAGATCTTGCAAAAGTCCAAGTTAATATTCTGTTTACTTGGAGGGCTGGGAAAAAGGAAGGTCTCACCAGCCTGATATCTCTTTCTCAACCCCTCTCTGTCTCTTTCTCTTGCAACTTCTATCTTCTTATTTCTATTTCTATTTCTGTATTTGATGTTGTATCAGATCCAATGGAGATATTGTGGACTAAACTGAATAAAAGTGTAATATGAATATTCACATTTTGTATTTTCTTATAGGTTTTTATATTTTTAAAACAATTTTAGATTTATTTGTTTATTGATTGATTGATTGATTGATTGTATATGAGTAAACTGTAGCTGTCCTCAGACTCACCAGAAGAGGGCATCATATTCCATTACAGATGGTTGTGAGCCACCATGTGGTTGCTGGGAATTGAACTCAGAACCTCTGGAAGAGCAGTCAGTGCTCTTAATCATTGAGCCATCTCTCCAGCCCCCAGATTTTTATATTTTAGTGTGAATATTTCTATATGTTTTGACATCCTGTGATATATGTATATATTTTTCCATATTATTTCCAAATTGCAGGGTATTTGAGGATTTAGCCTCTAGGTATCCTGAAACTAACTCCCCCCCCCCACCATACCCATAGCAATTGTAAAAACTGCATGGTATTTGGTATAGGAACAGATTGGTTGATCAATGGAATTGAATCAAAGACTCAGAAATAAACCCATACACCTATTGATTTTTCTTACAAAGAAGTCAAAACCATACTATGGAAAAGAGAGAACAAATTCAACAAATGGTGCTGGTCTAACTGAGTGTCCACATGTAGAAGAATTCAAATAGATCCATATTTATCACCTGCACAAAACTCAAGTCCAAGAGGATCAAAGACCTCAACATAAAACCAGATACACTAAATCTACTAGAACAGAAATTGGAGGATAGCCTTGAACTCATTGGTACAGGAGAAACTTCCTGAACAGAACACCAATGGCTCAGGCCCTGAGGTCAACAAGTAAATGAGACCTCATAAAACTGAAAAGCTTCTGTAAGTCAGAGGACACTATCATTAGGACAAAATGACAATATAGATTGGGAAAAGATCTTCACCAACCCTACATATGACAGAGTGCTATTATCCAAAATATATAAAGACCTTAAGAAATTAGACACCAACAAACTAAATAACCCAATTTAAAAATGAGGAAGAGAGCTAAACAGAGATTCTTTTTATTCCCAATTTTTTATTGGATATTTTCTTAATTTACATTTCAAATGCTATTCCGAAAGTCCCCCCCCTCCCTGCTCCCCTGCCCACCCACTCCCACTTCTTGGCCCTGGCGTTCCCCTGTATTGGGGCATATAAAGATTGTAGTACCAAGGGGCCTCTCTTCCCAATGATGGCTGACTAGGCCATCTTCTAAATAGAGATTCTTAACAGAGGAATCTCAAATGTCCAGGAAGCACCTTAAATAAATGTCCAACATCCTTAGTCCTCAGGGAAATGCAAATCAAACAACTCTGAGATTCCATCTTACACTGATCAGAATGGCTAAGATCAAAAACTCAAGGAACAGCATATGCTGGCAAGGTTGTAAAGCAAAGAGAATACTTTCCATTGCTAGTGGGAATGCAAACTTGTGCAATTACTCTGGAAATCAATTTGGCAATTTCTCAGAAAACTGGGAATAGCTCTATCTCAAGACCCAGCTATACCACTCCTGGGCATATACCCAAAAGATGATCCATCATCTCACAGGGACAGTTATTCTACTATGTTCACAGAAGCCTTATTGGTAATAGCCAGAAGCTGGAAACAACCTAGATGTCCTTCAGCTGAAGAATGGATAAAGAAAACGTGATTGTTCATTTACACAATGGAATTCTAGTAAGCTATTAAAAATGAGGATATCATTAATTTTGCAGGCAAATGGATGGAACTGGAAAATATCATCCTGAGTAAGGTAACCTAGACCCAAAAGAACATGCATGGTGTGTACTCACTGATAAGTGGATAATAGTCATAAAGTACAGGATAACCATGATACAGTCCACAGAACCAAAGAAGCCAAAGAACAAGGAGCGTCCAAGGGAGGATGGCTGAATCTTTCTCAGAAGGGGAAACAAAATAGATACTGGAGGCAGATGGAAGTAGGGAACTGGGTGGGAGCAGGGATGGGAAGCAGAACATGGAGGGGGATCAGTGACAGGGAGAGCAGGGGAGAGAAGAGGGTGATGGGTGGTGGAGAGAAGAGGGAGATGGGTGGTGGGTAGTTTGGGGAGGCAATTTCTAGGATGTGTCAGAGTCCTGGGATGAGAGGGAGGCCCTAGGGAGCCTATGGGAATGACTGTAGCTGAGACTCCTAGCAATTGGGGATATGGATCCTAAACTGGCCACTTCCTGTAGCCAACCAGGACTCCCAGGAGAGAGATAAAGACAGCAACCCACAACCACAAAATCTTCTACCCAAAATGTGCCCTGCCTACAAGAGGTGCAGGGACAAAGATAGAGCTGAGAGGGAGAGAAAGGACCAACCAATGACTGGCCAAAATTGAGACCCAGCCCATGGACAAGAACTAATCCCTAACATTATTAATGATACTCTGCTATGCTTGCAGACAGGAATCTAGCATAACTGTACTCTGAGAGGCTCCACCCTGCAGCCAATGGAAAGCGATGCAGAGACCCACAGCCAAGCAATAGATGGAGCTTGGGGGAGACTTATGGAAGAGTTGGGGGAAGGATTGAGGGACAAGAAGAGTACTGAGACTCCACAGGAAGACCAATAGAGTCAAGTAGTCTGGACTTCTGGAGGCTCCCAAGGACTGAATCACCAACCAAAGAGTGAGCACAGGTGGGACCTAAGCCCCCTGCACATATGCAACAGATGAGCAGCTTGGTCCCCAACAACAGGAGCAGGGATTCTCCCTGAGTCTGTTGCCTGTCTGCCTGTGGGTCCTGTTGCCCTAAATGGGCTGCCTGGTCTGGCCTCAGTGGGAGAGGATGTGCCCGGATGTGGAGGAGGTGTTGGGTGGGACCTTGGGGGGGTTCAGTGGGTAGGATGTGTGTGTGTGTGTGTGTGTGTGTGTGTGTTGGGGGGGGGGAAGGTCCTAGAGGAGAGATCCCAATCTCAAAGGAGAAGGGGAGGGAGGAGTGAATGAGGTTCTGCGTGAGGGGCTACTGGGAGGAGAAAGGAGCTGATATTGGGATATAAAGTGATTAAATAATACAGATTTTTAAAGAAACAATTAGAACAATGGAAGTTTAAAGGGATCAAGTTGCATTGAAAAGTCTGTAGGAGCTTTTAACTAGAAAAAACAGGAACTGATCTTCAAAAACTTGTTGAATTCCAGAATGCCAAGAAGAAAGAGGATTCTAGTTAGGAGAAATGTTAAGTAGGGAAAGATCATAAATGTGTAAAGGGTAAGAAGAGAACAGAAAGCAGACTGCACATCCACCTAAGTATCAGAGGGGAAGAAGTGAGGACAGCCTGAAATGCCCACTTTGGAGATGCTCTTCTAACCTACACTGAGGATGTGGTCGTTTACACTGCCCTGGACTAGATAATTCTGGATACAAGTTTCAAAACTAGCACCATCCTAAACCAAAGGGAGTAAAGTAACTTAAAAAAAATAAAAAATCAAAAATTTAAATAAAAAAAAAAAGGAATCTGAAGCCCTAGGGGTTAAGATTGGCATGTTTCCGTGGTCCTGATAAAATGCTTCCGTGGTCCTGGCCCCTCCATTCCCAACCAGCCATGTTCATTCTTCACCTTGGCTTCTCTACAGCTGCCCCATCCATTCCTCTCTGTACAACAGATTTTACTGTGTATGTAATTACATTAAAAAGCCCACCCCTCAGTTCACACACCCCATTTCTTCAGTTCAAATGGCCAACAGAAGCTACTAGCATGGTGGCCTCTATCAGCATAAAATAACAACTCAACAACAACAACAACAAAAACAAGAAAATAGTTTATTCTAGGCCAAATATTAGTGACTATATCCCAGGAATCTGAACTCAAGTCACTATCAATGCCATGCTCCACCATGGAAGAGATGGCATGAACTGTCATAGTCATGGCACAAAAGAATGGTAAATATTACGTGTGCCAGTTTGTAGTGGCAGGGATATCACACCCATGAGCTGCAGTAAATGGAGAAAATGTCTTCTGTAGGACCTACAGATTCTTAGCTTTAGGTCTGGGAGAGGTTACAAACACTTGAATCTGGGTGATTTGTTCCACTTTTTTACACTAGAAGTCCAGCAGATATAAGGTCAGATGCAGAGGTTGACTGCAAATGTCTATTTAAAGAGATTAAAGAGACCGCTAGGTAACTATGACTCTTGGGGTTCTACATTCCACCCTTCCATAATCACAGCGCTCTAGCCAGCTAGCGTCAGTCTGCAGGCTCCAAGACATAGATATGGCTCCCTCAAACACCTTGGTTCACAGAGTCGATTCCATCCCTATGAAAGCCAATCTGACCCTCTGGCACATTCACAGAAGAGGTACAGCATGGAGTAGTAAACCTGGCTTCTGGGCTCACCTCTCAGATAGCAGACTTCTCAGAGACAGAATACAGAACGGCAGGCTGGTCAAATGCACTAAAGGATGTTTTCAGGAGTTTCAAAGCCAAACACATGTTTGGGGGAACAAGAGAATGAAATGTTATGATCCTGGTGTCAATAAGATGCAAGATGGGTCGGGGTGGAAGAGCTTGGAGACAAGAAGACCATATGGCAGTTATTTAACTATAATCTTTGACAGCTGGAAATGATGGGGCCATGGTTAACCTGACCACTGATTACTTCTATAAAATAAAATATGACTCAGGAAAAAAATCACTCTTAATCACCATAGAAACATTTCTTAATTCATAGTTCAGAACCAAGCCTAAGATGTTTGGTATTATGTGCTATTTATATTTTGCTGTTCTAGCCCTCTTTTCTCCGGTGGCTGCCCAACTCCTTGCTTTGAAATTGGAGCTAGGATAACCTAAACTAATAGCAGGAAACCCATACACTAGGTAGGTCTCCTGCTGTCCTGCTTTAGCTATTACATCAGGCAATATAAATCCTCAGTCCCTAAAGCTAGGCAAAATCTATCTGCTCATCTGTTGTTAATAAGGTTGACTGGTTAGCTGAGGTCATGGTTGCTGGTCTAAATCCATCGCATTGGGCAGTCAGCTTCACTCTGCTCCTTGACCACAAACCATATCCTCAGAAGACTCCTTCCTCAGTTTCAGTTGTGTGAGGGTTAGAAGACCAGGCTTGGGAGCAAAATGAAAATTCTATCAGTCTTCCAACATCTCCTCCTTCATCCTGTTTCTGAGATGGCTTTCTTCCTGTGTTTATGTCCTCTGTGACATGCTGGCCTTCCATATTAGGTATCCTTGGGCTCGCTTTCAATTAGAATGAAATACTATTACTTCGGCACCTTTGTGTGTTGTGAACAGTTCTATTAGAATGATGGCCCAGACCTGAAATACTCAAACAGCAGGAGGATCAAAAAAGTTCATACAGCCAGGGATACCAAGTAAGACCTTGTTCAAAATGAAAGGCACAGAAAACCCGCAGTGAAGCAAAGTACACCGCCTTCTACATCACAAAGGCCAAAGGTAAGGAAGCGAATCACTGTGCTAGGACTGGATAGGCCAACCAACAGGAATTTATCTCCCAGCTCTGTAGTCTGACAATTTCAGTAGGCTTAGTTTCTTGAGAGACATAACTCCTGCTGTGTGTGCCTGTGGAAAAAAATCTCTCTCTCTCTCTTTCTCCTCTGTCTTTCCCTCTCTCTTTCTTTCTCTCTTTCCCTCTCCTTCTCTCTTTCCCTCTCTCTTTCCTTCTCCCCCTCTCCCTCTCCCCTTCTACCCCCTTCTCTCATGCATGCTCGCTCTGTTTGTGTGCACATGTGCTCATGTGTGCACACTAAGTTTTTCTTCTCATTAGAAGAGTCAAGGGCAAACAGAACTCATTCCTGTGAATCAAACGATGACTTTTATCTTAATGACCTCTTTATAGGGACTATCTCCAAGTACCGCCATCTTTTTAAGATACCAGATTAGAATTTCAACATGTGACTGTGGAGGGTATAACAAAGTACTTACCAGGCAACTCTCAAGTTCAAAGGCTAAATACATATCCCATTGCTTTGTACAACAAATATGAGCTAATAAAAAAATCAGTCTTAATTCCATCCAGATGTAGAAAAAGACTTTATATTCCTCCTGGTTATATGTTTCCCAAGTTCTAAACCTTTTACTTGTACCAGTTAAGAAATTCCTAAAATATTCAAGGCACTATGATGAGTTTGCTAGAAAATTACTGTTGAATCAAATACAGTTTTCTTTTGGCATCTGTTATTCCAGGTCATGCTCATGCTGAGCCAGTTTTCTCCCTCACAGATTTAAAGGCAGGACTCCTGCTTAGTGCATCTCAAGGGGCAAGGGAGAAAAACTTACCCCGAACACCAACCTACACTGTTGAACTTAGATTCTCCCAGAGCAGAAAGACTTTTGAAGTCCTACAATCCATCACACCCCCTCACTTCACAGTTAAGGAAACTAGGGCTCAGAAATCCAAATGATACAGTGGAGCTTTGGTGGCTAGCATATAGCTTGAACAAGACATACCTGGCTTGGAGAACTGGCTCTAGCATTTGTCAAGTCATTTGTTCTACACTCCTGTTTCCTCATTTGCAAAATAGTAATAGGAACTCCCAATCTCACAGAGCTTTGTAAGAATTATGTAGCTATTTCCTCTGAGTGGAACCATTCTCTCCTGGAGGAAAGAGGGAGGTTTAGAAGGGTCTGGAGTAAATGAAACTACAAGGCTCAGGAAGCTCATGAGGCTGACATGACTCAAAAGGCCCCTCCCCAATGAGATGTAAGTGGTACCAACTGTAGAGAGAGGAGACTGGCACTCTGAGCTGCCTAAAAGTTAGGTAGGAAGCTCCAAGGATACTTTTCTCATGAGTCCTTACACATGCTGAGGTGGGCTTTCCAGTGATCCAGCTGCCTTTGGGTCAATCATACCTCTGTAAGTAGCCCCTTACCCATACTCCTATAAATAACTCTACTAAGCCGTTGACTCACTAAGCTAAGCATGGATGGAATCGTTCCTTTGGTCTGTCTTTGGTGCCCTGTGTGGAATGAGAGGTTATACAACAGGAGGGTGAAAAAGTAAAAATAAACAGACTTTGGAGTACAGAGTGAATCCCAGACACTTGATAAAAGTCAAGTATATTTATGTCAGTACTGGGAGGGATAGAAGAGATTCCTTGTGGAGTAGATTCTTTCTCTGGCTCTTGGGGGATTCAGATGCAAACCAGCCCCTCATCTGTCAATAAAGCCCTAGAAAGAGTTTCTCACTTGAAGTGGGATTTTGAATAGAAAACTTCTAATGTTCTTTCTTCACGGTCCCTTAAAAACCAAGAAAACTATTTGATTTATGGCACTTTCTTAGACAACATTTAATCTACTCTGCCTTACAATATACCCGAAGCAGCATCTCTGGAGGTGCTATTTCTGATTCACTTTGCTAAAAATGTGTCTCCGTTCATTCTCTCATTCATTCATTCATTCATTCATTCACTCACTCATTCATTCATTCACTCATTCGTTCATTCACTCATTCATCCATTCACTTTGTACAATTGCAATAATCTTATAACATATTCTCCGTTCTGTGTTAGGTACAGTAAAAAACAAATATAAATCAAGGCAAGTTTCATGGGGAGCTTTGGTTCATTAGCTGAAGGACACAGAGAAGTTAAGTAAGCCTGTACACAGCAGTGTCTTGAATAAAGAAAAGAACAGAAGCATATATCAGGTGGTGGGTGAGTTCTGGACTCCATCTCTGTGTTCAATTTCTGAAGATAAGGAGAGAAAAACTGAGTTTTAAAAGAAAGATCCGCTATTCCATGTAGATGAAGTGATATCAACAGAGGTAATAGAATGTCAAGGAATCAGGGATTAATTGCACAAACGCTGAATTTTGAGGTCAGCTTTGCACGGATTGAAAGGTCACAATTGGACTTTATTTCTGGACGTATGTTTACTTAATCCAGTGTACAACCTACTTTGTCCAACCCACCTCGCCTGGGGCTCTTCCCTGCCTCCTTCTAATCTTCCATGACATTGGCAGGTAGACAACAATATCGATCAAATGTGTGACATCTTTCCTGCTGCCATGTCTAGACCATCTCTCTTTCTCTCTCTCTCTCTCTCTCTCTCTCTCTCTCTCTCTCTCTCTCTCTCTCTCTCTCTCCCCCTTTGCTACTTCACAAGAGAGTGACAAAGTGACACACACAATGCCATCCTTAACTTTTCTGATTTATGAACTAGCCTCCACACCAAATACTATTTCATCTCAAGACAGGCCTGGGCTTCTTGGTGACATGATCTGCAGTTTTACATCTTGGTAAAATAGAAATTTGATAAGTTATCAACCATACCCAGTCTGTGTTTGATAACTACAAAACCTGTTGGAAAAACATACCCCGAAAAGACTTTTTTATCTGAGCCTAAAATAGCTTGGTCTGATGATTTCATGGGATGTTCTACTTCTAATTTCTAGATCGCTGGATAATTTCAACAAGGGTTGTACTGGGCAAACTCTGTGTCAGCCTCACACTTGATTTACAGCCTTTTCAACTTTTACAGTGGAGTGGAGAGGTGAGTCACAGGTTATCACATAGCATTTGCATGTTGCTGAGCTTCAAGCCATCCTGTCACAAAATGTCAACTGCTGTGAATATATATATATATATTTGAAGAAGCCACAGTAGATGGAAAAATAATAGAATATCCCACTTTTATATCTAAGCATCAGTATAGATCTCCAAATATTTCCAAGTTATATATATAAATGCTTTAGAAAGCAAAGATGATTTCAAAATTAGAAACACACCCTTAGCCTAATTTAACAGATTGTGGCAAGATAGTTTTTTCTCTTCTTCAAATTGGCAGGTCATATTTATTAAGTCTTAAGTGAGACTTCTCAGATGCGAACAAATGCATTAAAATACTGTTTTTCCCCCCTAGGGTTGGATCTAAGTCAAATTAATGAGAAATGAGGAAATGACTCATTGGAGAGCATGAGATACTCCACATTTTAGAATTTATATTTTCCCCTCCCACACTCACTCAGGAATGAGCTCGAGCATAGTCTCCAGCAATACATTCTGCCTGACACCCATGCACACGCAGGAGACAACAGAATAAAGTGCACCGTGCTGAAGACATATGAGCAGAGTGAACTGGTCCCGTGCAAGCCACATCAGATAACCACTCACTGTACTAGATGGTTTTCTCAAATTCTTTGTAGCCCATGTGTGAGGGAGGCTCTTGGAGTCAGCGTTTGATAATAAGTAATATCTTTGGGGCTTTGATTAGCAAGCTTCAGCCTATCCGTTTCCCCTTGAACAAGAGCATGGATTTCAGCACACAACATCTGTAAGCAACAGAGACAGTGGGGGAGGGAGGCGAGGCCAGAGATAAAGATGCTCTATCCCAAAGCCTCCGTGTCCGGCATGTGCTCCAGACAGAACATAAAGCTGCTCGTTAAAAGCTGCTTTAAAAAAGAAAGGCTGGGGATCCCAGCAAGATAGGCAATGCTCTGGTCTAAGCTATTAGACCAGATTGAAAGTAGTTCCCTTTTTAATCATGAAAAGAAAAGGCCTTTTTTTTCCCACCTTGATCATGCATCCAACCTCAATTAAATGTGACAGGCATGGAGAGAAATTAGACTATTGGGAAGAAAATGAAAGTAAATACAACTTGGATAGAAAAAAAAATAAAGGAAAGGCTAACCAAAAAAAAAAAAAATCACAAACAGGGAAGGAAATGTGTTGGAATTGTTACAAAAGAAACAATAATAAAAAATTCGAGCAAGCTGGTACAGAAAAGATTATGGGTGAGGAGCTGAAAAAGAAAACAGGGGTCTGTGGAGGAGAAAGGAAAAGGAGGGGAGGGGCAGGAACACAAGGATGGCGTGTTCTATTATGCCTGATAGATGGCTCATCCATCTTTAAGGCAGTTTTAAAAGAATGAGCCATTGTATCATGAGAATTCTAAGACTGCCCACTGAAGAGATTGTATAATCCATTTCATTTTTGTGTAGGAAAATAAACAAACCACAGACCCAAATACTATTCATGAAACAAGACTGCCTGCCCACCAGTGAGTAATGGCTCTCCTTAACATTAGAATGTGTTCCTGGAACATCACCTACAACCACCAGGGGAAATCTATCAGCAAAGGATGCCTGTAGGTCTCATATCCACTTACAAGGAAGCCTGTCTGTGATCTCCAACAATTCATCAGGCTTTTGATAATGCTCTGAATGTATAATACTCCCATCATCCCTCACACTACTTTGCTGACTGCAAACACAAATGCGCAAGCTCCTTTGGTTGACAGGGACTCTAAATTCCAGCTGCATTTCTGGAGGCTGTGTTTCTCTTTCTCTCTATTGATTTTTGTCCCAAAGCACAGATGCCGGCCCGCCTGCTCTGTAGAGGATTACAAATGGGTTCCCACAAGAGAAGCCTGATGGCAGATGGACTTGAGGATTTTGAAACTCAAGGTTCGAAGATGAAAGAGATTTGAGCTGAGATTTTTATATACTGATGAAGTTGAAGGTTAAGCACTCGCTCTTGAAGTCAGACACGGAACTCAGCCTCTGTTTGTCTATGCGACAAGAATGCAAAGTCTCAAGGGACTTGTAAGCTGAGTCGGTAGAGAACACATACAAGCCAATAATTATAACTCATTGAATAAAGAGCAGAAAGAGGTCTTGCTTTGCCTTTTCAAATTGCAGGATGTGGTTTTAGCGTAATTTTTATAAGTCCTGACTCAGCACCATGTGAACTTGCTGTTCTATGTAACCAGGAGATGCAATTACAGGCAAATAAAATGTTTGGACAACGTCTTGGTGGTGATCTCTTTGGGGTAATTTTGACCCTCACAGCGCTTGCCTAGACTCCAAATCAGGAGCGAGAAACTTCATTTATAGCTGCATCTCAGTGACCTTTCAGCTCAATGCTACCTTTAGGTAGGAATTAATTGTGACTTCTCACCCACTTACAAGCTCAGTCTGGGTATGACTCTAAGAATGCAACCCAACCCCCCAAACCCAGCTGATGGGGTTGGAAGCGGAAACAACCGCTCCGGGAGATGACTGGACGAGCATCTCTCAATTTGTTCAGTTTCTTAACTCAGAAAACTTACTTCTGTTGGCTTTGGACATTGCTCTGTCAGCAGAGTGTTTGGCTAGTATAAATGAAGTCCTGGGTTAAATCCCTAGCACCACATACACCAAGAGTGTTGGTACAAGCCTGTCATCTCCACCCTTGAGAGGAAGGGGCGGGGGAGAATTCAAGTTCAAGGTCTGTTGTGGTACATATGACCCTGTCTTTTAAAAATTAAAAGTTAATAAATCTCACTTCTGGAAAATCTTTCTAAAACAGTAAATAAGGACAGATTAAAGCAAAACTATATGATTTTTTAAAAAAAGCCTGTTCATCATAGTACTGTTTGGGGGGAGCTGCAGATGAGAATCAATTTAAATAGCGAGCTATGAAGGTTAGTTCATCTACTATAAATTTGATTATAATTTGTGTGATGGATTTTGCATGAAATGGTAACCCAACACACAGTGGCATGACATCATCTTAAGATACTAAGTAAAAGAAAAAGTAATGGTGTGAGACAATAGAGAATAAAACCAGGCAGGGTCAGGCAGGGTGGCATTTTATCCTTTCTCTGACACCGGGTGTTGGGCTCACAGGAAGTGCCGATATACTACTCAGGGGTGGGAGAACGCAGACTAAGAGAAGAACCCCAGCTTGGGTGAGAAACAGCCCAAGCTGAGGCCAAGGAGGCAGGGGTTCCCATAAACACGGGGCTGGGGACTGGGGAACTCTCTGACTTAGCTCAGGGATGGGTGTCCTGGAGCACGGAGGGCTCTTCTGCAGGAGTCTTAAGCGGCCCAGAGCAGCGCTGTATGATGAAGGCTTCTCCCACGGTGGTCCTTGAAGAGAGAGATAGTCCTTTCTTGCCCAAATTATTTATTGGTGGTGAAAAAATGAATTCACATGACTTACTCAGGGTAGACCAGAGATTAAATACCGTCTGCAGGAAGGCATGTCTGGAAAGGGAAGCTTATTGGCTCAACTCTCAGGGCAGGCCCATCTAGATACCTTAAAACTCTGTATTCTGTGTTACATGATGAGTGGTCACGATCTGTAGGTGGGGTATCGTGGTCACGTGTTCCAGGACAGGAACCGAGTAGGGATTAGATGTAACACCTACTGTTCTCAGATATGAGGGTTTCTCAGCTAGCTTGAGCTTCCCAGTTTTTGTCTAGTGACACAGTTCCACTTGCCCCACAATTTTGATTTCATTTTACTTACTCAAGGGTGTGTGTGTGTGTGTGTGTGTGTGTGTGTGTGTGTGTGTGTGTGTTTGCAACATGAGTATGCAAATACCGGGCGTGGTAGCGCACGCCTTTAATCCCAGCACTCTGGAGGCAGAGGCAGGCGGATTTCTGAGTTCGAGGCCAACCTGGTCTACAGAGTGAGTTCCAGGACAGCCAGGGCTACACAGAGAAACCCTGTCTCAAAAAAAAAAAAAGCATTGTGTTAATAATGATCTTCTCTAGTGACTTAGACATTCGGTGATTCTAAAAAAAATCATGCTCTTCAGTACTGAAATACTACATTTTTCAACTGCTATAAAACATACAATAATTTAAAAGGCTAAAAAGTAAGGAGTAAAGGTCACCAAAGTTTGATCTCTCAGGCAGCACTTAGCACAAGCCCTGCTTCTAAAGGCTGTAGACTCCAAGGGGACAGGATCTTCCCGTGTTGTTCCCATCGTGGCTTTTCCTTTGGGTTTTCACAAGAGGCTGTTTAAATAGAGCCAAGATGAAAGGCTGAGAGAACTTTCTACCATCCCAGGAGCAAACTCTGTATTACTGTGTTTTAAAGATGGACAGATTATTCCATTCTGTCTAGGTCAGAAAGGAAGATAGAAGAGGGAGAAAGGGAGAAAGAGAGAAAGAAAGAGGTGGGGGGCGGGCAGTAAATCTTGAAACCACCAACTGTGGGTTTCCCACACCTTTGAAATCAAGGAATCAAGCTTCCCCATGATGTGGCAGCTTATTATCCTAGGAAAAGATTCCATTGGACAGTTTATTAGCAGAGCCAACAGAAGTCTGCTACCTGGAGTTTGGTGCCAACCAGAGCTCCAAAGGGGTAATGTGAGAGAGCAGTGAGGACAGACAGGATGTTTGAAGAGGAGCAAAGATCAGGGCAAGATCAGCAGTGGGAAAAGTAGCCTGCAGGGGCAGATTTGGAGTCCATTGTTACTGAAGCTGGGTGGTCTGGCACAAGCCACTTAACTAGTCTTTATTGTCAGCAGAGGTAACACTACTCTCGGGGCTACTGGGGAAAGAAAGTAAATAAAAGACTTTGTAAGGTTTGTGGGTGCTTTCCCCCTAGACCACACATAAGCAGTAGGCAGCTATTACCCTAAGTCATAGTCCCTGAGATATGCCACAGAGGGAAGTCATCAGTCACTAAATATACATGGGTTGTTTGAAAGGAAATAGTTTTCTTTCCTGTATGGAAGTTCACAAAGAACATAAGTACAAAATGTTTCTTTGAAAAAAAAATATTCAGCCAAAGGTAAGGTCTTTATTTTGCAATTTGGGCAAGCTTACTTACCCTAGAAAGATCATTTTAGTTAACTGGGGAGTTTTTCGTTTTTTGTTTTTTCCTGCCTGTAGTTATTTCAAGTAATGTTGTGTGTTTCAAACTACAGTGTAACACAAGACTCTGGACATGGCCTTGAGATGTAACTTAGTTCATATCTTATCTAATTTTTACAATTTTTTTCCAACTGCACTCAGAGTCTATGTAGAAATTATCCCTAGGTCATTACAGCTTCTTGGACAGAAATACTAAAGGAGGGAGCTTAGTGCGATTATCAGCATTTTGAAACCTAGAAAGTGAACGGCTTTATCTGCCCATGAGAGGGCTATGCAGGTCAATAGAAACACAGAGAACCTTTGTTTTGGCCAGAGCTGATGACATATGTCATCAGTGAGATATTAGGGCACTGATTGCCCACATGCCCTTAGATGGAGGGAGTCCACAATGACACAATAGGATTTTTATGGAGAAAACTTCAGAATCCATTGCTCTAAGCACAAATGGCTCACAGTAAGCACTCAGGCCCTCTTGCATGTCCACAACTAGGCCTTTTAATGATTGTGTTGTAAAGGTCTGTTAGACCTCAATAAGAAAATGTGTGACCAGGCTGCAGTAACATCTTCATTTCTAAGACCCGAATGCAGTCCAGCAGGACACAGGTTAGGGCCCAGCTTCTCTAAACTGGCTTCCTTCTCTGCAAACTATAATCTCATCTTCTCTGAAAACTCCACAGCCTCAAACAGGGCATGAGGTCAACTATTCAAATGTGCTTTGTAAAGTTTAGACACTAGTCATATAGTGCCAATGAGGAAGGGGGAACGTCTGAACGGTTGGTGGCTGACGCAGCATCATGTGGGGGAATTTAGAGCCAAAAATATTTTTAGCTGTGAAAATTTCATAAGACATTCAGAAAAACTAATTGGTTCACTCAGGCCTCCATTAAAAACATACTCCTACCAGAAGTAAAGACCAAAGGAGCGGCACCAGGTGAGAAAAAGCAATTTCAATTTCCCTCGAGGCAAACTATGTGTTTTTTAGGAATAAATACCAGAGGAACATATTTTGAAATTCTAGGATTACATAATATCCTGTTTTTAAAGATTTAACGAAGAAGTCAGAGAATGGGTGTTTAACTTAAACCACACTTGCATTCAGTTATGTGAAGAAAAAGAAAAAGAAGAGGAAAAAGAAGAGAAGGAGGAAGAGGAGGAAGAAGAGGAGGAAGAGGAGGAGGGGTATAAAGAAAAAAAAAAGATCCAAAATAGCTAATGTTGCTGGTGACTTGGCTGAACAGGGAGGCTACACCCTGTACTTAGAGAAAGGCAGTCATTCAAGACAATGTGATTTTCCACTGTTTCACATTTACCATTCGACACTTGAAAATCATAGTGTATCACACCTTACTGAAAAGCGCATTCCTCTCAAGCAAGCTGGAACACATTTGCAGAGGAAATTTTTATATACTGGAGCCTGGAATGGGGGCAGTGATGGGGTGGGGAGTGGCACAGGACTTCTCAAAAGCCACGGATTCAGAATTGGATACGAAAAGAGGGGGAGCAAGCTGTGAAAGGCAGAAACTAATACAAGAGATGCAGTTGTTCAACAAATGTGTACTCCAGTCCTATTCTGTTCCCTTCTAAAACAGGACTGGCAGAAACCAGGTTCCCCATTCTGTCACCCTTGCATGCTATTAGAGGACACAGAACAGAAAAACAAAGAAAACTGATCAACAAATGAGTAGGAGAATATCAACTGCCAGTGACCAGAGGAGGTAGCAGAGTGATCAGCAAACATTTGGCATATCTGATAAGGGTAGACCGGAAAGGACAAGCCAAAGAGGCAACACGGGAGCTGAGTCCTAAGAATGGACTTGAAGGAGCCAGGAAATGGAATCCGGGCTGTTAGAACTGCAAGTTCCCAAGGCTTTGACCGGGAGGAGGGATAGTGCTTGGCCTATTTGGAAGAGATGGAGGAGCTGCTGTTGGCTGGGGACCAGAGAAAGGAAGAGGTGATTGACAGCCGGGAGATTTCAGGGGTAGTTAGTTAGATTTCTGACTGTAACTGTAAGCCATTGAAAGGTCTGAAATTTAACTTATTGTGTGCAAAGATTACTGTGTTTTGGTGATGATCTCAAACAGGAGGGGAAATAAGAGGCTGGTTAGGAGTGTCCTGATAAAGACAGAGCAAGAATGGAAGACCAGAGTTGAATTCTTTGGTACAGCCATGAAGTCTTGGAAATCCACTCTATACTGAAGCCGTAATTCTGAGCCTCAGATACTCCAGACTGGCCTCAAACTTGATAAAGTAGATCTGGGCAGCCTTGAACTTCTGATTCTCCTGCCTCCACTTCTGGAGTTCTGGGATTATAAGAGTATATCACTATGCCCAGTTTTATGGGGTGTCTAAGGATCTACATTTCCAGCCCCATACATTGCTACTTTCTTATATCATCTAGGTAGCTTATGAAAAGAAGTATCTTTCTACAGATGTAGGTTGTATCAAGCCCCAACATATACAAGTGGGTACAAGGAAGTTTCAGTTAAATAGTGAGAGTGGCTGAACACAGTCCCCTCCCTGAATGAAACTTCTAGAAGCATTGTACAGAAAGAGGCAGAAGCAACCTCGGCCTTCTTGCAACCGTCCCTTTTAAGTTATGGATGCAAACTATTAAGAGTTAAGGAAATGACTGAAATAGTTTTTCCCAGTCATGGAACTGTATTGGCACAAAAGCTCCAAGAACATTTGGCAGCCTCAAAGCTAGCTAGGTTGGTGAGCCTGAACTTGCTTGCATTTTACACATGTCTGAGAATAATTCCTTAAACTGAACTTCTCACCGAGACCAGAAATGAAACATTTCAGCTCATCACCTGGAGACGCCTGCCTTTGGTAGTCAGGATTCAGATCAAACAGTTCAACTGATCCAGGTGTCTTCTTTCTTTGCTCCATGCTTTGTTCTAATTGTATCATTCTTGATACAATTATATTGTCTCTTATCCACAAGGCCTCCCTGGACGAGAGAATCACAAGACTTGTTTCCTACCCCCATCTGAACCACAAAGCACAGACACAAACAATCAAATCAGATCCCACTTTCCAACCTTTGATACGCCTCTGAATATCCCAGCAGGCAAGACTCCAAACACAGGAAACCTTGATTGCAATTGCTTGAATTGTTGCTGTCTGTTTATTTAATGGATAACAATAACTGGCATTTCCTTCTTCGGCTTTGCTATTTTTAGACCACTGAAGGTCTAGAGCCCTGTGTGGAGGTTTGAGTGTTGGGAGAAAAGAAAATGTCAGATGTTACATCTATTTATTGATTTATCTATCTATCTATCTATCTATCTATCTATCTATCTATCTATCTATCTATTTATTATTTAGAAGCTCTGAAACTAAACCGAGGGAAATAAGATACCTCCACCAACCAGAAGAGACAGAGAACATTGCTCTTTAAGAAAAGCATGCACACCCCCAGGTACAGCAGTGGCTGGGGTCAGGTACCAGAAACTTGACTTCCTCTCTTGCCCTCACAGGTCTGGAGGATCTACAGCTTCAGGACGTTGGCTCCTTGCCCACAGCAATCTTGTGAAAAGGGAAAGAAGGAAGGCCAAGAGGGGAGAGTGGAAGCCCATGATCGATCATTCAGGCTCTCCTCACAATTTACTTCCTAAATAGTTCCCAAATTCCCAGCTGCAGGGTCTCAAGTGAACTTGGGGAGCAACTTAAATGGCATTATTCTAGATACTCGCCCAGATACCACCCTTGCTAGAACACTAGGAGGACATATCCACATAAGACGGGATCAGAACACAGAGCCCAGCTCAGAAGAAGACAGACAGGGAAGGCTGGGAGAGGCTTCGAGGAGGTGAGAGCTATCTGAACCAAGTGCTTAAGGACCCCTGCAGTTCGCTGAGCCCTAGCTGTGTTTGTTTGTTTGTTTGTTTGTTTGTTTGTTTTTCGAGACAGGGTTTCTCTGTATAGCTCTGGTTGTCCTGGAACTCACTTTGTAGACCAGACTGGCCTCGAACTCAGAAATCCGCCTGCCTCTGCCTCCTGAGTGCTGGGATTAAAGGCATGCGCCACTACGCCCCAGCCTAGCTGTACTTTCCTTTTTACTCAGCTTTGAAACAATGGAGACTTGGGATGGGCTTAGGGTCAGGTGGCTTCCCTAAAGAGAATGTCATTAACAGTTCAGGAACAATCTGGGGTATCCTGGCATCCATTCATTAGAGCTACTTGAAAGACAAATGCTACTTATGTGTGTTTTAATTGACATTTAAAATTTTTTTCAACAAAATTTTCTTTTTTAAAAAGATTTATTTATTTATTATATGTAAGTACACTGTAGCTGTCTTCAGACATCCCAGAAGAGGGTATCAGATCTCATTATGGATAGTTGTGAGCCACCATGTGGTTGCTGGGATTTGAACTCAGGACCTCCAGAAGAGCAGTTAGTCCTCTTAACCACTGAGCCATCTCTCCAGCCCTCAACAAAATTTTCTATGATTTGGTCTTAACAGAGAAAAGTTACTATCTACAGAGGAAAGCTTAGAAATACAGTAAAAAAAAAAAGGTTTACATTAGACACTAAGTAAGCTGCTGTGTGTTCTTAGAGCCTGAGTTCTATATGTTCTTCACAAAGTATGTTTTTTCCTAGAATCAAGATAACCACAACTCAATGAATCCATGATACATTTAGTTACTAAGATACTGACAACAGTCATAACCATAATTATAATCATAACCATTGCTGATTGCCTAGGAAATATTGCAGGACAAGATGGGAGACGCTGACAGTAACAGAGAAATAGATTAGGGGAAGTTATCAGATGAGCCAAGATTGGTGCTACCAACTTTCTGCAAGACACAAAACTGTCTTTACAAGTCCTATATCATGGTGTTGATAGACAGTGGTTCTCTATTTTGGTTGGTGGTAAGTAGTCAATGGTGCTTAAGTTAATTAACATATTTGACCATAAGGACTTCACTCACTTTAACTTCAACCAAAGACACTGGTGTTCTGGAACCAGTGCCTAGCTCCTTATCACAAAGAGTGTCAGCATATGCTTGCACCCAGGGGCATCACAGTCAATTGAAATACACCCATCATGGGAGTATTTTCATACTCCCTGGCAAACTCCACAAATCAGGATTTTGTTTGCTGTTTAAGAAATGACTTAAAAACACAGCATTGCTTCAAGGGTGTTCGTGAATCATACTGCGTTCTCTCACAGAGATTTGCTAAGATTTGGAGCTGTAATGTCCAGTTATGAAGACCAGAGCTACCTTCCCACGCTGCTTTCCTCCCAGTCTTCCCGGAGCCACACGCTCTCTTATCTCTACTTAGACCCACACACCTCATCATTCTCCTTGCTGTAGAGAATGAGCGGCACCCCTGACACAGACTTCTAGGCCTGTGGCTACAGAAGGGTCTTGAGAGGAGAGTGACAGAGGCAGAAGAGAAATGATGAGTATCTGGAATGGATTCTTCAAAAGAAATGTCAGGGGTTCAAAAAGTAAGATTGGATGATGTGGTGTTCCAAGCAGTGGGGAACACGCAGGTATGGAGTCACTAAAAGAAAAAGTAGAAAAGGTTAGAGATGAGACGAAGAAAAGGAGTGAGGTGAGACATGGGGCCTTGTACAACTTACTGAGGACTGTGACTTTTGTTTTACATCTGCAGGACTAAAAAAATCAGGAACCCAGAAGCTGGCCGACCTGTGGTATATATAGATAGCCCTCAGTAAGATAAACCCACGGTAATCTGAAGCATGAATTTATGGATGAGTAGTGACTGACTCCTTCCAGGCCTTCAGGTGTATCCCATATAATCCTAAAGATGTGGTTAACTGGTACCTACCCTCTCACACCTCAGAGGGTGGTTAGGGAGGCAAATGATATTATTAACATGAAAACCCCTTTAGGACCATAAGACATGGTTCCAGGATGAGAGACTTACTCATCTGTAAAATGAGGGGTTAGCTTCGACGGAGCTAATACTCTACTAGTTCTGAAATTCTACAACTCTGTCATTATCCTCATAATCTGATGATCATGCTAAAATTACAGGTTTTATGGACTCGAAGCAGCCTTCCTGCATCTTACCGAAAAGACTTCATGGGAAGCCTCCCAGGCTGGGAATACCACTTCCTGGGTGGTTGTTTCCAGAGTGAGACCAATAACCAGAAAGTTATGCAGGGATGCGAAGTGTTTGGATCTGAACAGGAAAAGGAAATTGATTTATAAACCAGAAGTAGAACTAAATCCTTTAAAAAGAAGAAATGCTTTCTTTTCCTCTGTGTATCACATGTAAATATGTAACGAGATCCTTCATTGAGTAAGAGCGCTGGTTTTTTTAATGGTGCATATTACGCTACAACCAAAATACCAAATGATTTAACAGTGGTTTTGAAAACCTGTAGAAAAAACAGGGAGGTTTAGAATCATGAGGTTTGAACTTTTCTTTTTTTTTTTTTTTTTTCATTCCTAAATTGCTCTTCAACCACAGTGTTTCATATTTGGTAACTTTCTCATGCTTTAGGAAGGGAAATAAGTTAAATAAAACACTTTATAGAGGCAGTTCACTAAAAGTGGTGTCCTTAGTGACTAGTTACAGATTGGAGCTTTTGCTGATAGAAAGAGCTCTTTACGTTTCGGGTGCTCAGCCGACTGCCTTGCTACTGACACGGAGATCTTGAAGGACTTCCAATGAGACGCTCCTCCTGGTCCCGGGACAGAGGAGAAACTGAGGCTCAGACCTACTTACATACAAACTGGCCTGTGCAAGGTCTCACAGGCAGCAAATGGTAGCTCTGGGATTCCAAGTCCCAGAGCTTGGCTCCACACTCCATCCTTGTTATTGCTTTATGGCGGCTTATCTCTGACTGCTGAATATGATTTCCGAAAGACTGCTTTTCTAAAGTCAGAGATAACCCTGTCACCTAGACGGATGTGGAAGGATGTGGAAGGAATTTCAGCAGAAACAGAGGCTCTGTGGTCTGAATTTGCAGTGGTTGAGAATGAGTGGCTAGAGCAAGCCTTGCCACTTATGCTCTGGTAGGTGAAATTGGAGACCATTTTGTTGGGAGAAGTGGGCCAGAACCAGAGGAGCACTCAGCAAGCATTTCCCCTTGATGTGCAGATTGTAAGTGAGAAAAAGAGGAGGAAGGAGAGGAGGAGTAAGGGGAGGCAGGAAGAGGGGTACAGAGAAGATGAGAATACAAAACGGAGGCGGGGTCTATTAGAGGGGAGGGAGAGTGTTTCCTAGAGATGGGAGGGGTGGACACGACCAGAATGTTCTACACGCACAAATGAGTTGTCGCAATGGAAGCCACTGCTCTGAACAATTAACAGGTTTTGTTGTGGTTCGAGTGTGAACTGTCTCTTCTAGCCTTGTGTGTTTGAACACTTGGTCCCCAGATGGTGGCTCTATTTTCAAGAGCTGAGGAACTTTTAAGAAGTGGAGACTAAAGGAGGATGACCACCCCTGGGGGCAGGTCTGGGAATTTTACAGTCCACTCCCATTTCCTGTCCATCCTCCACTCCTTCCCCGCTGTCTCTGCCAACCATGGAGACTATATTATTTAATCTTTTTCTTTTTTGTTATTTTTTGTGTATGTGTTGATATACGTTACAGTATGTGTCTGTTATATATGTGTCTGTTGTATAGAAAACAGAGAGGTCAGTTTTTTAGGTATCTCCCTCCCTCCTTCCCCATCTTATTCTTTGAGACAGTCTTGCACTGCACCTGGAACTCACTTACCTAGCTAGACAGGATGATGCACAAGCCCCAAACATCTAGCCGTCTCTGCCTCCCCGGCACTGATGTGTGCCCAGATTTTATATGCACGTTGAGGATCCAAACTAAGGATTTCATTCCCGCTTTATCACCTAAGCCATCCGTCTCCCGAGCCTAGACATCCAAAAACTAATGTGCTTCCTTAAGTTGCTTTTGTCTAGTATTTTGTCAAAGCTTTGAGGAAAATAACTGGCATACGCACTAATAAAATAAATAGCTTCTTTGACATTTGAAGCAGATACAAACCATCCATGGTTTCTAGAAGGCCTTGCCTAAAAACATCAAAGGCATCACATCTCAGGATGGGCTGAGTTTCAAAAAAAAAAAAAAAACCCTTTGCCCCATATCTAAATAGTAGGCTTCCTCATCCCAGTTAGCAAGGACTTGAAAGAAAGAAAAGAATTCTCTATCCCAAACCTGCCTCCCTAGCAGTTGAGCAAATTCAAAATAGCAATTGCAGCTGTTTCTCCCTATATTTAAAGCAGTAAAAGTCATGGGAAATAATACCCCATGTAGAAGATTCTCTACACATTTCTGAGCAGCAACTTTTTCCCTTACAGGTCTTTAAACAGACTTGTAAAAGGCATACAAAGGAAAGTCTTTTAAAACTTGTATGAGAATCATCTTTTGTTAACCATAAGTGTTCATGAGGTACAAAAGCCCATGAGTGAGACAACAGCAGATGAGCTTGGGAAAGCACTCTATTTCTAGGACATAATAAGCAAGCGGTGCAATCAAGTGGTGAACACTTATTGAGCATTTACTAAATGCCTCACTGCGTAGGCTGAAAATCCAGGGCAGTGAGACATTATTTAACAGATGCCTGTGAACTGAACTTAGGGGAGAGAAAAAAAGCAAACAAGGTTTCCTACTAAACTACGGTAAGTAACATTGCATAAGGATATGAGAACACTAATGAGTAAATTTTAAATCTCTCTTGACACGTGCCTCTTTGGGGGTGGGGGGTGCTTTCCCCTGTCCCAGGATAAATATCCTCTTCCAAATCCTTCTCATCCATCCAACACAGAAGGCAGGCTCTCCTGCTTTTCTGGCTAGATTCTGAGAACACAAGAACTGGGCTCTCCCTTCCCCCATCCAGGATTCTATGAGTCCTCTTACAGGCCTGTGTTCTCCACCCCATGCACGCAGGAACAGAGACTGTGGGACGAAGCCATTCACATTGATGGATGAATTGGCCTACTGCCTATCAACTACATTTCATTCTGACTATAATGTGGCATACATTATACTGTGACTGCCACCATGTTGCTGCATTTTATATCTGTTTCTCCAGTTGTGGGAAAACATCCAGATGCCACTAAAGGGATTTGGTGGGAGCAGGTGGCTAGAGTTACATCTGACCTGTCAATTGAGGTGAGCCTGAGAGTCACAGTTTTAAAGTCAGCTTTGTGGAGATCCATTGAGGGTGAGATTTTATTTTTTACCCCCCAAACTCTTGCTGTATCATAAATATTATTTGTTTGTTTGTTTATTATTTGTCTCCATACACTTTGCTCTTAACCCTGAGAGTAAATGACTTTTTGTTGTGGTTGAAATGTTTGGGTCTCTCCAAAATTCATGTTGAAACTTGACCCTTAATGCAAACATGTGACAAGTGGGGTTTTCAGGGGAACTTGGGTCATACAAACTTGGTCCTAGTGGATGAGATTAATGCTCAAGGAATAAGACAGTTCTTTTCCATATTCCTATATCTTCTGCCCTGTGAAGGCAGTGACCCAGAAGCAGAAAGCAGCTCTCACCAGACAGTAAACCTTTATGCCTTGATTCTGGACCTCCTAGACCACGAGAAATACATTTCCGTTCTCTATAAGCTATCCAGCCTAAGGTATTTTGTTACAGCATCAAAAACGACTCACGCTTCTCATTTTTGAGTTTTCTTTCTTCTCTGTGGTCTGACACACTAACTAAAATATGGGAGGTTAACTTTTGGGGGAACAAAAAGATAAATGAGCAGATGCCTATATTTGAAAAACTGGTATCCTCAGTTCCTCAAGAGGGGTTGGTTGAGAAGAATTTGTAGAGGCTGGAGAGATGGCTCAGTGGTTAAGAGCACAGATTACTCTTCCAGAGGTACTGAGTGCAATTCCCAGCAACCACATGGTGGCTCACAACCATCTGTAATGGAATCCAACGTCCTCTTCTGGTGTGTCTGAAGTGTACTCATATACCTAAAACAAATATATCTTTTAAAAAAAAGAAAAAGAAAAAGAAAAAGAAGAAGAAGAAGAAGAAGAAGAAGAAGAAGAAGAAGAAGAAGAAGAAGAAGAAAAGAATTTGTAGGATCTAGCAGAGCCAGATGTTGGTCTCTATGCTCTAGAAGAGCAGTAGGTGTAGCAGAGCCAGATGTTGGGGTCTCTATGCTCTAGAAGAGCAGTAGGTGAATTGTGGGCCAGGTGTCTGTTTTGGTGACTGAAGTGCTACTTGAGCACTCTCCCACCCATTAGCTTACTCTCTCTAGAGCCGGGTAACTCAGTAACTGCAAAAGAGCCCACATAGGCTACAATCCGAACATGTTTATAATCTGATTCCTTGGGGGATGGGGAGGAGAAATCTGTTGATGTGTGTCTTCCACTTCCTATAAGGAAGTTGATCCAAACCAGTTAGATGCCGGATTGTGTGAGTTGTTGGGATCAAGATTTAGTGCCTTTTCCTTATTTAAAAAATAAAAATGCTTACCTCCTAAATGAAAAAAAATAGTACCTTTCAAAAAATTATTATAAATCAAAAATCTTTTAACTTAAAAATTGTGTAAATGTTAATGTCTTACTAGCCATCTATTTTTTGCATTGGTTGAAATGGGGGGGGGGGTTGTTCTGCTGTCACACACATCTTG
Organism: Mus minutoides; assembly: GCA_902729485.2. Lineage (NCBI taxonomy): Eukaryota > Metazoa > Chordata > Mammalia > Rodentia > Muridae > Mus > Mus minutoides. The sequence goes on from LR755132.1 coordinate 95,757, forward strand.
CTTTTATTCCTTTGCCCACAGGGGCCAACAAAAGCTCTTCATACATCTGTAACTCAGAAGTTCAAGGTAATGAGGCCCATTTCTACTTTACACCTCAGTTCTCCCAAAGGAGGGTTGGCCATGGAGACTGCAGTGAGGCACAGTCAAGAATCTAAACATCTACTTGTCCTGACTACTCTTGTAACTCTGCTCACATTTCTCCTCCCCCAGCAAGACTTCCTGTCATGCCTCAGTTCAGCAGGTCATGGATGTCCAATCCTCCCACGGAGGCAAGTTCTGAGTGTTTGTGGGAACATTAAATGCATTGGTTAGCAGGGGAAAATACCAGATGACCCATTGTAGTAGCTCAAAGACTCAGGCAGGAGGATCATGAGTTCTAGGCTGGCCTGAATACATTGGGAAGAGGATCTGTGTCAAAGAAGCAGGGAGAGGTGTTGGGGACATGGCTGAATAAAGTGCTTGTCAGACCAGCATGAAGTCCTGAGTTTGGATTCCAAGAATTTGGAAAAAGCCACATGCAGCACCATAATCCTAGCCCCAGGGAGGCAGGTGGACCCTTGGGCATCTCTGGCCAACTAAGATACCTAAATCCCCGAGCTTCAGGCTCAAATGAGACCCTGTCCCAAAAGATAAGGTGGATAGTGACTGAAGAAGAGATCTGATACTGACCTCTGGTCTCCACAGTTTTGGGCATACATGTGTCATACACATACCAATATGTATATACAGATCACCATCCATATCCTCATGTACATAAAAAGGAATCACATTATTTCTGAGTTCAAGGCCAGCTTGGTCTACAGAGTGAGTTCCAGGACAGCCAGGGCTACATGGGGGGGGGGGGGGGTACCATATTGAAAATTAGTACCACAAATTCTAATCCCTAGTAGAAGTGCATCCAAGCATAGCAAAGCAAGGATGAAGGGAGGTAGAGAGATAGCTCAGCGGCTAAGATAACTGGCTGCTTTTTCTGAGGATCTGGGTATGAATTCTAACTCTTAACAACCAGCTGTAACTCATTTCCAGAGGATCCAACATCTTTCATGGGAACTGCATGCATATGATGCAAAGACATACATACAGGCAAAATACCTATATACATCAAATTAAGATAAGTATGTCTATAAAAAAGGAAAGGAATGAATGGACTCTTTCCAGAATTCTACAACCTTTGGGTATTTTGAGAATCTATTCCAAGTACCATTAGGATCTGTTTGTTTGGGTTTAAAGAAGGAAAGAACTGGAATTTGAGGTAGGCTGGCTGTAATAGTCTATCATACACCTTACTAATTTTAACTTTCAAACCTATTAGTACCAGATAGTCTGGTAAATACCAAAATAACACAAATAATACAGAGTGTGATAGACCTTCCTCCAGGGCTCTGTCTTTGCCTACAGCTCTCAAGAACACAGAGCCTCCTCCCGTGTCCTTCTGGAGCAGAGATGCTCTGCATTCCTTCTCAGAACTTCAGCATGCTTCTGGTGCACAGCATAGGAAATTGTTGTCTCTTCAAGTTTCCATATCTGGACTGTGGAACTGTCTGGCCTGGTCTTTCAACATCTTACCCAACAGAGTTTTGGGAAGGAGAGTAGATCTTAGAGCCAGAAGAGTCAACTTTTGGGTCAGGAGTATTATAAAAATGAGAATCATAGAACAGCCAGGGAAAATCCAACTTCTACTTGTGGGGAATCCTTGGCAGGAATACATGGAAGGAATTCTTTGGAAAGAAAGATGGAGAGGTACTACTTAATGGCTTCACTTCAGCCCAAGACTGACTTTAGTTATGTTCAGGCAGCCAGTACGACTGGCGTAAAGACCTCGTCATATCGTGTACCCGAAGGAACGTCAGTCTCTTTGATGAACCCAGACGAACCCAGATGTCTTTCTTTTTTTTTTCTTGAAACACAAACTTTTGATCTAAAACGGTACATCGGGTCCGACCGAGTTCGAGTATTAGAAGAGAGTCGGGGGATTTGTGAAACTAAAGTCCGTACATCGTAGTATGGGTAACAGAAAATGAACAACTAGTACCTTCTTTCCTAAATAGAACCTTTATATTAGTATCAGCAGGAGGGAGGTATGTACAGAGAAGACTGTCATAGTCAGCCAGAGAAACCAGAAACAACAAAATACCATAAGCTAGGGGCCTAAATGGCAGACTCCAATATTCTTACAGCTCAAAAGGCTGGACATCCAAGATCAAGGTACAGCAGGATTGATTTCCTTTGAGGCTCATCTGCTTGATTTACAGTTTGCTTTCTTGATACCTCTTCTCAGAGTTGTCCTTCTGTGCCTATGTATCCTTGGTTATTAAAAATGCCAAATTGGAATAAGGCACACTTGAATAGCTGCATTTTATCTGATCTTTTTAAAGTCTCTAATTCCTCCAAGATCACTTTCTGTGGTATTGGAGTATAGAGCTTCAACATAGGATTTGCACTGGGGAAGTAGAATTCTATCCATAGTTTGAACTCCAAACACATGCTTAAGAAACTGAGACTCCGCTGGGCAGTGGTGGTGCATGCCTTTAATCCCAGCACTTGGAAGGCAGAGGCAGGTGGATTTCTGAGTTCAAGGCCAGCCTGGTCTACAGAGTGAGTTCAGGACAGCCAGGGTTACACAGAGAAACCCTGTCTCAAAAAAGAGAAAAAAGAAAAGAAAAGAAAAGAAAAGAAAAGAAAAGAAAAGAAAAGAAAAGAAAAGAAACTGAAACTCCTCTTTCTGTCCACAAATCAACAGTATCAGATCACTGCCCTACAGCAGATACTTGCCAATACTGTGTATAAACTTGCATACATGTGACGTTGATGTATGAGAGAGAGAGAGAGAGAGAGAGAGAGAGAGAGAGAGAGAGAACGAGAGAGAATGAGAGAGAGGAGAGAAGAGGGAGAGAGGAGGAGGAGGGGAAGGGAGGGGAGGGGAGGGGAGGGAGAGGAGANTCCATGTTTTTCATCATTACACTGAACTTTGCCTTTACTTACTTGTCTAGAATTTCAATTACAAGTAATAGGAACATTTTAAATGTAATTTAACCTCAATTTCTTAGTTTCCATATGGTAGAGCATTATGCAGCAATTTTGAAGCCTTTACTTCTAATTTACTAACTGTCCTGGTGCTGTGTGCTATAACAGAATACCAGGGATGAGTGATTAGCATGGTGTGGTGGTTTGAATATGCTTGTCCCAGGGAATGGCACTATTTGGAGGTGTAGCTTTATTGGAATAGGTGCAGCTTTGTTGGAGAAAGTGTGTCACTGTGGGCGTGGGCTTTGAGAGCTTCCTCTTAGCTGCCTGAGGAAGCCAGTCCTCTCCTAGTTCCCTTTAGAACAAGATGTAGAACTCTCAGCTCTGTCTCCAGCATCATGCCTACCTGCCTGGATGCTGCCATGTTTCTTCCTTGATGATAATGGATTGAACCTCTGAATCTGTAAGCCAGCCCCAATTAAATGCTGTCTTTATAAGAGTTGCCTTGGTCATGGTGTCTGTTCATAGCAGTAAAACCCTAAGAAACATGGATTTTAGTTCTAATAGTGTTGAACATTGGGAAATCCACAATCAAGGTGACCAGCACTCGAAGAAGGCCATCTATGTCATGTGCTCAGATGACAGAAGACAAAGGACCTGAATGGAGTAAACTTCCCATGACAGGAGAGGTAGACTTCACTTCTGTATCACTTTTTCATAGCAATATTGTGGTCTACTCAAGAGGATGGAGCCTTCCATTATGCTTGAATATTGCTTTAGGATTTAAGTTTCCAGTACATGAAGTTTGGGGAATATGTTCAGACTATTAATTTCCTTATAATCTATGACACAGCTGCTATTTAGTCTATCTATTGTGTTTTAAATTTCAATTACTTTATTCAACATCTAAAGAACTTAAGTTTACTTCTTTTAGAGATACTTCTTTATTCTTGATGGTCTCTCGTTTGTGTTTCTTACATTTTCCAGTTTAACAGCTCACAAAGATTTTAAGGATATGCATTTTTCATTGCATATTACTAGATGACACTGTGCCCAAATTCTAATTCTTCCCCCCCCCCCCACTGTTTAGGGTCGTTTGTCTTCTCATGCCCTTACAATTTCATGCTGATTGTTTCTGTAAGATTTTTCTTAAAGATCAGAATCCCAGAAAGCCCAGCTGAGGGAGTTATCCCTTCATATGCTAGAGGTTTTGGTGCAGTTTGAATAACATTCATTTTTAATAAAATATTTTCTCTACCCAAGGCTTCCCAGACCACAAAAGTATTTGCACTAGATTCTCCCGAGGTCAAGTTTAGGATTATAAACTCTCAGAAGCTTCTCATTTTTGTTTATGTTTTTCATTCCTTTGACCGGTACCCAAGAAAACCACATTTCTCCCTTGAGTTCATTTTGGCAGAGGAGGATTTTTTTTTCTATCCCAAATTTGTTTGAGAATGTGGATGTTTGATACCCTGGGTTTACTCCTTTGTAGAGAATGAAGCTCCCAAGGTCAGCAGATGCCCATAGGCTGCCTACATTTCAGGGTCTGATGTCTCTCTGGTGCCATATCCTAACCTGATGAATCTCACTTAAGATTTGATGACAAAAAGTATTCATAAAAGGGAAATACAAATTTATAAACGTCTAAAAAGGAGGAATAATCATAAGCCAATTATGAAAATTACATGAGTGTGATGACTTGTGAACCAATTATTGTTTTTTAGAATTTTATATACTTTCTTCACATAAGAAGAGCAGAGAATGAGATATGTCAGTGGAATGGAAAATGAGTTTTTAGGGGAATTCAGTGGGCTTGCTGAAGACAAAAACAGCCTGGGACAAAGTCCACTGGACTGTATGAGCCAGATAATGGATTGTTAATGATTCTCTGTGGAGCCAGAATAAAGGACACTGGTGTACCACGGGTCTATCTAGAAGTGCCAGCAGGTCTCAGTGCTTCCTCCTCTGACAAGTGTTGAACTAACAGACATTTGGGGAAAATGGCCATTATTTTGTGGTTGGGGTACAGAAGATAGGAGACTTCAGAGGAAATTCCCTTGCAACATCTCCTGCTCTTGCTCTCCACATGCCTTTAATTTAAAATACTCCACATTCCAGGCTGTCATATTTGGGGATGATGATCCCTGGAATCCATCATTTTCTAGTAACAGATAAAGCCAATGTCCAGTCTTGCAGCTTTCTACGGTGTTTGATACTCCAAAGTTAAAACTCTTGATCTCCCTTCTTCTCCTTTCAGAGGTGTGCTCCTATGGTGCTGTTCACCCAACAAAAGATAACTGGCAAAGCTCCCCCGCCCCACTTTCTTCTTAAAAGTTAATTTAGATTTTAATTACCGTGACTTTAAATTTTAATTTAATTCGTTCTTTGACAATTTCATACACATATACAAGGAAACTGGATTATAGTCACTTTTTCATTGTTCACCCCACTTCTCAATTCCCATGATCCTCCCCAACTGGTGCTCCTCCCACTTTCAGGTCCTTTATATGTATGGATGCATTGTCTGCTTGTATCTCTGTGCTCCCCAGGCATGTACTGCCCTTGGAACTGGAGATAGGGAAGGTTGTGAGCTAACATGAGGGTACTTGAAGTTGAACACAGATCCTCTGAAACAGCCAACAGTGCCCTTAAGTACAAAGCCATCTCTCCAGCACCTCCACTCTTTTCCTCAATAATCCACTGAGTTGGTCCAATTAGTGCAACCTCCATGAGCATGGGAAACCTAAGGAAAAAATGGATCCTCCCCCAGCAGCCATTAGTTGTGAATAGCTCCTCATCAGGGCGTGGAACCTTTTCACTCCTTCCCTGACTCATGGTGGAGGTGAGTGGCTTCATCTCACACAGGTCTTACATTGGTAGTCACATATGCTGTGAGTTTATAATTACAACATCCAGCTTCTGTCCAGAAGACCACATTTCACAACACTCTTTCCCATCCTACAGCTTTTGTATTCTGTCTGCCCTCTCTTCTTCAGTGTGAAATTGACATCAATGTCTCATCTCCAGCTGAGCGTTCAACAGACCCTTGTTATCAGCACGATGACTAGTTATGAGTCTCTGTATGGACTGCTGCCAACTGCAAAAAAGAAGCCTTAGAGCCTATGACCTGGCCAGCTTTGGGCCCTTGGGCTTTTGACCAGGTTTGTAGTACTAGGTATGAATTGGGTAGAATTTAAAAAAAAAAATCCCCTGAAGTGTGGGAGGGCAAGAGAGGGTGGCAAGGGTGAATATAATTGGAATACATTATGTACATACATGAAAAGATGATACCAAAGCCACATATATAATTAATGTATTTTACTAAAAACATTTGAAAACACATCTTTACAGAGCATGCTGGTTGTCTATTCCCTGCTTTCTGCTTGGAACACTCATTAATGCTGCAGACAGACAAGACATCTTGTAAGGATGAGTTGACCATCAAAAGAATCACACAACCCCAGCTCTAACAACCTGGAGCCACTGATCCAATGCGAGTAACTTTTTTCAATGTGAAGGAAACAAGCCCCTTTGCATTACAGCCACTGGTGTTGAATTATAATCCACTGATTAGGGCACAGATGAGCTTCTGTCACCCACTAATGTATACGAGGGGGTTTTGGCACCAGATGTGTGCACGAGAGGTGCAGTAAGGACACTGCCAACAAGACTGTTCCATTGTATGGTTGAAGAATTTATTGTAGTTATGAAAGAGAACAGCCAGAGGCATCTGGAAGAGGCCAGAGCATAGAGAAAGAGAAACATACTAGACATGGCCAGCAGACTAGAAATGGCCGGAGCTATCTGTGACAGAGGGGAGATCAGCAGCGGAGCGAGAATAGAGAGGGCATAGTGAGAACAGAGCTAGTGAGGATAACTTGAGCTATAAGGAGGGTAAATAGCTGGGGTGAGGGAAGGGAAGGGTGAGGAGACTCCCATAGGGGCTTCGGAAGTACTTTTGAGTAGGGACTGAAGGAGTCTGTAGGCCAGCTGGGACCTGGCCGTGCTGATAAGTGTTGTGGTGGTTGAATAAGAATGGACTCATCTGTTCACATATTTGAATGCTTAGTCATCAGGGAGTGGCTCTACTTAGGACTAGGAGGTGTGCCCTTTTGGAGTAGGTGTGACCTTGTTGGAGGAATCTCTCTCTCTCTCTCTCTCTCTCTCTCTCTCTCTCTCTCTCTCTCTGTCTCTCTCTCTCTCTCTCTGTCTCTGTCTCTCTCTCTCTTCCTGCTGTCTGCTGTCTGCTGTCTGCTGATCCAGATGTAGAACTCTCCACTACCTCTCCAACTTCTTCAGTACCAATGTCTGCCTGAATGTTGTCATGCTCCCCCACCAGAATGAACAAAACCTCTGAAACTGTCTCCAAGCCCCAATTATTTGCTTTCTTTTACAAGAGTTGTCATGGTCATAGTGTCTCTGCACAGCAATAGAACACTGACTAAAACAGGCTCCAAAGCTATATGTTAACTGGAGAGTCATACATCTCTTTTGCAAGAGGTAAGGCAAATGATTCCCTTCGGCCAAGAGGAGCTGACTTCTGAAGTTCCAGAGGAAGACTGGCTTTTATCTAACTACCAGAAATCCTCCTGTGGTCCAGTTTGAGCTCATTTCTGGATATTTAGCTGGACTGCGTTTTGGAGTCTGGGGAACTGGTTTCCATTGGATCTGACAATAGTAGCTTGGAAGCTGTGTGCACTGAAGAATACGTGCAGCTGAGGAAGAGTTTGCTCACATTCCAGTGTTGTAAGGTTTCCACAGAATAGGACGTTCACATTTCCAGGGCACAACTGGCCAGGCAATATAGCTTGGCAAAGCCATAGAACACTCCTGAAGAACAAGAGAGCAACATAAAGTCACTAGCTGCCTTCTTTTATTGCCTCTTTCTACCCAGCGAGAAGTTTGACATTTAGTCGCCTGCTTCTGATAGCCGAGCCCTACAGACAGTGCTTGCAGTGTAGTTAAAGTGTCCCAGGGAACAGCCACAGGGCTTTGGGATGTCACATCTGTCTGGACCAGGTGTCAGAACTCACGTCCCTTCTTTCCCTGGAAAGGTTTTTCTTAGGGCTGAAAGGAAGATGCCAGCAGGGGACCAGTATCCATTGGTTATCTACTCAGCAATGCAGATTTCCATTTTCAACGTACACTCCTTATGAAAGACCAGCCTCTTGGAACAATGGCTGCGTTTGGAGAAGTCTGTAGGTTATCTGAATAATAACCAACTGGAAGAATTCCAAAGACACCCACTAGGATAAAGTATTCTATTCTTCCACACTACAGTTATCTCTATTCTACCCCTCCAAGTGGGATGGGGGTTTCTGGAGTACCACAAATATCTCATATTTCCTTGTCTATGTTTAATTTGTAATTTACATACTAGTGGATAAAGTTTCTTTATGAACTCTAGTGAATAGCATCCTGTAAGCCATATCCTATGAATGACAGACATTCTCTAGGTTCTACCCTTTCCCCTAGCTTTTATGACCCTCAGAGTCTTCTTCACATTGCTGATAAAGGTATTATTTTTGCTTTTATTCTGTTCCAGGCAGAGAACTCCTGCTTTCTATGGCACGAACTATTGACTGTCCAAAATGAACAGCCAGGAAAGATTGAGCAATTTAACATTCCTTTTAATATAGACGCCACCGAGTCGAGTATTAAATGTACTATCTGAGCACATCAGCCTTGTGTGCTTGAAAACAAATGTTCAAGCCGGGCAGTGATGGTGCACGCCTTTAATCCCAGCACTTGGGAGGCAGAGGCAGGTAGGGATTTCTGAGTTCGAGGGCAGCCTAGTTTACAGAGTGAGTTCCAGGACAGCCAGGGCTACACAGAGAAACCCTGTCTCAAAGAAAAACCAAAAGAAAGAAAGAAAGAAAGAAAGAAAGAAAGAAAGAAAGAAAGAAAGAAAGAAAGAAAGAAAGAAAGAGAAAAAGAAAAAGAAAAAGAAAAAGAAAAAGAAAAAGAAAAAAAACACAAACGCAAATGTTCATTTCTCATCTTTGTTTAGTATTTAAAAGCTAAGGGAATATGAAGAGCAGTTCCACCATGATTAAGACAGCAGCTCTGGATTGGAAGAGGAGTCTTCTTTTGTCAGAAGGCCTGCATGGAGCCCTGGCTGCATGGGGCCTTCCTGCCCTCCCTAGCCTTCCGTGGAACTCACCTCACATATGCTATTATACAATTTCTCCCAAGCAGCCTTCGAGTTTTTAATCAGTTTCCATCTCTCGGAAACAAACATTCGCCCAGACTCCTGGCAGGACAGAGTATCAGGGTCAGGGAGGGAGGACCAGGAGGGCGGGGAGCACATGGAATGTTCCCATAGTTTCTATTTGCTAATATGAGCACATTAAGTTAGAAGTGAGTGGAGAGCACTCTTAAGATGCCCAGTTTAAATAGAATGTTTTCAAACACTTCCCAGAAGCCCACAGAGCAAATATGACATCCACTTGGCACTCTACCTCCCTTTCTCTGTCCCTGAGCCCTGGGTCTCTGGGTGAGAGGTCTCCCAGCCTTCTTCAGGCCCAACTTCCTTTGTTTTCTGGTTCTTTTCAAGGGGCCTCCAAATTTTCCTTCCGTGTTATGAAACTCAAGGTACGTACTCCCCTCTGGGTGACCAGTGGCTGCCTGGACATCTTTCACCCTGGATCTTCCCCGTTCCACGGCTCTACTATTGTAGACAATCAACCTCCCTGGCTTTTGTGTTCCTGGGGTTCTAGGAATCTGGGGGAAGCCTTGCTTTCTACTTCCTGCTTCCTTCTTTGTTGGTTTCTATTGGCTTTCCTTTTCCCAGCTTAGCTCTGTTGGAGGAACATTTGCTACAGACCTCTCTGGCTCCTCCAACTCCACCTCCCTTACCAACCAGAACACACTCGCAGTCATCTTCACAGTCTGGAACTCAAACCAGAAGGTCTCAACTGAGAACTTAGAAGAGTCTTTCCTGAGAGGTAAGGACACATTTTTACTTAGAAGAAACCCCTTCCTGAAACGTGGAAAAAAAAAAAAACCCTCCCCCAGGTGCGTGTTTGGATAGCTGAAGGAATTTCCACTAAGGCAAGGCAGACAAAGAGCTTGTGGAATTCTGCTGAATATTTTCACAGCGGTGCAGTCAAGCGCCCTAAGCCATAACAATCCACCCGCCGTACGTGTTCACCCGTAACAATCCACCCGCCGTGCGTGCTCACCCGTAACAATCCACCCGCCGTGCGTGTTCACCCGTAACAATCCACCCACCGTGCGTGCTCACCCGTAACAATCCACCCGCCGTACGTGTTCACCCGTAACAATCCACCCGCCGTGCGTGTTCACCCGTAACAATCCACCCGCCGTGCGTGCTCACCCGTAACAATCCACCCGCCGTACGTGGTCACCCGCAGCGGGAAGATTAGTTCTGACAACCACAAGCAACCCATCTTGTGATGTTACTGAGGATTTTAGAAAAGACAAAAAAATAATGGGAAAGTGATAAATGTCAAAAGCCAAATGGCTACAGAGTGTTTGAAAACACACACCACTGGCAGATCAAAACTAAACCAATAATCAAACAAAAGCTTATGAGTCAAAAGAGACCTCAGATTTACTGTGGATGTACTGAAGGAATACGAAGTAAAATACTTCCAAGCAGAACTTGATATATCTCGAATGGAGAGTTTGAGGTTCTCAATGCTCAGGTTAAGCACTCCAACAGAAAACATGTGTACAGCAGAAACAGGAGTGGGCCTTACCATCACTCTTTCAGGAGCAAGAACTCGGAATGTTGGCAAGGCCCCAAAGCAGGACCCACCCTACCTTTGTTACCTCAGTCTGTTTTCAAGGCTTAGTATCAGAGACACTAAGTGGTTATCTAAGAGAGCGTGTTAGATAATGTCACATCCCACGCCAGGCCATTTTACACAGCATCCAAGGATATGATGGGCCTGAAAGACTTCAGGTATAACAGATTGATATCAACCTCTGTGTGTGTGTGTGTGTGTGTGTGTGTGTGTGTCTGTTGTATATATGTGAATGTGTGGGTATAGACATCAGGGCAAGATTCTGGGTGTCCTTGTCTATCTGTCACTCTCTACCTCATTGCCTTAAGACAGGAATGGGAAGCCTAGGTTTGTATGTGTGTCCTGGGGATCTACTTATACTCCAGCCTTCCTGCTTGCATTTCAAATGTTCTTACTCATTGAGTCACCCATCCCTCCAGCCTTCTCTTATCATCTAAATTAGAGGAACAACAACAATAACAAACTAACCAATCAACCACCACCACCACCACCACCACCACCAACAACAACAACAACTTTACAAGATCAGATCTGCTGGTATTCAAAGGGAGTGGGAGGGACTCAGTAGAGTCCTCAGCTCCTCCTCAGCCACTTCCTCCCTCTGTACCCTCCATCTCACCATGCATGGAGTCCTGCCCCAGTGGCCAAAGGGTCTCAGAAGGTGCTCGCTCATACAGAGATGGAAGGTTAATTGAAGTGGGATTCCATCTATGCAAATCTCAGAAGGTTATCACTTGAGCTGAGCTGTTATTTGGGGGTGATGCAGGTGCTTTGGGGGTTACCCATGCTACGACTGTAAGTCCAATAAATTCATTAGTTCAACGAGCTGGACTTGGATGCTGTTACTTTGGTCAGCACTGGTATCTTACCTGGGGCAGGTAGGAATTTGTTGATGCCTCCTTAGGAAACAGCTCACTAGACATTCAGTGGTTAATTTCTTTTTTCTTTTTCTTTTCTCCCAGAAGTGGCTTTAAAGGGTTCCTGAGATTGTGATCTCGCCAGCAGAGAAAGCATGAAAAGCCATGTGTATATACGGACTTAGACGCTGAGGCACTCCTTCTGACGCTGGAGCTGGGTAAGAGCTACATCTTGATGTTTGTGAACCTTTTAGAACATCTTTCAGAGGCTGAATGGGGGAATATTTTTCTGGCACTTCTGATGAGCACAGTAAAAGAACCAACTTGGCAACAGCATACCCGTAGGGATTAGCCTAAACTGTTCTAAGAAATAAAAGGCCAAGGTCAAACTTTTCATGCCTTTGGCTGCTTGAACCCAGGGTGATGCCAGCTGGGGCTTTCTCCTCCCATTATCAGTCCTCTGCAGAGCTGAGAAGAGTGAGGAGATCGATCGATCGTCACTTGTTAGTGGACCTGGCCTGTTGCCCAATAGAATAATGGCTAAATGGGCCATTCTAGGCTTTGGTGACAATGCTTTGATTCTTATCTCCACTGTTTCTAGTTCTGGATTTGAGCAGATTTCTGTTTCTGTCTCAAACCTAGTTTCTCACCACCAAATTTCACAAACCAGAGTTATAAGAGCTTCTTAGGAAGTCTGTAGTGCCAAGGGCAAGATGCTCAGTTTCCCCTGCTGCCTTCTGCAAGCAGGGCGCCAGGCAGGGCTTTCTGTAGCCCCTCTTCCAAGCAGGTGTTCAACTTTGCTGAGAAGCAAAGTGGAATGACCTACCTTTAATAATGCAACTGCTGGCTTTCTGATAAATCGAAAACCCACATATCACTTGGTGTTTTGAAGCTGCTTTTCCACCACAGACTTGCTACATTTTACAACCTAAAGTTATTTTATGCATGTTTTCCCTGTGTTCATGGCTTTCTACTGGGAGATATAAAAAAAATGCTTTTTTAAAAAAATGAATACTTGAGCCTGTGTATAAGCGTGTAGAATATCCCCTCCCTGTCTTCTGCTTCTTCTTGGGACTGGCTTCAGAGATCCATGGTTCTCTCAGCCTGGCTGCTTTTGACTTGACAGAGAGGGTCTATGTGCTGACTCTGCTCCCATCACTGTAACACAACACTAGAGATAATCAGACTATAAAAAGATAATCTTTAATTAATTAATTTGGACATTCGAGATGAGGTCTCCTGTAGCCTGATCTGGCCTTGAATTCACCATGAGGATAAAGATGACTTTGTACTCCCGATTATCCTGCCAAGAGCTGAGATTATTGGCACGTGCTACCCATCACTCCTGGCTGAAAGCCTTATTTTAGTTCACTGTTACAGAGGAGGCTGCAGTCCATGATCATGACGCTTGCTCTTAGACTTGTGTCAAGCACTGCATGGTGACCAGCGTTCATGGCACCGTCAAGCGGTTTGCTCCATGACCAGAAGCAAAGATAAAGAGGTACTCGAGTGTCACAGACCCCTTCAAGGGCACATGTCTTGGGACTGAAAAACCTCTCAGTTTCATCATTTTCCAATAGCACAGTCCTGGGGATCATGTCTTGAACACACAATGGACACTTCAGATCCAAACCGCAGCACTGTCCACACACCAAATATTTTGGTTTTAGTGTGCTTTTTCTGAGAGGTCATGGAGTTGGATGTCCTTTTACTGATTAGGAAAGGAAGACCAGAAGAGGCTAAAACACTTCAAGTTCAAAGCAAAAGAAATGGATCTGATCACCTGGTCTCTTTGCTCTTAGTATTCATCATATATGCAATATATATTGTGCAATGCTTACCTTTCTGGGGTAAGGCGTGCAGGCGAGGAACGCAGAGAAGTAGAAACTTAAGAGTACTTTGGAAAGTCAGTTAGATGATGTTTTGCTGGGGCAAACATATGAAGGAATCTTTAGCTAAAGCCGACAGAGATGAAAGGATTTTTTTTGCTTGTTTGTTTGTTTGTTTTTGTTTTGTTTTTTTGAGACAGGGTTTCTCTGTATAGCCCTGGCTGTCCTGGAACTCACTTTGTAGACCAGGCTGACCTTGAACTCAGAAATCCACCTGCCTCTGCCTCCCAAGTGCTGGGATTAAAGGCATGCACCACCACCACCCGGCTGAAAGGATGTTTTGAGAGAGCAAATACACAAAAGGATGCTTGATAAAGGAGTATAAATATGACCCCACAGACAGTGGGAGGCCAGCACTGAGCATTGGGTGGCTTTGCTCCATTCATTATTCTTTGCTAACACCACACATATATTGGTTCGCCTTACATGGCGTTGTTGAGCTCAACTTGTGATAACTTTGCCATCGAGTAAAACTTCCCAAGAACTGCTTGTGAGGTTCCTGCAACAGCTTGAGGTTTCTGCGGCCTCACTTCAGGCAGGTTGGTGAGCCTGGCAGGTTCCTCAGGATTGAGATACAGCTGTCTAGTGTCTTCTTACTGAAAGAACTAGACTGTAGCTGCTGGTTTATGCTTGGTGTTTGCCTGACTAGAGGACTGGTCTACGGCTGGTGAGCCATATTTGGTGTTTGCTACGGGACTGAACTGCTGCCAAAGAAGATTGAATTTGCCCCCCAAAACTATTGCTAAACAGGTCCACTCTCCCCATATCCTAATAACCTTTCTCTTCCACTACCTCTACTGGATGGTGGGCTAGAGGAGAGGTTAAACCCTTAATAAAAATGGGTTACAAAAAATTTATGCCTACCATGTAACCAGTTTATCCCATCAGATTCTAACAGACTTTAGACAGCAGTTACTCAGTTCATTCTGGCGGCCAATTTACAGTCCCAGACACGTTCAAAACGTGAGCTCGGTTAGCATTTCTAAAACTCACGGGCAAAACAAAAACAAAACAATGAGAAGACATTACTTAACCCCAAACTGATTTCTGTGCAGGAGGGAGCATTTTGAGGGTTGTCTAAGGAAGGTGAAGACTCTAGAGTACACTGGGTGTCAGTTTTGAGTTTGAAAAGATTGAATCTGCAAACGGTTTTGGCACAGTCTCCCCTCCACCCAGTGCCTCACACACATCCTACTTGCTGATGGGGGCTGGGTTATAAAATAATGAGGGGAGCACACCAGGCACCTAAGGGAACAGGGCAGTGTGAGAAAGGGGTCTTTTCAGGTGACCAGGAAAGATTAACAGAGGTGAGGACTTGGGTGAATGAAAGGCTGGTTAGAGAGACACTTGTTTAATAGTTTAACTACAGTTTGTCATCGGTTTCTTAAACAATATGCACACACTGGCATTTTCAAAGGAGCCTTTGACAAGCTGTACCACCCTCCTAGCTGCCTCTGATTCAACAAAAAGCAGATCCACAGGTGGGTTACCCTTCCTCAAGCTGGAGGATCAGTAGAAGGTACTTAAATACTCTGTTGGTAACTGATTAAAGAACCCAAGATCAAAAACCTGGTTAGTAGAAATCGCCGCACTACACAGGGTGCTGTCAGTTGTTTCTTTTAGTGTGGTTTTTAGTTCCACATCACCTGTGTAAAAGTGTGTATCCTGCTTTGAATTGGCTCCCCACTCCCACTCCCACTCCCACTCCCACTCCCCCACCCCGGGGCGGGGGAGGGATGAAGCTTTTGTTTTCTAGTTGGCAAGTTCGATTGTGAAAGCTAAGGCAAAGTGTTCTCTTAGGGAAAGGAGTGAAGGGGTGGGGGTAAAAAGAAAAACCACGCAATCCGATGGTAACACACAAAGTCAAGATACTGTACACTGATTGCTGTTAGCTAAGGCAAGGTGTTCTCTTAAGGAAAGGAGTGAAGGGGTGGGGTAAAAAAACAACAAAAAAACAAACCACGCGATCTGATGGTAACAAACAAAGTCAAAATACTGTACACTGATTGCTGTTAGGGTGAATCTCACTTCTGTTGGAACTGGCTGTTTTTCCTCCTTACTTCAGAGGACTTACAGTCGATCCTAGCAAAAATAGCTACACTGCTTACTCTAGAAACCTCTCTGCAGGAAAGTCACAACACCAACCAGGAGTCCCATGGAGCTTTGGTGAGTCAAACTTTTTACAATCTAGCTGGCTAGTGGGACTAAAAACCCTGCTTAAATTAGGGGAATGATAGTGAGATTTCAAATCCTCAGAATTAATGGAAGAGTCGATTCGGTTCAGAAGTCTGGTCCTGGTGGTCTGGGGGAGGGAAGCTTTACGGGATCTCAGGACTTCCAAACTCAAGACACCCCGCTGAGGGCGCTCCTGCCCTTATCTAGCCGGTCAGTCCAGGCTGTCTGTAGATAGTCTCCCAACCCCTGAGCAGAGCACAACTAACTTTTGTCTTACTACCTGAGGAGTGTTAGGAAACAGTCGCTCCAACCAACTGGTTCAGCCCAGAAAATGTAAGTACATTCTGCTTTACTTTCTTTTCGTTCACACTGGAAATGGAACCGATTTCAATCTGGTTCAGAGGGGGCTTGGGTCGATGACTCTGCTTTTCCTAAGACTACAGATAACTTTGGAAACTGACCAGAAACAAGTACTTTTTCCGGGCCCTTATCCGACCCCAGCGGTGGAACCCGCATATCGCGGATCCCACTAACTTCAAGTTAAGGTGTGAGACAGATCCACGCAGAAGGATTCCCACGATCCGCAGAAAAGCGAGCGTGGAAGTCCGGGACGCGCCGCGGGCCGGGGCGTGGGCGGTCGCAGAGCACCTCCCGCAGGTCCCGGGAGCAGCTCCGGGGCCAGGTCACCTGACTCCGGGAATTTGGGGCCGCGCGGGGTGGGAGTGGCTAGCACCTCCCTCCTGGAGCCCACGGGATCCAGGTCGGGGGCCGGCGCCCGGCGGCCACGTGGTGGTGCTGCCGTCGCCCCCGCCCTGCCGGCGGAGCCCGGGAGCTGAGCGCCCACTGACCCCGCGTCGGGAGGAGGAGGAGAAGGAGGAGGAGGAGGAGGGACCCAGCGCAGGAAGCCGAGCAGGAAGCGAGCCCGGCAGCCGTGCTTTCCTGGGGAAGCGGCGGGCGGGACGGCCAGCGGGGCCGGGAGCTGAGGACGCCGCTTGGATGGGGTGAGTGGCGGCGCCGAGCGGGGAGGCTGGGGTGCGGGCTCTGGGCTCGGTCCCCGCCTTTGTGTCTGGGGCTGCGCAGAGCTCCGGGCGCCGGGAGGAGCAGGGCGGGAGTTTTGGTCTGGACAGAGCTTTGGCCGCTCACTGACCACGGAAGACAGTTGAGGGTGGGGGAAGGAACAGGAGGATAGTGGGGATCTGGCAGAAAGAGAGGTGCGACCTAGTTTGGAAAGGGGATTCGTCTCCTCTGGCGGTCTGGTGCGGGGCAGTGGCGCGGGGTGTCTGCGGAGGGAGCGCGGGTGGGAATGAATGACTGGACCCGAGAGGACGCTGTGGCTGCGCCCCCGGGGCAGCCCGTCCCACCTGCGTGCCCTGCCCCGGGTCCGGTGCCCCAATCCTGGCTCCCTGGCTCGACCCGCCTCTTGACTGAACTTAGAAAAGCCAGAGACGGGAGGTGGGAGCGAGAGACGCCGGGTGGCTCTGGAGACCCACAGTCCGCTATTGTTCCTTTAAGGACTCAAGGGAGCTGGTGAGCTGTCGGGAGGGCGCAGGCGAGACCACCCTGAGCCTGCCACTACCCCCTACCCCCAACTCTCCTTGTAATTTTTCCCCACCACGGCTCCTAGGAGGGCAGGGAGGAGGATGCTGGAGTTGGGGCACATTCCAAGCTGCTGGGCTTAGATCAGGCATCCTTCGCGACCCGTCCGGGAGGGCAAGCATCCATCCTTTCAACTCTCGCCTACTGTCTTGGGCCAGTTTGGTTCGCCAGTTTAGGTTCTGCAGTTTCCAGTAGTTTTTCATTTTGGATTTCGCATCTCCTTTGGTGGAGGGGGGTTAAGTATGGAAAGGCAACAGATGGGGAGATTAAAGCAGATGGAGCCCACTGTGACTTAAAGAGGCAGGGGTGACCTCACAGAGGCCTGAGCTTTATATAAAGCCAGGCTTTCTTTTCTAAGGAGCCCAGATCAACTCAGCTTTACTTCGTTACCAAGTATGCAGATGCAGGGCCACTCACTTCATACCTGCTCCTTCCCTTTACTCTGAACTCTGGTGATTTGAATGCTATTGGCTTTAGGAAGAATATCGCAGATCTGCCTGGGACTAGAAGACTGCTTATTGTCTGGGGTATGAGATCTCAATGTTGTGAAGGCTGGCCTGGAGAGGAACAAGGTTTGTCCCTTTAGAGGATCTAGCGTTTGCTCTTTTATCGAGAACTTGCTTCTCCTATGGGTTTGAACAGAATTGGAAAAAAGCCTGTGAATCCCAGGGAGGTTGGACTTCGCTTTGTCCCACCAGTGCTGGGCCCTTGCTTACACATGTGAAAGGGAGTCGTTTTGTTTTGTTTTTGACTGATGGGTTTAATTTTTATCTGTTAATGATAACTTACTATCACAGACTTTTCTCCCTTAGGCTTATAAGACAGCCAGTCTTATGAGAAGAAATCCAATTCTTGTTGAATAAGTACTGGGAGAGACATCCCGTGCTGTCAGTTTTGTCTCCACCTGTGGAGATGCTTCATGAATGAATTTATTGTATTATTTACATTTGCATCCTTAGATGTGTTTTTAATGACTTTAAAGGGCAGTGCAGGAGTTCATACATAGCACAATTCAAAGATCTTTGTACTGTCATAGTAAAACTGATTAAGAATGGACTCCCCAGTCACTGGGGATTCGGTGAAAAAGTAATATAGTGGCCCCTAACGTTTACTGTCCCCAGACTTCCACTTCTTAACGTGTGTAAGCAGAAGGTACACACACCACTTCCCTTGTTTTTGTTTGCTGTGTGTGTGTGTGTGTGAGAGAGAGAGAGAAATGGATGTATGTGCAATTGTATGTACATGTATGTATGTGTGTGTATGGATGTCTATCTTTATGCTTTCATGTGAGCACTATGCTTGTGAAGATCGCAAGACAACTTGCCAAGTTAGTTCTCTCCTATGATGTGGGTTTAGGGAACTGAACTCAGGTCTCAGGCTTGGCAGAAAGTTTTTTACCTGCTGGGCAACGTGGCCCCTTTGTTCCTTTTTCCTTTTACTGGCTGTCAAGCGCAGGGTCTGTGGTATGCTAACTTGGATGCTGCAGCCATGTTAACTCCCACCCCAGTGCTACCCAACTTTACAGGTAGAGAAACCGAGATTTGGAGTTAAAGCCATGTGGGCCTTGGGGTGAACAGGATATAGGCAAGCCTTGTCTTCCCCTCTCTTCTTTTCCTAACCAGCTTGTCTTCCAAAATAGAAATACATGTGAAATATTTCAACGATAAATAAAAACTGAGCACAGTAAGGCATTCATCTTTCCACTGTATAGGTTTAAAAGTTGCTTATGAATTCCCTTCCTATTCCCTCCCTCAGATAAAAACAAATATGTTATCTGCCTTTCCTTCTCTTCTTTTAGCCCCGAGTAAGCACAGATGTCCAGTTAGTACATACATAGTTCCCAAGCGTGTTGCGTTCGTCTCTGTGTGTCTACGAAGATTCTTGAGCAGTTTTGTGCCTAGTTTTACACTAATGGCACAATGCAACTTGCTTATCTAGGAATTATGTTTGAGGTCCATGTAGGTCTCTACGCACACTAGCTACTGCAGGTGATTCTCTTAGGTAAATAATACAGTGTGCCCATTCCCTTGACAAGTGAAAACTGGTTTCCAGGACTTAACTGTTAAAGGCACCCTTTTAACTGAGGGAGAGCCCACTGCCTTTATATATTTATTTCTTTGACTGTAGTATGTCGAGGTGTAGCAGTGCACACCCCGCGAGAGTTAAGTTTCCTCGTTCACAGGTTCTCGAAGCCAGTCACTGGGATACTGAGACCTCGGAAGGCCACTTTGGCTATTTCATTCATTTCTCAGTGAGGATTAGGGTCCTGTCATCTGTCACCTAACAGCCATCTGTTAGGTATGAAAGGGAACACGGGTCAGTTTTCAATAGTAAACATTTAGATGAACTCAGCTAGGTTTTCTTTGTTTTTAAAGCATTGTGGTGCTGAGCTTGGGATACGTATGCTAAGACCTCGCTGGTTGCCTGACCTGGGATTGTTCACTGTCTTCTTGCTTGTGTCTTCCCTTTTAGGCCCAAGGGTGTTAATTACGCATGTGTGGAGGCAGGTCTCTGCTCTATGAAAATGTGGCCGTGTTAATGACATAACTTGTCCCTAATATGGTACCCAGCTCCTCAGAGGAGAGTTAGGCTTCCTGACCTTCCATCTTCTTCCCTCAGGCTTTGAGGCTCATTCTGGCCTCCAGCTCTTGGCCTTTGCTGTTCCTTCTCCTCAGAGCGCATCTACCCTACACGGGCTCTGGTCATTTCCCCTGAGGTGCTCGTTCAGACACGTCTGGCTCCTGAGCAGTGTAACCTGGAACCTCTTCCCTGTTTGCTCCCCGGTGTGGCCCTTGTTACCATTTATCTTAGTTTACTTCAGTACTGTCTTTCTGTGCTGGGGTACAGGTCTAGAAGGGTAAGAGGGTCACATCTTTTAAAATTTTTATTGCTGTCGCGTGAGTACCGAGAGCAGTGCGGATACAATAGTTCCTCATACGGGGTACATGTGCATGACTATAAGATGCTTCTTATTGAATCAGGGTATATAATGGTGCAGTCCTAGACTCTACTGGCCTCTTCCCTCCTGCCCAATGTATAGACTTATAGCACAGGCCACCAAGCCCACCTACTAATGCTATGCTTGCTGTTTTCATGTTCTACTTGCTATTTTTCTCCCTCCGCACATGTTGGGCATCCTGAGGGTGTCAGATATTCGGTAGGGTCATTTATCATTTACAGGTTCTAACGAGATTTAAAGAAATGCTTACCAAAAAAAAAAAAATCTTCTCTGTGCCACTGTGTAAGCCCGCAGAGTACCTGTGTCTTGAAGTATTTTTTTGTCCAGTATTTTTGCTTGAATATAAATTTAAGGGAAAAGAAGGAGTGTGATGCTGCTCTCTTTTTTCCTTGATAATCTTGTTCTCCCAGTGTCACTGATGCGAACGGGTTGACCTTTTCCCTCCATACCACGTCTCTCCGAAACAGGTCTTCGAAGTCCCCAGCAACTCGGACATACTGAATTTCTAGGTACCGAAAAACATTTCCGTCAGCTGCTGCATGGGAGTGTGCGTCAGTCCCCTGCATGGGAGTGTGCGTCAGTCCCCTGCATGGGAGTGTGCGTCAGTCCCCTGCACCTTCCTCTAGGAAGATTATTCGAAGGAGCCTTTTTGTCTGTTTCCTTTTATGGTGGAGGGGAAGTGATGACCTTAATCTGAAGGCCTAAGGGCAGCCAGGGTGCAGCCAGAGTCCTAAAACTCCTCCGAGGAGAACAGTCCCATCAGAAGGTCTTAACTCATGGCACAGACAGCATAGCCAGGCTTCATTTTTGCTGGGAGCCAGCTGAACTTTTTCCTCCTCGGGTGATGAGTATAGGAGTTGGCGGAACGAAGCTAGATGTGTCAGCGGCCTTTGTCTGTTTTAAAGGAGCGGTAGAGAAAGCAGTCAGACTTTTTTTTCCATTTAAAATATAAAGGTAAGCGGTGTGGATAAGCATCCTTAAAAAATAACCAGACTGTTGAATCGCACCCGTTTTGTCATTTAACTAAGTGTCCTTCTCTCACCATCTGACCTAAATGACGGTGAACCAACTGGTCAATGTGGTGTGGTCCGGGATGGTCTGGGTTAACCGCAGAGCTGTGGGTTGTTTGATCGTTATAGTAAAGTGGTAAATGAAGAGATTGATTCTCTTCACTTAACAGTTGCTCTCTTGGTTGGCAGTTGCAAGCAATACAAGAAAAGTCAGAGAAGGGTCGCTCACCTCATTTCCCATTTTCGAACTCCAGCCTTCTGCAGGGAACAGAAAACTGACTTGCTGATAAGTATCATTAAATTCAGCCCACATTTAAAAAACAAACAAACAAACAAACAAACAAAGTGGCTCTACCTACTTAATAGTGTGTTTAAAAACAAATCCTTCACTGAAGGACATGTTCGTCTTTCTTCAGCTTTATATTTAGGGAATCCAGCAGATACCTATCACAAGGCACATGATTAGTATTTGTTATAGGACGACATGTGTCAGCATGTCATGAAGCCCTTCACAGTAGCCACGAGATGTAGAGCTGTCTAGGGTAGAGATGGGTTTAACACAGTCAGTAAACAGTGGAGGATACAGCAAAGAAGAGATGTGCAGGAAGTTCCCCTCCCGCATCCTGGAGAAGTTTGCAGCTGGGTCTCTCCTGCTCCTGCAGCTATGTCTTGGTGACTCATGGCATTTACCTGGCTTTACCCGTGATCTGGTCTAATCCTTTCTGTAGTAAATGGGCTTCACTGAAAATATACCTTGTCTTATTACATAATTCCACATCCGTCTGTTCTCCTGGACATGTTTATCATGATTAGTTCACCCTGTTATTTAGCAAGCAATCTAAATATTATTTATTATATGTGTGTGGGTGTTTTGCCTGCACGGTAGGTCTGTGAATCACATGTGTGTAATGCCCCTAGAGGCCAGAAGAGGGCTCTGGATTCCCCACCCCCACCGCCTCCGGACTGAAATTACTGGCCATTTGGACTCCCTAGCCCCCATGAGTACTGGGACTTTAACTCCAGTCCTCTGGAAGGGCAGCAAGTGCACTAACCACTGGACCATCCATCCTTGTAGTCCAACTAATTTTTTTTCTTAAATTTGTCTTTGTGGATACCAAAGTTCATCATCACGTAATCCCACAGAAGCAGCACGTGTATGACATCAGTTTTCTTTAACTGTCAAAAACCCAATTGAAGAACTCTCATGTTTCAGTATTGCTATTTTGTTATAAATAAGAACAAAATCACTCCTCCATCCCCTGCCAAGCCTTGAATTGGCAATTTTCTTGCCTCAGCCTTCAGAGTGTTGAGATTACATAACCATACCCAGCTCTGTTTTTTTCTTCTTTCTTTATGATTTCTAGATGAATTCTCTTGATTAATCAAGTATTTTTGTTTTATTTTAAAGCTCTATCTCTTTTTTTCTTTAAACTTCAACTTCGTCTTTCCAGTTGCTGTCACTGGCTCGCGTGCTAAAGCGTTAGCCAGGAAAGAAAGCTCTGGCAGCGCTCCCTGGAAAGGTGGTCAGGATAAGAAAAGCTCCCATTACACTTGGGCAGTGAGGAACTCTGTAACTCCAAAAGGAATCCGTTCTTCAGACCAGAGTAGACCTTGTTGCAGTAATCCTGGAGTGCTCTGGTGCTGTGGATGGGCACTGAGCACATCCAATGCAGGGCTTGGGCCATGTTTTTTCATGGAGGAAATCGAATGATTTCCAATGATGCTGTATGCTCTTAAATCCGATTTTAAAGAGATGTCCGTGGTCCTTTGTGCTCTACAGCCTCTTCGGGCTCCTCGGATCTTTGAGAACCCAACTTCTACAGAATGTGCCTGGAAATCCTTGTTGCACTTACCCCTCCTCTCAGGGATTCTCTCTTCTATCTTGTACCTCCGCCCTTCAGGAAGGGTTAATCACCTGTCATGATTGCCAAGAAAATACCTAATTGTGGGCTTTATAACCACACTTGGAAAACTAGTCACCGGTTGCTACACTAGCCTGGTCACACACTGTTGGCCACACTTTAGAACTAGTTTTGCTGCATGCGGTTTGGTACAATTTAGAAGAAAGAAAATCTGGCTCTGGGGGCTGCCGAGAAGGCTCAGTGAGTAGAGGTACTTGCTGCCAAGCCCAAGGATCCGGTGGTCGGAGAAGAAAGATCGTAAGTCCCCCTCTTACCCGTACATGTATACTGTGCCACGTTCTTCCCCCTCCTGCCACAAAAGTTTAAAAAAAAATTATCACAGAGAAGCCAAACACTTATTGTTCTGTGGTATGATTGTTTCCTGATGGCCTGAAGAATTTTAAAAATTGACCCCCCGGGCTGGAGATATGGCTCAGTGGTTAAGAGTACTGACTGCTCTTCCAGAGGTCCTGAGTTCAATTCCCAGCAACCACACAGTGGCTCACGACCATTTGTAGTGGGATCCAATGTCCTCTTCTGGTGTGTCTGAAGAGAGCAACAGTGTACTCATATACATAAAATAAATAAATAAAAAAAATTTTTTTGTTGTTGTTGTTTTTGTTTTTTTGAGACAAGGTTTCGCTGTGTAGCTCTGGCTGTCCTGGAACTCACTTTGTAGACCAGGCTGGCCTCGAACTCAGAAATCCACCTGCCTCTGCCTCCCAAGTGCTGGGATTAAAGGTGTGCACCACCACCGCCTGGCCCAATAAATCTTTTTTAAAAAATAAAAATTGACCTTCAATTACTTATCCAAGTGTAACATCCCTTGGGTTGGAATTGGGACTGTGGTGTCTGACTCCTGTTCAACAACAGGCATCAGCTCTCTCTTGTCACTTGGAGAAGGAAGTGGGGGTACCCAGAGCCTTATCTGACAACACTTAGTCTATTATAGCATCATCCCAACTTGCTCTGCACACACACACACACACACACACACACACCCTCTTTCCCCTCTCCCCCTCTCCAGCTAGTCCTGGTCTCCTTGCTAGTGCTATTGGAGGCTGTCTCAGCCCAGGGCCACATCTCCTCATGGGTGAGCTGGCTCTCAGCGAGAGGGCTGCTCTTGCAGAGGAAAACCTCCTCCTGTGAAACTACCACACACAAGGGAGAGGACTTGCAATCGTGAGCCGGGCTCTACAGACGCCCGTGGTGACATCTCAAGCCACTACATTTCAAACTTGCACCAAAACAGAGGCTGGCCTACTTGTAACCTTATGCTCTCTCAGCAACACAGGTTAGTTGATCAGTACACCCGCGCCGTGGCAGGCACCTTGCCACTGGCGGTCCGGGAAGAAGTTCAAGGCTAGTCTTATTCTGATCGTGGAGTGTGGTTGCGTTTTTCATTAGGGGTGAGGACGGATCGGACACCCCTGCGCAGGCTCGTAGACTCGGAATTTCAGGGTTTGACTTGTTTACCATCTGATAACTGTCTGTGGTAGATTGTTGGTGGTTGGGCTGAGGTAGAGGTGAGAACTTGTTTTGCAGATGATGCTGAGACTCGGGGGTTATAAATAACTACCTGGGCAGAATGTGGCGGAACTAGACATGACTTTAGTGTGTGTGTCTGTCTCTTCTAGGCACAGATTGTGACTTGGGACTCCTATATAAAACTAACTAGTATTGTGACAAACGCAGACTTGTTCAAAAACTAGACAAGCTACTTTAGAGAATACATGAAAATTGGGAGTCTCCGGTGAAGCAAATGCTATTGAACATGAGGGACAGAAATGATGTGGAACCCAAGCCCTTAGTCCCCCGCTGGCTGAGAGGGAAGCTCATTCGTCTCTCACACACTGTCAGGGAGTTACAGGTTCTGTTTGGAGTCTTCATTTGACAGGAATGTTCCAGTGACCTGAATGTCTCCTCCTGAGAAAGCTGACACAGTGATCATTGAACACGTCTCACAGATGAGGACGTGCTGCTGTGCTTCTGAGAGAGGTGGCCCAGTCCTAGTGGCCCCTCCCAGCTACCAGTGAGACAGCCACCAGGAAACTAAGATGGGGTTCCTCCACACACAGGCCAGGGCTCTAGGAGGGCCTCAGTGAGCTTCATAAGCCTTGGCAGAAGGTTGTACCACTGGGCGAGGGCTGCATAGCCTCTCTTTAGGCTCCCACAGGCATCTTTGGAGGAGGTTGACTCAAATGTTCTCATAACCTTTTTGGACCTTCCATTAGAGATCTAACCAGTCCTTAGATTTTCTTGGAGGGGAGGGCGGGTTGTAGCATTTTTCTCTTGAAGTGCACCTTTTTTTCTTCTCAAACTTTCTTATTTAAATTAGAAAAAAATTACTCAATATAGGATAGAAACAGTAATGTCCAATATTTCTAAAGTACACTGTTTCTAAAATAGAGGACCTCTTAGAGATTTTTTTTTAAAACTCCCTTTGACACCCCTCTGCCTGCATGTGTCCTGAGCAGTCCTGAAGAATTCCTGTTCTTCAGATGTCATGCAACTCAGTTTGTATGCAGTTTGCCTCTGGTTTCACTCCTCTAGTCACTCAAAGCCAGCAAGAGGCAGAGTATAGGATTCCCTCCAAATGACATCCAGCTAAGGGGTGAGGGGTGGGGGAAGGCCCTTGCTTTCTTCCTCTGCTCCAATGCTGTACCCCCTAGAACAAAAGGTGTTTGATTCCCCTGACAGTTAAAGTGAGTCTTCATAGCCCCAGTGGCGAAAGAAACAGAAGGCACTGCTCCTACAATCTTGTCACTATCTGCCTCAGGCCAGAGGGACGGCCTGCAGGCTCTGGGCACTTTCATGTGTGGCTGCAGGGCAGGTATCACCAGCTTGCTTTTCCCTGCCACACCCTTGTCTTGTTAGGCAGCTTTTCCAGAATTAACCTTTAAAAAAAGAAAAAAAAAGTAACACTGCTTTTCTGTCCTGAAGAATTACAGTGTCTTTACAGCATTAAAATATACGTAAGTTAGGGAGAATTGTACAAGACAATATAATTTCTTCTTCTTTTTTTTTTTTTAAGACTATTTATTTTATACATATGAGTGCTCAATTCACATATATACCTGTGTGCCAGAAGAGGGCATTGGATCCCATTACGGATGGTTTTGACACCATTGCTGTTGCTGGGAATTGAACTCAGGACCTCTGCAAGAGCAGACAGTGCTCTTAACCGCTGAGTGGTCTCTTCAGCCCAACAATATAATTTCTTAAGGCATAGAAGTGTCCTAACAATGGAAAAAGGATCTAAGTTTTTTTTTCCTAAATGATCTCAATTGTTGCCCAAGTCATGGTACCTTCTACCCGAGTCTGCACGTCAGCTGAGCTGAGTTATTAAAAGGCCACTCCACTTCTCTAGCTTTATATTTCTCTGATAATCAACGTGGATCCTCAGCAAAGGTAAGTGGAGACAGATTTGACTTGCTATCTCAATAAACATATTGGTTAAACATGCTCTTTGCATATGAGAGACACAGGTGTAGTGCCTACAGATTAGTCCATGCGGGCTCCTAAAAGGGAATGCTCTACTGCCAGCAGCTAACCGATTGTTCTAAGGCAGCTCATATTATACTGTTACTATTCACATTAGTATTATTGTTGCTGCTATTAATTTATTTTTTTTAAGAACTAAGAAGGTGTATCTGGTCAAGCTTTATTTTAACTATTGTTTAACACACAAGGAGTCATGTTGGGCACAGGAACTGAACTTGGTTGTCGCTGTTTGTGAATGTTGACACTTTTTTCCGGTTGAAGTTTTCTAATTAGGTAGCTGAAAATTATAATTCCTTTTAACTCAGACGGTGTTGTATTCAATAAGGTAGTTCTCACTCGTGGTGCAATTTAAAAAGGAAAAAAATCAAAGCTGTCATTTAAATTCCAGCTACCCAAACTGTGGCTTATGATCCCACAGCAACAGGATGTAAAATTTGTGGAAAACACAGAAACAGCGGAGGGTTTCTGAATCCGCAACAGCCAAAAATGAGTTAAAAAAAAAATTAACTCTGAGTGGTCTTGGTCAGCAATCACCCATGATGCACTGCAGCAATCACCCATGATGCACTGTGCAAGTTCACTGTGGCCTTGGCACTAGCACACTGTCCCCCCCACCCAGAGCCATTGAGCACTGCCTGAACCAGCTCGGCTCAGACTCAAGGCCATTCCACGTTGTGGATTGCAGACTCTGCTCTTCCAGGAATATGCTGGCTTAACTATGAAAAATAAACTCTTCTTCAGCACCTAGCAAATCAGTACATCTCTGTATGATCTTCTGTGAGGGTGTTCGGTTTTAAAAAATGAACTTGTTGCCGATTTGAGCTTAATTTAAAGACAATCACTAAATGAGTCTTGGCTTTGGGATTGGGACCGAGTTTCCAACAATTCTGAAGTGACTCTACACATATCTCTGTCATTTTGTTCTATGTATTTTCGCAAGGTGATGTTCTCAGCATCTGGCAGTGATAACACTGAAATTATCCTTGAGCTCTCAAGATGATTGAAGACCCGCTGAGGCCTGCAGCTGCAACTGTTCAGCTGAGATTTAATTCTCCATATAAAACTGAATAAACACACCCATCTTCTTAGTATGCTAATTTGTTTTTTATTAACAAATGATAAAATTATATGAATACATGAGAATTAAAAAGTAAATTTTCTTAGGATATTGTTAGTGTGTATATATATATATATATATATATATATATATATATATATATATATATACATATACATATATATGTATGTATGTATGTATATATCTGAGGAGGCCTTTTGTATTGCAGCTTAAGGCACTCTATCACTAACTTGCAATATGTAGTAACAGTAAAACTTAGATACCAAGGTGATAATATTAAAGCTGCATGTACACTTTTGTTTTAATTTTTATCCTGCCTCAGTAATAATAAATACACACACACACACACACACACACACACACACACACACACACACACACACACATTAGGGCCACAAAAGTTTTTCTTGAAATGTAGAAAGTTGAAGAAGCCCCGATTTAAGTAGATTACACTTATTTGACTCTTAGGGCCGGTTATGGCTCTCTGCCAACCTCTTAAAGAACTTTGGCTACATTGGCAAAATTTGCCATTAATAATCTGTAGCAAGAAAGCTTGTCCCATATGCTAATGTGACACAAGACAGTTTCCAGATAACTCTCCCTGTTTTCTTTTTACCTGTCTGCTTCTATTACTCAGTTAACGGATTTGAACACTGTTCGGATGACTGGTTTTTAGGTTCGATTAACAGGTTCCTCAAAGAACTTGCCCTGCTTCAACCACCCTGCAAACAGAGGGGTAAAATCCCGTTTAAAGTAAACATGGTGGTGCCCAGAATGCAGAGACCGCAGAGTTACATTCCCTGATGGATGCTTTGGAAAACCAGCCACCTGCCCAACTCTTAACAGAGACAAATAGAGATGTACTTCTCGAATAGTACAGTATTGGGGTAATGGGTGAGCACACATAGACTGTCTGTCAGGGTTAGGAGAATAAATTGTTATTCCTTCTGTCTGTGTCTGAGGAGGCCTTTTGTACTGCAGCTTAAGACACTTTATCACTAACTTGCAATATGTAGTAACTTCGTAAAACTAAGATACCGAGGTGATAATATTAAAGCTGATAGCATGTACATTTTTGTTTTAACTTTTATCCTGCCTCAGTAATAATAAATTGAAATGTTTTTATATGTAGTTACCATTTGAAAATAAAAGTGTAAATTGTTACCAACAGAGTTTCATATCCCGAAAAAAGGCTACACAGGCAATTTTAGATTCCCAGTAGTCAGAATAGAAAAGTTATGAAATGAATAGTGCATTCAAATGGTATCATTTCTAATATGTAACTGATATAACGTTTATTAGTGATAACAGGTGAGAATTTCTTTACCTACAAAACCTGTGCGATCCCCATTTATAGTCTTGTTGCTTAACACCAGTTACATCTCAAATGTTCAGTAGCAGTATGTGGCTAGTGGCCATGGTATGGGGCTAAATAAGTTACCCTCATCTCGATGCAGTGGCTAGCAGCCCTTGGTATCCAGGACACTGTCCAGTGGGGCTGGGGCTCAGTAGTAGAACTTTTACCCAGAATGCACGAGGCCCTAGTTTCATCCATGGGACACAGAAGACAGACAAAAGACTCGTGTGCAGGCAGTATCCCGCCCGCAGGATTGCCTGTGCTTGCTTGGGGAGCTCAGCCATGAGACCTCACGAGCTGCAGTGCTTTTGCTAAGTCCATGTCTGACTAAGCTTCCCTGGTTTTCTTGGATTTTCACCCCAGCTTTGAGCATTCCTGTACAGTAACTATGTGATATCATGGGTGTAAGGGACAGACGAGTTCTGACTGTGTGCATCTGTATTGCTGACTGACTGTGTGCATCTGTATTGCTAGTTTTCTGCACTGCTTCAGCCCATGTGGACTTTCTTTTTTTTTTAAATAGTAAGGCTGACTTTGTAAGCTGTAGTTTTGTAGTCTTCATTTGTACGCAGGCCAGGCATGTCCATGGTAATTCAGTACATTAAGTATGAGTATGATAACAATAGACTCCTTCCCTCTCATGTCTGTCTGTCTACTTAAATAACAAGGCCTAGAGTAGCCATCGGAACCCTGTAGCATCAAGTACAGGGTATATAAGTTTGTGGCCATGTAATGAATTGGGAGGATATAGTCAGTCTTCGTTCCATCATGGAAGCATGCTGTATCCTTCATGTTGAAAGCCGTTTGACTTTTATGGTGGAGCATGTCATGGGGCAAGCTCTGCTGCTCAGTTAGGCTATGACGAGAGTTGTTTGAACTTAGTGTGTTTGTGAGAGTTGGGGGTGGCAGAAATCATTTGGGGAATCTCCACCCCATTCTCTTTCTCCTGCTCCCAGTTTCTGTCATTCATAGAAATTATTGATAACATTCTGACAAGCTCTTAAGATACCCCAGGACTAGGTAAAGAGATTTTACAGGCCTCATGGAGCCACTGTGACCATAGTAAGTTACACTGCTAAAACATTGTCATCGTGGAAGGCTCAAGTTATCCATACTTTGAAACTGAGCCAAAGGACTGCTGAAATATGTAGCTAGCTAGCTTTTGGCAACAACCTCTTTTAAAAGACTAAAGCAAGGGATTAAATATAACCGTGAGCAGAGGGTGCAAATGTCTTCAGGCACTTGGCCACCGAGGATTGGGAACTAGGTCTATGCAGGCAGTTATCTTAAGATTGGAACATGGTGATGCGCTTGGGAAGCAATATTGAGGTGAGCATCAAGAGATAAACAGTCCGTTGAGAACATTTGAGTGACCTTTAAAACTACCCTCCCCGCTAAAGCAGCAGTTCTCAACCTGTGGGTCCCCTTTGGGAGACCTCTGTCTTCAAAAAAATACTGACAATTCACAACAGTAGCAAAATGACAGTTACGGAGTAGCAACGAAAATACTTTTCTGGTGTGTGTTGGTGGTCAGCACAACATGAGGAACTGCATTAAAGGGGGACAGTATTCAGAAGGTTGAGAACCACGGCTCTAGGATAGTTACATCATGTTTCTTAATGCTAGAACGTTTTTTTTTTTGTTTTTTGTTTTTTTTTGCATTGCAGAGATAGCTTGTCTTGCTAAGCCTGCCTGTTTGAAATCAGATGGATTTAGGGCAGGAGGTAAGCTTTGGACTTCTTGGTTGGCTCCTCGGGGCGTGAGTGGCAGGTCTGAGAGATCAGATAGATAGCAGTGTGCCAGAGCCATGGGCAGTTTTGCATCAGAGCCTGGGGCTCTGGCTGACTCCTGGACTGAGATCAGTCCTGATGGAGATCAGGATTTATTCCCAAAGAAAGAAGAAAGATATATTTGGTTCTAAAAAAAAAAAAGTCACCTCCTGGATAAATGCAAGTTGTGACAACTGTCAGATTAATGTTCTCAGGAGAGTTTTACTGTGTGGCTGTTTTGATGTAATGTCACATGACATTTATGATCCTAAAAGAATGCACTCATTTATTTAATTTTTTTTGGGGGGGGGGATTTGAGCTATTACAGTATCTTAGGAAGATCTCATTGCCAAAAATCTAACTCCCTTTGAAAATTATTTAAAACATTAAAAAATCTTAACTGATATACTTTACAGAATGCACTGAGATATTCTGTTATATGTGTTCAATATGAATGACTGTGTCAGAGTTATTAGTGTATCTATGAAATTATTTAACTTATACGGATAACTTTTTTAAATAAAAATTTAAAAATTTATTTATTTATTTTTTTGTACACTGTCGCTGTCTTTAGACACACTGGAAGAGGGCATTGGATCCCATTACAGATGATTGGTTGTGAGCCACCATGGGATTGCTGGGAATTGAACTCAGGACCTCTGGAAGAGCATTCAGTGCTCTTAACCACTGAGCCATCTCTCCAGCCCATGGATAACATTTTTCCAAACCCATACTTTCGTTCAATCGTAAATGAGATAACATGCATGGA
The DNA here is from genome assembly GCA_902729485.2 of Mus minutoides. NCBI lineage: Eukaryota > Metazoa > Chordata > Mammalia > Rodentia > Muridae > Mus > Mus minutoides. The sequence goes on from LR755132.1 coordinate 127,357, forward strand.
GGCACCCAGCTCAGGATTAATGCTCAAGAAGATTCACTCCTTTATATATTCATGTGTATCTATCCGATTCATAACACTACTTTGTGTTGTACCCAACTGTCTAAAAGTAGTATCGTCTTTGTCTTCACTTTCTGATTATTATTAATGTAAACGAGTTCCAGGCTCAGTTTCAATGTCTAAATGCTCTAAATACAAGTTAGAAGATCCAGTTCCTTGTTTTTGTTTATTTGGGTTTTTTGTTGTTTTGTTTATATTCTCCTACTGAATCACATCCCCAGCCCAGAATGTCCAATTTCAGAAAATTAGAAAAAGCTAACTTGGTACTTAAAGTTGGATCACTTTCCCTCTTCTCTCTGTACTTCCCCCACCACCTCATCTTCCTGTCATACTTATGAGCTGTTAAGAATCCTGCTTTGAGCCTGGCAGTGGTCATGAATGCCTTTAATTCCAGTGCTTTGGAGCAGAGGCAGAGGCAGAGGCAGGCAGATCTCTGTGAGTTTGAGGCCAGCTTGGTCTACAGAGTGAATTCAAGGACAGCCAAAGCTACACAGAGAAATCCTGTCTAGGAAAAAAAAAAGTCCTATTTTGACACAAACAACGATACTGTGTAGGAGCGGGATAAGGAAGTCCAACTTCAGCACCATGGCTACGCAGTACTGTGTTCTCTGAGCCTGGCAGGTGGTTAGGGGCTGAATCTTGTTTTTGAGATTTTTCTGGGGGTGTTAAGGACTGAACTATGTAGTTCTGACGATGACTGTATTAGAGATGCAGTTATAGAAGTAATTAAAGTAAACAAAGTTATATGGTCAGGCCTTGTCTAAGAACACTAGGACATAGAGACACAGAGGAAGAGGAAATGAAACCCAAGTGGAATATGGTTGTCCCCAAGCCCCAGGGGAGCCTCAGAATGGCATCAGTCTGGATCCTCCCTTTGGGCTTTAAGGACGGTGAAGACTGCATTTCTGTTACATCATGTGGTCCCCCAGTGTGTTGTTATGGCAGCCCCTGCAGGTGTGACTGGAACATCTGTCTGGCTTTTTCCGATGTCACTGGACTCTCTTGCATGAGGCCAAGTAGGCACGGTGAGAATTCACTGGACTCTTGCATGAGGCCGATAGGCACGGTGAGAATTGCTGGGTGCTTGTTTGTTTGTTCGCTTTTCCAAAGATCTTGTCTAGTCTCTGCTTTCTGCCCCTTTGCTCTGCATGTGAAGAGGGGTTCAAGGTTCCTGCCAACACTTTTCTGCTAAATTCCTAAATCCTTTGGAAACTTGCATTTGGTGATGGATGGTCTCACTGGAATGAAATGACTCGCATTCTTGTGCTTCCAGTTCAACACACTTTTCTTTTTTAAAAAATTTAATTTAATTTTTACTTATTCATTTTACATCCCACTCACTGCCCCCTCTCAGTCACCCCCTCACAACGCTCCCCCCATACCGCCATCTCCCCATTCCCTTTTCTTCTGAGCAGGTAGGTGCTCCCCTGTATATCCCCCAACTTTGGCACTTCAAGTCTCTTCAAGGCTAGGCCTTTCCTCTTCCACTGAGGCCAGACAAGGTAGCCAACTAAAAGAACATATCCCACATACAAGCAATAGCTTTTGGGGTAGCTCCCACTCCAGTTGTTTGGGACCAACATGAAGATCAAGCTGTACAGCTTCCCTGTACATATGTGCAGGGAGGCCTAGGTCTAGCCCGTGTATGTTCTTTTGGTTGGTGGTTCAGTCTCTGAGAGCCCCCAAGGGTCCAGGTTAGCTGAGTCTGTTGGTCTTTCTGTGGAGTTCCTTTCCCCTTCAGGGCCCACAATCCTTCCTCCTTCTTCCATAAGAGTCCCCAAGCTCCATCCACTGGGTGTGGGTGTCTGTATCTGTCTGAGTCAGCTGCTGGGTGGAGCCTCTCAGAGGACAACATGCTCCTGTCTATATGGTTCAGGAGTCCAATGAAGGTGGAGAAGAGGTGGCAGGAGAATCAACAGTTTCTTTTATAAGGAATTTGTTCAACTCTAGTGTACATTCTGAAAAAAAGCATTGCTCCAGTCTACAATGGATATGTAATAGTGTTGGAGTCTAATGTTTTTGTATTAATAATAACGCTTTATAGGAATTATCGAAGTATTTTGATTAAGGATATAATTATAAGAGATTAAGCTCTGATTGAGAATTACATTAGTTTTTAGAAAGGAGAATTAATAGAATCAACCTGCCTGTTGTATCTGATCTTTCAAATGCTAGGACAAGAAGGATATAACTTATTGAGTGTTTGGTCCTCGGTGATTAAGGCCCTTCGTGTGATGATCCGCAGATAGATGATGGAGAAAATGATTCACTGACTTACTCTGAATTGAGCAGGGGAAAGCCCAAGCTAAATAAAGCCAGTGGTTGAATCCTGTGGAAATAATGGCACAGGCACTTTGCCTTGCAGGGAATTACTGGGCTTGCCTACAGCTGTCTGCACAATCAGGCTGACAAAATCTCTCTATTCTAAGAACTTGTTTCCAAGGTTCTGTCTGATGATTCTTGGTCTCTGCTGAGCCTAACAATGCATTATTCAGAGTCTGCCACTTGGCTGGGGCTGCCATGTGGCTATGGAAGATGCTGGGGTGGAGGGAGAGGCAGTGAGGAAAGGGGCAGGCAGAGAGGCAGGAAGAGGAGGCTGCTTGGAAAGTCGTCCCAGGCCAAGGGAGCTTGGAGCTTTTAGGTTCTCAGTGCTTTGATCAGTATGTGGTAAAACCCAGTTGCTATGTTGCCTTTACAAAAATCCCAGCGAAGCTATGTCATCACATGTATCAAATGTAGTGCCAGAGATCGTTGAGAATTCTACTGAGGTTAAAGGTGAGCTGAAAGCCTATGCAGGCGCCTAATTTGATATCTAGGCCCTGTGTGATCTATTCACATGAGTGACAGTGTTTAGGTATGTGTAAGCAAAATGAAAATTCTACCCTAAGAAATTGTCTATTCCTAAGTCAGTAGGCAGCCTGAGATGGGTATTTTCAAATTTTCAGGAAAAAATAAACAAGGGCTGCTGAACACTCTCCTGCCAGAATCTAAGGCGATCCTTCCTGGGGAGAATCTTGGAGACATTCTGCAGTGAATCCTGGTGGGTAAACTCAGCACCATGAGAGACTGGACACTGCTTAGGGAGGTTGCACAGATGTCTGACTCAGGCCTGGAGGGACACCATGTCGATGCGTCCATTCCCCCCACCCCCACCCCAATTCCCGACCACAACCTAAATCAGTTTCAGAGGCTGGGGTGTAACTCCTAGACTAGGAGGCTGAGCTAGAGCAGCTTCTGCAGGGTTGGAGAGATGGTGGTGTTGTGACAGCCATCTTCCTGGAATAGTTGGGCTGGAGAGGCCTTTTGGAGAATGCTTTTTTGTTCTGCCAGATTGAGAGGACCCCATGTTTGCCTAGATCTTGGTAAGGATCTCTCTTAGATGCGGAGAGATTACTGTCTGAGGAAACAAGAAGTATTTTGGTTCCTTCTACTTGATGCTTTTGTGGGTGTGGATTTTAAGTGTGATGTGTTCTTTACAGCTCGGAAGAAGAGAATCGCAAAGCTTCTCTGGGTACACGTGAGTGCTGTGCTGTTACCGAGGGTTCCCTGCAATAATTTCCACATTCCAAGATGCACAGATTAGCTAGAGGACCTTGCTCCCCTAATTCTATTTTAATTCAGAGGATTTGGATCATGTGGTATGGTCTGCCGGTGCTAATGTATTCTTATGATTCAAACACTAAATATATGTGTACACAGCCATGGTCTGCTTTCGTGAATTAATATTTCTACTTAATGGCCTTGCATGAGCAGATAATTGCTCACATAGAATTGAAGTTTAGGATTTCTTCTCCCACATCTGTCCCCAACTCCCTTACTCTGTTGTGTGAAAATTCAAACATGGGAGCTGCTCAGAAGTAGTGACCTTAACCATCTGTCCAGCGGCTAGATTCTTTCACACTGAGAGTGTAAACTATAGGTATATAGAGGCCTAGAGTCCAGAGGAGTTCTTCCCATCTTATTATATGTCCTTAACAGAATTTTACCTGACTATAGCTATCGGGGTGCAAGGCCAAGAGAATTGGCCCTGGGCCCTGTTGGGAGTAGGGCGAGCTTAAACCTACTTTGAATAAACAATGAGATACAGTAGAGTAAAGGCTAAATAAATCTCGTGGCTATTTTTTTTAACAAGTTTACTACATTATTTATTGATTTTTTTTTCTTTTGAAATCACTCTTAAATATTGGAAAGGAAATGAAGATTTTGTTTTGTTTTGTTTTTAATAACAACACTGGTGAGATGCCATTTGCATCCAGTCATGTCCTGATGCATAGTCAAATCATTTTTAATGTGTTTGTTGGTTGTACAACCATCATGACAACACATAATAAAACATTTTGTCAGTCTAGAAGGAGACCTGGAAGAAGAAAATCTCGAAGCTTGTCTGGGTACAAATTAGTGTTGTTCTGTTCCTGAGGATCCTTGTAATAATCTCCACATTCCGGGGTGCAAGGCTTAGCTGGAGGAACTTGCTCCCCTAAATCTGTGATAACTCAGAAGATTTGGGGGATTGCCCATATTTTAAATAAGCAAGTACAACATTTTGTTTGTGGTCAAGGCTAGTATTAAAGTATTTTGATTAAGACTTTAAGTATGGGCTGGAGAGATGACTCAGCGGTTAAGAAAGCTGACTGCTCTTCCAAAGGTCCAGAGTTCAATTCCTGGCAACCACATGGTGCCTCACAACCATTCGTAATGGGAATCCGATGCCCTCTTCTGGTGTGTCTGAAGACAGCTACAGTGTACTCAAAATACATGAAATAAATACATAAATCTTAAAAAAAAAAAAAGAAGACTTTAAATATATCAGATGAGGGTCTGATTGAGAGCTGTAGTGTTAATTTTAAAGAGGAAATGCGTTATTAAACTCCTGGGTTCCATCTGGCCTTTCAAGTGAGAGGATAGGGACGTAGTCTGTGCTGTTGAATATGATGTAGTCATGTGGTGATGGGTGACTACTGGTAGGTGATACATTCCAACAACATACTTGGAATGGGCTAGGTAGCAATTTCAGCACACTGAGTTAAGTGCTTTTTATCTGCTTGAAATGAGAATCTGAGTTCAGGTTGTTTTCCAGTAGGTGTTGTCGTCTTCCTGCGCATGTTCAGTACGCCCTCTCTCTGTGAACACCTAACGAGGCTGCCGGGCAGCTCTTTGTCTATAGCTCTCCTATAAGGAGCATCCAGTAAATTGTGCACGGCTAGTCTGGAGTAGGCAACTCAAGTGGGGTTCCCAAGGACGGCCATTAGTGTTTCCTTGCTGTCATTAGATGTCGCTTTACCTAAGACAAACTGTAGTTCATTCTTTGCGCTGTAAAATCCCAGCTGACTGAAGGAAGGCAGGGCTGGGTGAGTTTCTCTCACAGCATCTTCTAGAAAAGAAGAGGCAGAGTACATTTGGTATCAACTATGGGCCAGGTGAGCTTCCACTAGCCATGGCTTCTGGATGTTAGCTCCTGTTACAAATACCAGGATTAATACTTCTAATTGTTCCCGGTCAGAGGTCTTGTTTCTAGGGTTACTAATCTGTTTCCAGCACTTACCCCTTAGCATAGGTCTGTCCCATCATGGAACTATCTATACCCACAGACCACCCAGCTATCACACAGTCAAAGGCTGGGCGCCAGGGAAATGTTCATTTAGTAATTTATACCTTTCCCTTGAGAAGTTTTGGAATTTTTACTTTATTTACTTAATTATCTCCAAATAACAGTTCATGTACCTCTCATTGCCAGATTTTTAAGGGGTGGGGGGAAGGATGAAAGCCAAAAACGCATGAACACACACACACACACACACACACACACACACACACACACACACACACACACCAAACCCAACACCGTTGTTACAACTCCTGTGATCTCAAACAAACAGACAAACAAACAAACAAACAAACCTCTGACTGTTGCCTGAGACCTTTTGTTCTGGGAATGAAGGAATGCTGGGTGATTCTGCTATGGCGGGCTGCACATTTTGTGGTTCTTCCCAGCTGTGGCTTCTCTTTTTCTCCCTTTTGCCCTGTATTGACTCGATTTCTTTCCTTGGTTATTTTGAGACAGTGGGAGGAAGGAATTGAATTGAGGGATGGTTTCCATTGTTTAGAGATAGTTGGTCCAGCCAGCCCTGGGCCGGTGTCAGTTTGGTAGTATTTGATTATCATTACTTCTGCTTTGCAACCATTTCATCAAAAGCTGTTTTCCCACAGAGAAAACCCAGCTCATTGGGTTTCTCAGGGAGGTCCTCTTTGCCAGCTGTGCTCCTTGTTCTGTCTGCTCCTGTCCCAGGTACTCCGTGGTTAAGTCCTCAGCAATTAGCAGTGTGTAATTACAGCCTGTGCACTTTCCAAAGCAACGTGCCTTCTGTCACTTCTGCAGAGGCGGGAAAGATGAAAGGGTCGCACGTAGTGGCATGAGAGCTCCAGATAAATGCCATCTCAGGGCTATGGGGTGACCTCGTTTTCATGTCCTTCATCCAAGGATTCTGCTTGGTGACATCAGCACGGATGGAGGCAAACAGATCAGAGGGTAGCATGTGCGGTGACTTCTGGGTGCAGACACAGGAAGAAGGATGAGTTGAGTCGTTTACATCCTGTGTCTACCTCACTTCTGACCTCATAAATCATGTTTGTTTTAAATAACAAAGAGGAAGGCAAGGTGGGCTTGCAAGGGTTGGAAAAAATAATGGCTAAGAGTGTTAAGCATTTATCCAGCATTCCATGGCTCTCCACTGTAATGGCACTGCCGATGGGAAGTTCACATTGCCACATCCACCAAGTACATTTATTGAGTACCCAGTGCAATGGGAAATTTACATGGATTATCTCACCTTTCTGACCTAAGTGCACTTTGACTTTCTTCTTAGTCTTAGGAAAATGATAAATTCTGCATTGCATTCTGACACAGGCTTCGGGCTTTTGGTTTTGACTGTGGAACCGTATAGGACAGTGGGGAAAGCATGCTTTCGGATGGCTGACAAGTGTCTTAACCTCTCTCAGAGGCTTGACCTTCTGTAGTCATCTTTGGAAGAATGGCAGGTACCTTGCAAATCCAGTGAAGACTAGGAAGCTTCTCCATATGTGTATATATGTGTGCATGTGTGTATTGTATGATTGTATGTGTGTGTGAGTGTATATATATATACATATGTGTGTATGCATATGTATGTGTCTATGTGTGCATTTACATAAATATACATATTCTGAAAAACTTACATCCAGTTTCCAGGAGACGAAAGACTTCTCCTAAGTATGGTAACTGCTGAAGGCTTCCAGTACCAGCTCAGAATTGCTGAGTCTCAAAAGGACCCGGAGAGTCTGACTTGGCTTAGAGTAGGCCCCCTGAGGAAAGAGGTATTTATGAGGGAGATTATGTTGTTCTTGGCATTTTCTATCAACTGCACTGTGCATTTAAGAGGAGCAGGGGAGGGAGGCAAACACTCAGAAAATAAGCAAGGGATAAACAGCACGTGGAAGAGGAATGTTTTTCTATCATCTCCTATTTAACCCTTAAAAGGAGGTTAGTTGTACAATTGCAAAATGAAGGATACATTGATTAGGCATGTGCTGGTTTGGATTTTATTACTATAATGAAATACCCATGTCTGGATAACACTATCAAGGAAGGATTATTAGTTTTCGATTGTGCAGGTTCAAAGGCGTGTTTCTTTAGAAGGTCTTACAGCAAATGACAGTGTTGGGTTCAGAACCTGTAAAAGGGAAAGCTCAGTTTTCTGGAAAGGCGGAGATTTAAGGGTCAGTTTGCTTTCATCCTGAGAGACCAGGGTACTCTTCAGAGACCACTCTCCCAATGACAGAGACCTCCCTGCAGATCTCGCCTCTTAGTGATCCCATCACCTCCCATATCACCATGCTTCCAATAATGGAATTCCCCAGCAAGCCACACCCCAACCACAGCAGAGCAGAGAGTCAGGCGTGACTCACAGATGCCCCAATCTTATGTGCTTGGTAACTTAAGTCTAAGACACTGAAGCAGAGTAGAGTGCTTATTACCAAGGGGTTGGTGGTGAGGAGGCGGACTGAGTAAATGCCCATCGAAAGATACATTTCTGCTTGACAAGAGGAATGGACTCCAGAGCTCTGTTGTGCGGCCCGTGACTCCTGTAAATGGCAGTCTGTGTACTTGAGATTACCAGGGCTTAAAGGTTCTCATCGTAATACAGTGAGAAGCGTGTGAAGTAACTGGTGGGTTCATTGGCCCATTGGCTGTTCTGCAACGTATACGTATTTCTAAATATCACAGTTTAGGTGGGAAGTACGTGCAGGTTTTATATGTCAGCTAAAATAAATGAAGAGGATAAAACAGTTCTCGGGGTTTTTTTCTTCTTCTCATTTGTACGTGTCAGGGGGTCTGAGGGTGGATATCATGAGTGGGAGAGCTTATGTTCTTCGCTGCCACCCAGCTGCTCACTGACAGTCAGCTCAACCCAACCCCATCTCCTCCGCCTCCTCGTAGCCCAGTGTCGTAATCCAATCAGGGGAGAAAATCTGTAGTGTTTACTTGGCAAGCTACATTCATTCATTTTTTTCCCCTCTCTGCTTAGGTATTGACAAATCTCCCAGGACTTTGGAAGGCTGAATGGACTAAACATGAAGAGCCTAAAAGCGAAGTTTCGGAAGAGCGATGTAAGTACTCGGTGACTCACGGTCTGGCTGCCCCACCGTGCTCCACGGGCCTATGGAAACAGCCCTGATAAGGCCCTGGGTTAATCAACTACAGATCCTGAAGCACTGGGCACCAGCACAACGTGGTGTCTGCGAGAATGAGCAGGGGGTTTAGTTTGCTGTTTGTGTGGCCAGCTTTCAGAAACGCCTGTAAAGCTCGCAAGAAACTCTTCCTGTCATGGAGAGGCAGGAGCAGGCAAATGGAAGGATCTGGAAAAGCCAGTGTTTCCAAAGCTGCCAAGATCCTGGTTTAGAATGTCATTTTTATTAATTTTAATTTATATTTATTATTAATTAATTCTAGTTTTTTGCCCCACCCCTACCCCTGAGAGAGTCTCACTTTGTACAGTGGCCAGCCTTGAACTGATGGCAATCCTCCTGCTTCAGCCTTCTAAGTGCTTACTCATCAACTTGGCCAGAATAGGAGTGATTAAGGACTTACACTATTAACGTGGTTCTCTTGGTCTTTAAGAACCTTGAACTCAGTGTTTGTAGTTCCCTAGTCTTTCACTCCCCCTACATTCCTGGATTTTTTTTTCTCACAAAGTCCATCATAAACAACTTTAGATTGGCGGACTGGATATAAGGTCTGAAACATGAAGGTCTCCCATCAGAGAAGATGACAAGGACTCACATAGTGATACTATGATATTAGGAGTCTTACCTCCTAAGCTGTGCTGGGATCCAAGTCTTGTAACAAGCTGCATTCCAAAAGCTTCAAGCGACACAGTTACATGAGAGAGAAATTCATGCAAGAGCATTAGATAGAAGCCCAGATAAGTCACCTTTGAAATAGGCTTGCTCTGTTACTGCTTAAGATTACGTAATTAAAGGCAAGCCTGGAGTTTTGTGCTCTGCCATGAATTTATTTCAGCAGGTTGGCACGGTTTCGAGTTTGCAGTAAAGGAGGCTGCATCTTTATGGCTAGTGCACTACTCTTTGCATGCATACCTACTTATCTCTCAGACTACTCTGTGGCACGTAGCTGTGTACTAACTGCTTTGATAAGAGGCCAGACTAGATGCTTCGAGAGTGACTCCAAAGTATCATCTCTTGAAAAAAAAAAGTAACAAGAAATCTTAGGGAAAATTTCATTTCACTCTTAAGGCAAATTAACTGCAACTCAGAGAATGTGAAGTGACTTGAACAAGGTCAGATAGTTAAACTGCTGTCACTTCCTCAGACGCCCCTCCACAAGACAACTTTACTATGCTCCCCCACTGGCCTGGCAGATGGTACTAAGCCTATGTATCACCTTTGGCTTCAATTAAAGAGGAAAGGCTAGTAATATACTGCCTTGCCCAGTTCCAGAGATACCAATCTATAAATTACCAAATAAGGGAATTTGGGATGGAACGATAGCTCAATGGTAGAGCATTTGCTCAGCATTCGTGAGGCCCTGTGTTCAATTTCCTTGACTGCCAAAGCGGGGAAATTGTTCCAAGACACTTTGGGCTGCTTCCAACTGTGTACGTTGAGATTATTGGAGCAGGCTCTCATCCTCTGGGAGTTGTGATCTATAATCAGGGCAGGCCATATGTGTGTGTGTGTGTGTGTGTGTGTGTGTGTGTGTGTGTGTGTGTGTGTGTGTGTGAGAGAGAGAGAGAGAGAGAGAGAGAGAGAGAGAGAGAGACGCACATATAATGCTGGATGTGAAAATTTTAAATGGGGATCATACAGAGAGTGCTGCTGGAATCTCAGTTTTAAATGAAAATTGAAACATTTCTGTGAATTAAAAAAAAATCGCAATAACACTGGTAAAAGCTTCTGAGATTTGGCAGCAGGAAGGTCTTGGCTTGAGCAGTAAAGTACTAAGAAGGAACGTCCGAGGAGTGGCCCTCGGGAAGGAGAGCAAAGGAAATTGGTTGAATGGAGTAAGACCCATCTATAGGGCTTCCCACATTTATCCCAAATTGTTTCTCACCGGATAGCTAAACGGAGGGAATAAAAACTCAAGAAGGAGGCACTTTCCAAACAAACCCGCTTGTTAGCCAGCCACATGGTGGTCCTGGTACAGCTTTCCATATCAGATACTCCGTACTCCACTGGGCCCCTGAGGTGTCCTTGCCACCAGCCTCATGGGATAGGTCTCACAGTTTTTTTCAGATTAAGGAACTGAGGTCCGGGAGACGTGCAGCAATTTCTACGTTGTGGAACCAGTTTTTGCAGCGAGGTGTTGGAAGTCTAGGTTTCCTGAAGAGAAGGGGCTTGGGATGGAGATTTGGGTTTATGAGATGGTAGCGATTCAGGGAGCAACTCTGAACTGGGATTGAGGCTTGGTAGACATGCTATTTATATGTGGTCTGACCCACATCTCAGAGCCTGATGCTTAGATGCTAGCTGGTCAGTACTTCTTGATCCTACTAAGGAATGTACAGATTATAAAAATGAAAGATGAAGGGAGCCTCTGAAGAAGGGACCTGGGAGAGGTCGCTTTTAAGAGCGTGCCTTTCACCTGTATTCGGTAGCTGCCATATGTATCACTGGTTGCATATTGACCAGAAAAGAGGTTTACCAACCATGGTGTTCAATTAAATGAGCCCAACTGTAATCTTCACTGAAGTGTGCGTGTGGTGTCTGAGTGTCCTGCAGCCTCAGCCGCCCCACGGTCCCACTTGTCTTTGTGTGAAACAGAAAGGGAAGAAAGAGTTCTTTGTGTTTCCAAGGGTAGGGAGCCCAGGACGGCAGATCAGGTTCAGGGTTACATAAAGAGAAGACAGGTGACCCACTGATGTGATCATGTTTCAGCCAGAATGTGCTGTGCGTGGGAGGGCTGCAGCCAGGTCACCTTGTGGCTATTGAGAAGTCTCTGGAGTAAGCAAGGAGGGTGATGATGGCCTGAAGGAGTTCTCCATGGGTGGCCTTCAGGCCGCTGTGCTACTCCAGGACCTTGTGCAGGTGGAGGTTCAGTCAGGGTGGTGCTTTCTGGAAGCTGCTTCAGTTTGGGTCCCTGACTTAGGGCAGGCTTATTTGTATGCTCAGTGTGATGCTATAGCCTGTGGTTAGACAGACTTCTAAGGATATTTGGGGTGCTATAATCTATGGAGGCCAAGGAGGTGCTTTTGTAGCAGAAGCTATTTTTTAGTGCATAGAAGTAATTTGATTTCGGACATCCTGACATGTGAGCAAGTCACTAGAGAGGCAGACACACAAGTAATGCAAAGTGTAGAACGGGTTGGGGTTTTTTTTGGGGGGGAGGGTTGTTTGTTTTGTTTTTGTCTGAAAACAAGAGTGTGATGGTACAAACGTGGCCAACACAGGAAAGTGGAAGCAAGAGGACTGGGAGTTGAAGGCCAGCCTTGGCCGTGATAAACCTGGGATTGGGGAGTTCAAGGCTAGCTAGCCTTGGCAATGCTGTGAATCTATCTCCCACATCCCTAACCCCCACTCCAAGAAGCTGATGAGCCTAGGCAGGAGGAGAGTGGTCAACTTGTACCTCAAATACTCAGGACAAAGCAAACATAGAGCATGGATGTCAAGCAGACCTTCGAGGTGAGAAAACCAGTGCTAGCTGTGGGGACTGACTCTTAGACTGGGAAGCCTGGTGGCAGATGCTCTGAGACACTGTGAGTGGGAGAATTTCGAGAGCTCTAGGAAGGTGGAATTTCAACCGAGGGGATTGACATGTGTGGAAATGATGAAGCGGGGTTGTGGAGGGGCAAAGGCTCAGCAGGTGGGATCTTAAATTTTGCCCTTGACAGTGTACACTAGTAAGGCTGGAGGAATCCAGACAAGCATCCCAACTTGGGGTATGGCTAGAGGGTGGGACCTATGTAACAAGCCTTGAGAAGTGACCGGAGCCAGTCAGCGCTTACTTAGTGCGTGAGCGTTTGCTTTTGTGAAAGTTTTATCCCCAGCTATGTGTTCTGTTAGACTTAGGAACTAGCAGCGGACATAGCGTGGAGAAAAATCAGAGTGGCCAGTTTAAAGGGACTGTATTTGGAAAAGACTAAATAGATGGCATACCTTGATGTAGCAGCTCCCGGGAGACTGCAGCCTTGAGCCAAGGAAATGCTCACACCCCCTGAATCTTGAGGAACCAGACATATCCTGCTCAGTCAGGATCTGAATCTGTTGCCTGTTGAGATAATGGTTCGCATGAAGGTCGAAAACTGACATCGCTGCCAATGTTTTTTTTTTTTTCTCAAGGTGTTTTCAGTCATTTATAATAAGTCCTTACAGATGCCTGAGTCATTCATTGTATGAACATGTGCACATGCCAGGACTATTTAAAACTGCACTCTCTCTGTAGCTATACAGGCCTTGGCCAGTCTCAAGCTAACCTTTTTTGTGGACACATAGCTTTAAAAGGTATGAGAGATGAGACCGTTGGGAGGAGACAGGAGACCAGAGAGAACTTCAGTAGGTTCTTCTCAGGCTGCATACTTTCCAGGTCTTGTCAGCCCTTTGGAAACAGAGAATCTTCCTGCTGCCTGATCCCACCTTGTGTTAATTGGCCGGGTGCCATAACAAGGCGCTACAGGCTGGGTGGCCTAAACAACAGGAATTTATTGTCTCTTGGGTCCAGAGGCTGGAACTGTGGTAGGGCTGGTGTGCAGAGGCCTGTGTGGGAGAGCCTGTTGCATGCCTCTCCAGGATTCTAGGTGTTTACTGGGAACTTGGGCTTGTGGCCGTGTTACTCCAATTCTAGACTTCATCTTTTATTTTTCTCTCTGTGTGCATGTATGTGTGCACATTCCTAGGTTTTATAAGGATACATATTGGATTAGGGCCAGTTATATTGGATTAGGGCCCATTCCATTGACCTCATTTTAAAGTAGAATAACATGTAGGCTTTCTTCTTTTTCTTTTTCTTTTTCTTTTTCTTTTTCTTTTTCTTTTTTAAATCTACCTCTTAATCTAAGTAAGATAACATTCTGATGTGGAGGTTTTAGCACTTCAACATAAGTATTCTGGACATGACACCATTCAACCTGTAATGCATTTCTATTCTCGAATAGGTTTTTTAAGCTCCCACCTTTTCCCACTGAGCACATGGGTTAAGAGGCCTCATCCCTTCATCTTGTGGATGACGCTCAGTGTCCCAGAAGGAGGGAAGGGCAGGACAGTATTCCCGTGACTGTTCCAGCCTAATGCACAGAAATGAGAGCAAACATCTCTTTCTCTATTAAAATGTTATTTGTGTGTGTGTGTGTGTGTGTGTGTGTGTGTGTGTGTGTGTGTGTGTACACGCGTGAATAGAGAGTTGGATGCCTTAGGGCTGGAGTGTGGTTGTAAGCAACCTGATGTCAGTGCTGGGAATTGAACTTGGATCCTACAGAAATCATTCTTTATCTCTGAGCCCTCACTGCTGCCCCCACATTAAAAAAATTTTTATCCTCTGTGTGTGTGTGTGTGTGTGTGTGTGTGTGTGTGTGTGTGTGTGTGTACGTACGTACATGCTCACACCCACACGTGTGAAGACTAGGACATTAAGTGTCTATACCTTATTTATTCATTTTTGAGACAGGGTTTCCCACTGAACCCAGAGCTTGCCTGTTTGATGAGGTTGATTGACCAGCGAGCTCCCAGACTCCTCCTGTGCTCCCCATATTCCCCGGGGCTGGGCTTATTCAGGCGTAATGCCATGTCTGGCTTTTATGTGGTGCTCGGGATCCAAACACATGTCCTCAAGGCTGTGCAGCAGGCACTTTTCCCACGAGGGCATCTCCCAGGCCTGGAGTGATACCTTCTCATGACAACTAGGAGAAACATTGTCATGCGTTACAAGCGCATCACCTATACAAGACACTTTGCACACACCTTGTCATTTATAAGACCCTGTCAGGTAAAGAGCATCTAATGATAGCATTTTACAGAGGAAGGACGGAAGGAAGGAAGGAAGGAAGGAAGGAAGGAAGGAAGGAAGGAAGGAAGGAAGGGAGGGAGGAAGGAAGGTTGGTTGAAAGTGAATTTTATGGCGTGAGTCTCATATTTGATAAATGGCAGGCCCAGAACTGGGTTTTTACTTACAGGATATGTTGCACTGTGTGAAGGTATATATCTGCTTATGCAGGGCATTAGCATTTGTAAATTTTGAATCTTCAAACTGTGTTATAAAACCTTGCCTGCTGTTCAGTGCTAGAGTAAGCCTGTACAGAGCACTTGTCTAGCATATGGAAGCCCTGGGTTTAATTCCCAGCAATACCCCTTCCCAAAAGGAAAGAAAACTGTATCATGATTTTATACAATCCTTTCGTATTCTCCAAGCTTGCGTAGAGCAGTGAGGCTCACTATTGCACGTGTTCTTTCTTCCCCTGCGGTGGGGGAATCCTGGATGGTTTGCTTGCTGTGAGCCACATCCATTTCAGACTGGCTTTGAAGGGGAGGCCAGGAGTTGCTTCTGCTGTTCACGGGGCCCACGATGCATCTCTGTGTGCTGCTCCTTGGCTGGCTCCATGAATCAGAACTTCAGCCATCACCTCAACCTGATTCTTCCTTAAACCTGATATTTTCCATCTGGAGACCGAAGTAAAATGCAGACCTTGACTCCTAAACTTGGGAAAATCTGATAGCGTTCAGAGCAAACTAGTCATCTCCGGTCATTGTCTCTTACCTCTTTGTTACAAATTATTTATCCGATCAATTTTGATGAGGGCTATTGTGTACCTAGATGTTTTCTTGCTTGATGGGTTCATCGTTGGATTTCTCTTCAATGATGAATTGAGTCATCCTGTGGAGGTTCTGAGTTGAGTTTTTGCACAGAGATCTTTGCTGTGTAAAGGTGGATAGTTTCATTTATAAGGCAATGAGAGCGTTAGTCAGATACCCAGTTGTGTCTTTAAAAACTGTTGCCAGGTGTGGTGGCGCACGCCTTTAATCCCAGCACTCAGGAGGCAGAGGCAGGCGGATTTCTGAGTTCTAGGCCAGCTTGGTCTACAAAGTGAGTTCCAGGACAGCCAGGGATAGACAGAGAAACCCTGTCTCGAAAAACAAAAACAAACAAACAAACAAACAAAAAACCCAAAAAAAAACCCAAACCAAATAAAAAACCAAACAAAACCAAAAACTGTTGGCGGGGGCTTTGCTTCTTTGCTTGAGTTCCTGCGTCCACTGAAAGGAGGGGACGGCCTTGTGTCAGACTCAGGTTATGCTAGTGGCTGTCATTGCTGAGAACGCTCTCCTGTTTTGGGAAACGCTCCCTGAAAATGTTTCAATTTGCTTTTTCAACTTCTTAGAAGTCGACTGGACTGATGTCTCCAACTCTTTCCTGGGCTGCCCAGTAGGCTAGGTGCTCTACTAGGAGGCATAGAGATAGGGAGCAAGAGAAAGTCAAAGGATCCACATTCACTCTCTTTGTATATGTTTCTTTTGAAATGTGTTTCCCAAATGCTTGATTTGAGGAGGTGGGGGAGACATTTATATTTGGCCTTTGTTTTTGGAGGGATTTTGACAAGAGTTAAGTACCAACTTGTGAAGCTCTGCATTCTTTGAAAAATTCTTTTATAACTAGGACGCTGCAGGATCCTTCTAGAACCTTCTGGGTGTATTAGTTAAGGATGGGATAATGTGCTAAGTTGCCCAAATAGAGTGGCTCTGCTTTCCTCTGAAGGGAGAGTTTCAAGCATCCAAAGGGTCTGTACACAGCATCCTGCATAGACTCACTGCACCCAAGTAATACGCCCTTCTTTTCCCTCTAGGGATGCCCAATGCCCAGGCCCCTGTGACTCCTGGGCATTTAAAATGGTTCTGGTTTAAGCTAAGGTGACCTAAAAACATACAACATTGTAACAGATGTCAAAGACACTGAACTCTGCTCCACCCTAGCCTGTTAAATATTTTTAAGGACTCTTGGGGTTTTTTTAAAATAATTGCTCAACAGACTGCTGATGGTCTAGATTTTACAAACTAGTAAGGTTTATTTCATCTGCTGCTGTTTATGTGTTTTAATCTGCCTATAATAGATTTGTTTGTGTGGGGAGTTGTGGGCCAGGGAGGTGGGGGCGAGAGGGCACACAGGTATACCAGCGTATGCATGTAGAAGAGCGAGAGCCATTGTTGAGGGAGGCTCTCTTGTTCCTGCCTGTGCTGTGTATATACTGCAGGCTAACTGGCCAGCATTCCTGCCATTCTCCTCTCTCTACTTCCCAGTTTTGCTATAGGAGTGCTGGGATTACAGTGACACACCTCTGCTTCTGGCTTTTTGGGTTAGTTTCTGGGATGGAATTTGGGCCTTCAGGCTTTGTGTAGCTAGTGTCCCCACCCCACCCCCCACAAGCCATCTCCCTAGCCCCAGAAACTTTTTAAAATGGTGTAAGTTTTCCATTATAATTAGGTTGGGCAGTTACAGTTCTGGGCTTGCTCCGCTCTGTTGCATTGCATGGTCAACATTTAAGTCTTAAAGAAAGCGAACTATAACATTTTCCTTTTAAAGAGATGTGCCCATGGAGTACAATTCATTGCCCTCATGTAAAACCTGAGGGGAGGCAGGAGATCCTAGACCGGCTGAACCTCAAGGGGCAAAGAAGAATGGATATTAGAGACAATTAACATGTCCGTAGGCAGGTTCCACAGTCTCCTTTGAGACTTGAATGTTAAAGGTGTTCTAGAATGTTCTCTGTCTTTAATGACTTGCTGCTTGCTGTTGGCTGCTCCTTGCCCAACAGTGTTGCGTTGGCGGGAACCTCTTGTAGCTGGGTATTTCATAGGAAGTTAACTGCTTCTCCCAAGCTAGGGAATGGAAGGGTGTTATCAACTGGAGACATTGGGTAATCAGTCAGGTTTTTCTTCAAGTAATCTTTGCTTTAAGTGATCTGATTAGATGTGGGATTAACAAGTGTCACTTATGGTTATAATTTTGAGGTTGCTCACACAGACAAGAAAAACGGTGAGCTGATCTCTCCCCTCCATTGAAAAAGAAGGGCTTTATGTCACCACCTTCCAGTTACAGATTATAAACTTAGCTTTGCATTACCATGTATTCAGTCAATATGTGTCTTAGTTAATCTTCTATTGCTATGAAGAGACACCAAGAACCCGGCAACTCTTATAAAGGAAAACATTTAATTGAGGCTGGCTTGCAGTTCAGAGGTTTAGTCCACGATTATCATGGTGGGAAGCATGGTAGCGTGCAGGCTGACATGGTGCTGAGAAGGAGCTGAGAGCTCCACATCTGGATCAGCAAGCAGCAGAGAGAGAGAGAGAGAGAGAGAGAGAGAGAGAGAGAGAGAGAGAGAGAGACAGAGTCTCTGGGCCTGGCTTGGGTTTCAGAAACCTTAAAGCCCACCCCCAATGACACACCTACTCCAACAAGGCCACATCTTCTAATGTCACTCTCTAATCATTCAAGTATGAGCCTATTCTTATTCAAACTACCACACCGAGTAATAAAAGAAATTGTGAAATGTGAGTGTTCTTAATTAGGTCAAGTTCCATCTGAACCTAGGTGAAAGCTTAAGCCTCAAGTGGTGGGCCAGTGTTCTGAGCAGAACTCTAGATTTGTTCCAAAATAACAATAAAAATAATTTTCACTTCCTAGACTTGTCCTGCTGTTGGCATCCGCTGGGATTAAATTAGGTGCTTTGGTGGGCATGTCCTCTTTATTCATACTGGGTTGACTCTTCATTCTTAACCCCCAGACGTTTCTTGTGCCATCAGATACTTGAACTCAAAGTCAAGACGTTGGTATTCATCCCACTTAAAATTTACTGTAGTAGTTCAGTTTGTTAAATTTGGTTTTCTGTTAGATGAATCTATTTCTGTAGTTTTGGCATCAGTCTAAATTCTAGTTCTTATTATAACATTGGCATTGAGTCATCTTGGTACATATGCTCATGTAATTTTAGTCTAAGTCACAAAATTTCATTGAACAGCAGAAAGGCTCAACCTTAGTGTGTGTAAGACTCTCTCTCTCTCTCTCTCCCCCTCCCCCTCCCTCTCTCCCTCTCTCTTTGTATGAGAGAGAGAGACAAAGACAGAGAGAGGAGACTGTATATTATTTAATATATATATTGGACAAACCTAGATTTACCTCTGCAGGCTAGGTAAGATCTTTGCTACTGAGCCACGTCTCTGAGAGTCCTTGACATCACCTTTCCTCTAGCCTGTAATCCATATCCTTTGGGGTCTGGTTATTCGCTCACCCTTTGTCTTCTGTCTATGTCACTTTCATCCTCTGGTATCCATATGATATCAGCAATGTCCATAATTGCTCTGATCTTTAATTTTCTCATCTTTATTTGAGGCAAGGACCTATATTTTCCATAAAGCAGCATAAAGATTAAGGTGAAACCTTCCACATAGTAAATTCAAAGTCAGTCATAGCTCCTGGTGCCCAGCACAAGTCTGTAAGGGATGAATGCCTAAAGATGTTTGCTGTCTAGCTAAGCTCTATGACTGACCCTTTGCTATTCAAAATGAACCTGGTGTGTGGATATCCAGCAGTATAAGGCATTAGGGAAAGCTTCATGAAAGAGAAAGATGAACTCAGGGCTGGACCGGCTTGATTGAGCGGGCTATAATTAATAGAGGAATCGATCATTAGGAGGCCGGGATGTCAGATGTGGAGGTGGAGTGGAGAGCCCGAGTCTCACATGGACAGCTAATAGGAAATGGTGCTGCAAAGGGAGATTGGGTGGCTCTGAGCAGTGTTGAAAGGCCAGGGTGGGGTGAATTAAAACTGAAGAATGAGGTTTTGACATGATTATATTCTGGCAGTGGAATGATTGGGGGTTTTGAGAAACTGTAACCAGAGAAAGGGGCCAGGCCTAGGGCCAAGGCTAGGGCGGTGGCTTCAGCTGGAAGGAAAGGATGGGATTTGTGTGGGTGTGGAGCAGAGAGCGGGGAGGGAGCCAGATTCGGGTTGATAATGCAAAAGGAAGGCCTCTTCGTGCAGCCACACCCTGCCAGCCCAGGCTAAGTGGCTCTCATCACCTGAGAAATCTGGTGTGGGATTAATTTGGCCCGGCCTGTCACTCAGCAGTTTGGTGGGGCAGACATTAGGAAACAGCAGGAGAAGGTGACTCTATTCTACCTAGATAGGGAACAGTTGAACAGTTGAATGAGGTGCTTTCTTGCCAAGGATTAATTAAGCAAGAAACTTGTAATTTGTTGGTTCCTCATTATTCCAGAAGACCTGTTCTTGTCCCATTTTCCAGCAGGGGAGCCTGCTGCTCAGAGAATTGACAAGTTGCTTTGCTAGTGCTGAGGCACAAAACTCATCAGAGTGGCTTAAATCCCGTGGACGTTGATTGTATCCCATTGTCTCTGTGTAGGGGACCAAACTGACATCCTTTCAGAGGACTGTGGAGCCTCCTCAGCTTCTGGAACTTGGTCCATGTTCTTTTGTTTACCTTCATTTCCAGATGTGCACAGTGCACACACGCCTATGCCCACATTTCCCCTTCCGTAGGAAGTACACTATGCTGGTTAAGGCCCACCTTGTTGATGACAAATTTCTTCTGTACTGACCCTATTCCTTAGAGAGAGGCCTTCAGCAAATTAATTCAGCTCCCGTATCCAGGTCACCAAAGTCAAGTAGGAATTAGGACTCGTCCCTGGGGTCTTGGGTCTAGGATGTCTAGATTAAGCCTAGCCATGCTTGCTGAGAGAGAGAACAGGGAGATTGTAGTCAATTGAAGGAAGGCCTGGAATTGGATTTCAAATTCCTTATTCCTACTGCCAGTGGCAACTGAAAGTTGATAATCCAGTGTACACTTTGACTAAAACATGCTTCAGCGAAGCCTACTGGGCCAGCCCAGGATTATCAGTCTGAAAAGAATTGGTTGCCAAAGATAAAAGTAGGGTGGGGAATATGGAAATCAAAGTGGTTAGACCTGTTTAGGGGAAAGATGGAGCAAAAGGAGAATTTAAAAGGCTGCATTGGGATCTGAGACTTAAGGAGTATGGGATAGCTTTCTGTTTTCAAAAAGTACAAGGGATATGATTTCGCCTGCCCAAGGTGTGGGGCAGAGTTTCCTTTAGATGGTGGTTCCTGGTTTTGGGATCTTGGGGGAATGACTGTATGCTGGGTGGTTTTTGAAAGCTGGGTGAGGTACTTGGTAAGGCCCACCCTCATGGGAGTCACAGGAGTCTGTTACTGTGAAGTCCTGCTTCAAGTATATTAAGGAAGCTAACCAGACCAGTCCACTGCGGTAGGCAGATGGGTTGGAGGGGTAAGCTGTAGCCTTGGGCTCGCAGGACTATCCTCTCAGCTGAGCTTCTCCTGGTACTGGATGAATCAAGGGCCAAAGTGTAGAATGAGATTACTGACGGTTCTCAAATACCATCTTCTGTGGGTAAAGTCTCCCGTTGAAAAAGAACACGCACACAGTATTCCCATGCAACCTGTGGAATCCTATTGTATATATTACGTTGTCCCTGGATTTCCTAAAATACCTAATGGAGTACAGATGCTGTGTAAGCAGCTGTTCTCAACTGTTTAGGAAACAAAACAAGAACACACACAAGCACATCTGTATAGTTTTGGTACAGACTTTTTTTTTCTAAATATTTCTCATTTGTGTTCAGTTGAATCTGTGGGTGTAGAACTCGTGGATACGAAATGACTATTTTATCTCTGTTATAGAACTACTGTTGGTTCTAAGTGATTGGAGAACCACAATAAAGAGAGCAGTTATCAACTTAGACCTTATGTATGCTCATTAAGTAGCCATGATTCTAGAGGCAGAGAATCATCTAAATTTAGACCTAGAGTACTGTCTGGCATTTTTGCCTTATTGATCATAAAAGAACCTGCCAGTCCTTAATTGAAAACACTGCTTTATTGCTAGACACACATAGAACAGGGCTCAGATTCTTGTTTGGATTGGACAGTTGTCTAAATTGTCTTCAACCTCATGTTAAAAAATCTTTTTTCCAAAGAAAAAGTTTTTTCCAAAGAAAAGTTCATTATTTTATGCGAATGAATGTTCTGCATGCATTGGAGTCTGTGTACCACGTGCACGTCTGAGAGAAGGCAAATGGGGGCTTTAGATCCTCTGCTACTGGGGTGTCAAATGTGAGCCACCATGTGGGTACTGGGAATCGAACCTGGCTCCTCTACAAGAACAAGTTAACTACTGACCCAACTTTCCAGGTCCTTCAAGTCCATTTAAAGAATATTGTAATAATATTTTTCAGCTCTTCTTGTGAGTTGTTTAGCAACAGTTTGTCAGAAAACTCTGGACCACTTGCTCCCAGCAAGGGAAGAAATTCTCCAACGTGGTCAAGCAAGCCTTGAAGACTGATGATGCAGCTCCAGCCTAGGTTCCCAGTTAATGCCCATGCGTGTTTGCTGATCTCCCCCAGTTAATGCGCATGTGTGTTTCCTGAAAACTCTGCTTCCTGTGTAGATCTTCCACAAACCTGTGTTTCCAAATAGCACTGTTGGCTGGGCCACTCTTCTGATTCTTAACCTGTTAACAGACTACTAGGAAAAAAGGGAGAATTTGCTCTTTTATATTGTACTGAAGAATTAAGAGTGACCTGGATATTGGAGGAAGAGGCAAATTGTTTCAGCGTTAGAGAAGAATGTTCTAGTCATTCGAAACAAGCTTACAGAGCACAGCGGCCAGGAAAGTACATATGATAGATTAAATGCGGAGAACTGGAATGGCAAGGTTACATATTATATAATGACAACAAACATAAATTAAATACATATGGTGCATGCCCGCTTTTCTTCTTAGAGAAACCCCTAGAAATAAGCATGGATACAACTGTTTCTACTGGAGAGTCACCATGGTGATACTTTTAAATACATAAAAATTAGAAGGCACTGGAGTATTTGAAGAGAAAATCGGCAGAACATATTTTGGCTCCACGTACTACAGTCACTTAAAATGTAGAAATCTCGAAAGCTGCTCCATGTGTTATTACTAAGAATAAAAACAGGTTCCACATGTCTTTGTGATGGTTAGAAAAGTAATTTTTTTCTTCCTTGAAAACATTATATATATATATATATATATATATATATATATATATATATATATATATATAGAGAGAGAGAGAGAGAGAGAGAGAGAGAGAGAGACTTGATGTCTTCAAAAGCAGATCTAAAGTTTGAAAAGACTTAGGTTATTTTAAGGATATGTATGTCAGACCCCCCATTTCTTTTAACTTTGTAGGCCTTGGAAGGGGGGCCCTCAGTAGTTTTGTGGGAAATCAGACCTGGAGAGTCACCTGTCTCTTATGCACCTTAAAGCGGATACTTTCTGGGCCCTGTAGGTCGCCACAGAGGCAAGCCCAGTAAGTTGCACTAATGTTGGGGTGGGCATTTTCTTTTCTTAGTCAAGTACATCTGTACCCAAGGGTGAGGCTTGGATCATAGCACTCCTGGGAAATTTGTTGGAAATGCAAATTCTTGGTCTCAAACTCACATTTACCTAATGGGAAATTTGGGAGGGAGCCTAGTTGTACTCACTTTCAGCCCCACCCCCACCCCATCTTCTCTGGCATTTAGAAGCAACTTTTGACCCACCCACTGCTGCTCAGTAAGACCCACCCACTGCTGCTCACTAAGACCCGCCCACTGCTGCTCACTAAGACCCACCCACTGCTGCTCACTAAGACCCACCCACTGCTGCTCACTAAGACCCGCCCACTGCTGCTCACTAAGACCCGCCCACTGCTGCTCACTAAGACCCACCCACTGCTGCTCAGTAAGACCCGCCCACTGCTGCTCACTAAGACCCGCCCACTGCTGCTCACTAAGACCCGCCCACTGCTGCTCACTAAGACCCACCCACTGCAGATACTCCTTTCACTGCTCAGTCACCCAGACCAGAGAATTAACTATGAGTCTTTCGGGAGAGGAAAGATGAATGACCATTGCTACTGGTGATCTTTCTTGGGACTGTTTCCCAAACTCAACCAGGAAGTAAACAATAGCTTTCTGTTTGAAGAGTTGGCTCTTGTTTTACGGACAGACCCAGAAGTAAAACTCCGAGTTCGTTTCAGTTGGTCCCTTAAGCTCAGGGTCTATACCCTCACTCTCTCTGAGCCGCTGGTTCCTTATAGGAAAATGGGGCTTGAATAAAAAACAGTGCCTGTGGTGGGCTGGGTAGTTGGCTCAGTGGGCAACGCATTTACTGTGCAAGCCTGAGAAGCTGAGTTTGGGTCCTCCTCGTGCAAATAAAAGCTGGGTGTGGCAACTCACTTGTGTGACTGACGTTGGAAGGGGTAGACATAGGCAGAGGTGCACAGCTCACTTCCCAGACAGTCTGGCTGAACTGCTGCGCTCCAGGTGCAGGGAGAGTCCCTGTCACTGACAGCAAGGTGGGCCATCCCTAGGGGATTGTGATTTAAAACTACTTTGAGATATCACTTCACCCCTGTCAAACTGGCCATCGCAAAGAAATCTGACAACAGATGCTGATGTGGATGTGGGGAAAGTGGAGTCCTTACTTGCAGTTGGTGGTGGTACAAACCAGGACAGCTAGGATAGAAACCAATATGGAGGTTTCTCTACAAATGAGATCACCCAGCTATACCACTCCTGGGCATAACTCAGAGGACTCTCTGTTGTACCGCCGAGGCACTTATGCTTCTCTACTTATGGCTGCTCTAGTCACAATATTAGGGCAATGGAACCAAGCCTAGATGTCCATCAGCTGAGAAATATGTAGGAAGAGTGGATCGATCCGGAAAGTATAACGTTAGATGAGGTGAGCCAAATTCATTAGGGCAACCAATCAACGTATTCTCTTTCCAATGTGGATCCCAGCTTGTGTCTGTGTGTCTCTGTGCGTGTCTGCACACACGTGCATAAGTGTGGGTAAAGCTTAAACTGTAAAAAGGAGACCAACAGAGAGGAAAAGCAGGTGATGAGAAAGGACAAGGGGCGGGCAAAGGGACACGTGGATATGAAGGAGGTAGAGATTAGTGGAAAGTTACAAGTGGAGATAGAGGTTAGGGGATGGGGGGGCAGAATGAAAGGCAAATCTGCTAAAACATGCTTTGGTCAAAAATGCCATAGTATTAATACTTAAGATGCTAATTGGAAAATTAATAAGGCAGAGAGTGATCAAGGTTGACCTCTCTGCCCTCCCCCTCCCAAACAGACAAGCCCACTTGAACATAGAGATGAACACAGTACATGGACAGGGTCTGTCTCTTTGGGAAACTGAGGATTAACTATGGCAGAAATACAGAAAGATACTATTCCTTCTTTTCTCATTCCCAAATAGTTTTAAATGCAGAGAGTTCTAGAAATTTTGTTTTTGTTGCAGGGTGGGGCCTAAAACTGAACTCAGGGCTTTGTCTGTGCTAAGCAGGTGTTCTGTTAGAGACCTGTGTCTCCAGCGCCTAAATAGGTTGGCTTGCATTTTATTTTTTTAAATTATGTGTATGTGTATTTTATTTGTGGGTTTGTGCACGAGTGCAGTGCCTGAAACTGGAGGCGTCAGAGCCCCAGCAGGCAGAGCAGGCTGTTGGGAGCCACCCTAGTGCATGCTGAGATCTGAACCTGTGTCCACCACAAGAGTAGCATATGGTGTTAGCGCTGAGCTGTCTCTACTTCAATGCCTTTCGCCTTTCTGTAAGCAATATTTCCTTTACCTGCATCTTCTGTAAGCTAAATTCCAAAACATACTTGGAGAGTGAGGGGCTTGCTGTCCTTAGCCCGGGGCAGTTACCATCACAATGCAGACTTTCCTCTTCCATGAGAAGACATCGAAGAATTATCCTCATGATAGAGGGACAGTGGGAAGCCTGTCAGGCATGTGAGTCGTGGCTAGAGCTACTTCTTAGAACCTCAGTTGTTTTCTTTTTAGTTTTATTTGTTTTATGGTTTTCAATGTTAAGATACTCAATTCTAACATTAGAATATGTTTAATTTTCGAACAGCTTGGGTCTGCGCATCTATTTTGAGTGTAAATCTCATAGACAGTAAATACGTGTCAGATGTTTCCAATAAGCATGTAACATAGGAATTAAGCTCTACTAAAAGTGGACAGAAAGTCAAGCATGGATATACGGTTTCATAATCTAGTAATCATCAAAAACTACTCTCTGAATTTGCTGAAGTGATACTTTGGCTACATTCGGTCATATAAAATGTTATTTAAGTTGAATCTCACTAGTTTCTTTGTTAAAGTGGGCTATCAGAAAAAAATCAAACTATGATTTACAATTCATTTCTCCTGGGCGGTGTGGTACATTAGACCCTGAAAACAACCCACAAGTCAGAATAGCACAACTCAACCCTGGAAGCGAAGCAAGGCTGATGACTGGGATGTCTTTCCATTAGAGACGGGAATCTTCACGCTTCATGGCGACCCATCTTTATCTCTGAGGGCTCCCTGCCATGTTCCTGCCTTGCATGCCTGAGCACTTTCCTGCCGTCTGCTGGTGTGTGCAAACAACCCTGGATTTGAGGATGCTATCTACCATCCTTAACTGTGGCATGACGCCACTGCTATCAGTGGAACACCTCAACAAAACATGAACGTTTTTTTTAACCCTGTGATTCTGGCTTTTGTGGCATGTGTATACACGTGGTGCACGTACGTGTTGCTGTGTGTGTTTTCTGTTCTCCGTCCTCTTAGCTTGGGAATGTAATTGTTCTGACTTGGTGCTTTTGCTGTCCGTAGAGGGGAGTTTCCATTCTTGGAACTCAGATTTATAACCACTTCCTTATTTTTGTCCTGCCTCCTAATGTGCTTTCTGAAAAGGGACTTGACCTTCCCATAATCCAGTTTTCCTTGAAGTGTTAAATCATCCACTTAAGCTGTATCGGCTTTCTATGACCTCTGGAATGTGAATGTCTCTCCATTACTGACAGTCAGCTGAACACAATGAAGATTTCTCACAAGGTAAACATGAGTATAATAGCTCTTAAATATTTTCGTGCTTTCTTCCTCTGCTACTTAAAAGGCCTTTATTCAATCTATTAATGTCCTGGGCTGAACAGTAGGTTAGAGGTTTGTTGGTCCCGTGCATTGGACTTTTAGCTTCTTTTCCTTTTTTGAACACTAGGGATTGGGGACCCACCCTTTGGGTGGGGTGCAGTACTGGGGATGGAACCCAGGGGCCTGAGATTTAGGAGATAGCTCTGTCGCCCAGCCCTTGGGTTCTTCTGAAGTGTGGTTTCACCCACATAAGACAAGCTGACCTGGAACTCAGGACCCAGCTGACTCTTGTCTTCCCAAGCGCACACAGGCCACCACACCCAGCCTTACCTTGAGATCCTGAATTTGCTGCTTCCACCCTGGAGTTCAGGACTTCCAAAAGATTTTTTTTCCTCCTAGGACCCCAGTATGTTGATGTTGAGCCTCTGATGAGATTCGTTAAGCTATTTAATAGTTTGTTTGTTTTTAATTCCCGACTGGTCCTGCCATCCTTTGTGACTGTCCCCTGTTACTGTGGCAATGGTTTTCTTGATTTAAGCTGCTGACTTATCTGAGAGATGCTCACTGTATTCAGAAGTAATGTGCTCGACCTATCTTGAGCTGCCTTAGCCTTGAATTTTGTACTATGAAGAGCTTTTTTTATGAGAAATACCTTTTTTTTTCCTTTCAGTGAGAGATTTTTTTTTACCTTAACAAGAGCCACTAACTCAGTCATCAAGGGCCGAGAGAGAGAGTCTGGCTCTGCATGTACGGTTGACTTCTGGATTGCATCAGCACTTGGCACATACCATTGACAGAACAGCGCCTGTATTTATTGACCCAGACCTTGCCAGTTACTTATCCCAGCCTCCTGCTAGTTGGGTTGCTTCCCTGGGTTTCCACATTCTCAGAAGTCCCAGTAAGCTTTTAGAACCATGCATTTCCTGGGCTCCCATCCACCCTTGAGCTCCCTTGGTAACTGCTTCGTGAGGAAGGTGCGGAATTAGCACATTTATCTTTCCTAGAGCTGTGCAGAGTCCCACAGGATCTGGGAAGAGTGAGTCCACATCTTAAAGGAAGCACGTTCAAGTCACTCCAGAACCTAGTCAAAATGTGTCGCCTTTCAGTCTACCACTGCTGCTGGAGTTGTTACTAGTTAAGAGCAACATGGGAGAAAGGCTCAGGCCATGCACAACCGCCCTTCCAAATATGCATGTCTTCTTTCCCACATTGCATTAAGCACAAAGCAGAGGCAGAGACGGGCCATCTCAAAGCTCTGACCTAGAAGACCCGCCCTTTCCCTCCCTCCCTCCCTTCTTCCCTTCCTCCCTCCCCTTTCTTTCTTTCTTTCTTTCTTTCTTTCTTTCTTTCTTTCTTTCTTTTTTTTTTTTTTTTTTTTTTTTTTTGGTTTTTCGAGACAGGGTTTCTCTGTATAGCCCTGGCTGTCCTGGAACTCACTTTGTAGACCAGGCTGGCCTCAAACTCAGAAATCCTCCTACCTCTGCCTCCTGAGTGCTGGGATTAAAGGCGTGCGCCACCACGCCCGGCCCCCTTTTCTTTCTTATTTTTTTCTTTCTTTTCCACTCTGTTGATGTTTAAGACAAAATTGACCGCATAGCCTAGGCAATTGTTCTTACATCCTTACCTAGGAAGCTTTAAAAATAAAAATATTCTTTCCTCACCAAGCCTTCCTCTTCTACAGCTCATCAAACATGGAATGGACAAACGGTATAAACCTGAGCCTAGGATAATGGTTACATATGTGGAAATACAGTGAGACCATCATTTTCTTTGTTAACTAAACATTTAATAATAACAACTAAAAATATGAGTCAGTCTTACTTGAGCAGAGGTGGGCTGGCATTTTAAGGCTGTTTGGGAGAGTTTCAGATGAAACTGCTGAGATCCTTCCTTGCTTGTTCTAGTTGCTGGTAGTTAGCACACTGGCTGTCTTAGTTGGATTTTATTACTGTGAAGAGACACCGTGACCATAGCAGCCATTACAAAGAAAAACATTCATTTCGGGCTCTCTTAACAATTTCAGAGGTTTAGTCCATTATCATTGTAGTGGGAACCATCGTAGTATACAGGCAGACATGGTGCTACAACTTAATCCATAGCAGCAGAAGGAGACTGTCCCACTGGGTGTAGCTTGAGCATATTTGAGACCTCAAATCCTGCCCCCACAGTGACATACTTCCTCCAACAAAGCTACACCTACTTCAACAAAGCCAG
The DNA here is from genome assembly GCA_902729485.2 of Mus minutoides. Lineage (NCBI taxonomy): Eukaryota > Metazoa > Chordata > Mammalia > Rodentia > Muridae > Mus > Mus minutoides. The sequence goes on from LR755132.1 coordinate 156,102, forward strand.
GCCTCCTAATAGTGCCACTCCCTATGGGCCTGTGGGGGCCAATTATATTCAAACTAACATACTGGTTCTTGAACTTGGAGATGTTCTATTCCAGTCTCTCATCTGGATCTGTCCCTGTATTCAAATTCCCTCCATTGTCAGGATATTAGTCACATTGAATTGATGTATCCTGATTACCTCATTTTAACCTGATTACCTCTATAAAGACCCTACTCCCAAATGAGGTCACATTCCACAGTACTGAGTAGGGGAATTACAACTTCAGCATATAATTTATGGAGGACATAAATTCAGCCCCTATCACCAATACATGCAAAAAAAATTTTCTCCTTTTGATATGAATATTTTATTCCTTTATTTATTACACTCTAGAATTACCTGTATAGAATGTCTGTCTGGTAAAGAAACGGCAGACAAAATGTTAAGTGTAGACATCATTTTCTCTTTGGAAAGTTCAGGTCAAACATTAGCTGTCTCTAATAAGTTAGCACTGTTCTCCCTCCTCCCCGTTTCTCCTCCACATTTGCTCAGTCTTCACTGTGACAGATGAAATCAGAATCCCCCATCGGTCCTGGGATTCACTCATTAGGGTGTAATTCTCCTGAGGTCTCCTTGGATCTCTCTGAGGATGATGAGCGAGTAGCCGATGTGATCTTCCATGTGTTTGATTAGAAGGGATGTATTAAGAAGTGGTTAGGAAAGCACTGTGGGTAAATCAGTAAAGGGAACCCTTAAATGTGACAAGGTGATTATGTCTTTCAGTGCCTAGCTCTCCTCATCTTCAAGGAGAAACACATTTACTTATTAGATAAATAAGGGTCCAGCAACTCAGGCAGCATCCGGGAAGGTCGCACTGATGCTGGGTGTGTTGCTAAGGAACCCAAGGGAGGCAGAACACGCCCAGCCTTGTTCTATCTTGACAAAATATTATATTCTACTTGGGTGCCTAATGCTTTCTATAGAGAAAAGGACTCATGTTTTTTTAAAAAATCTTTCTTTATACTTGCTTATGTATCAGAGCTGGCTGATTAAGTCAGTTGCCTGATTTATAATTATACTATGCCTCTTGCTGCTTCAGTGTGAATTGGGCTCGGGGTACTTGATTTACCAAGGGAAGCACCAAATAGGGAGGAGATAGACTTCCTCAAACCTGCTTGATGCTTTTAACTGAAAAAAAAAATCTTTGGATGTTGATCTTAAGAACAGTCTCAGAAGAATTTGGTTTGGGGAAAGATCACATCAACATGTATGAATATGTATTTAACTTAGTAGATTTCAGGTCATGGCATTGTTTGTAATGTGTGAAGATGGTCTTTATTTGGGAGTGGGGACCTGAATGTTTCTCAGGTGGGGAGGGTGATAGGCTCTTCGTATGAGGAAGAATGACATTCTGGGGATAATGTCTCTGAGTCTTCCATCTCTGAGTACTGTGAGTCCCCTATCTGAGTATCTCAGAGTCCTCTGTCTCTGAGTACTGTGAACCCTCTTAAACACTGTGAGTCCTCTGAATATCTCTGGGAACTCTATCTCTGAGTATCTCAGGCATAGTACAAGTGTGTGTCTCAAGAGTTCAGAGGAAAGTGCAGTCTCTATTTTCAGGTAAGTAGCTGTGAGCATTTCCGAGCATTCCCACTGAAGGTGAAGAGGGTTAGCCCCTGCATTCTGAGGTCCTGGACTTTGGGACTAGTGATGGAGGTAGATCAGGAATAGGGGTGGGGAGTGAGACTGGGAGAAGGACAGACAATGAGAGAAAGTTGAGTGGAGAAAACTGTTACACACAAGAAAGGGTAGAAAGAAGGGTCAAAGGCGTGGGTAGAAGATCTTCTAAGAAGAACAGGTTACCATAAGATGAGCTCTAGTATCTTGATGGAGCTAACTGTAGATCCTCAAAGATATGGAGGTGAAATCTAACAGGAGAGGTCTGTCCTAACCAGTTCTTATAGCAGACACCCACGTGAGAGATTACCCATCAATCTAGTGGTCACATGGCCCATAAGGCAGAGCCCTTATCAGTTCTCAAGATTCTCACCTAGTTCTACATTTAAGACAGGGAATAAATTCCAGTGAGTTCCTGAGGAGACAGAGATGGGTGTACCTCTTCAGTACACTCCTCCCAGTGGTGTAGCCGGGGGAGTCTTTAAAGGCTTTTGAATCAGCAGCCAGCTCCAGGCCTTGCTTGATTAGAGCAATTGAATGTGACCGAGGGAAGGGCTTTGGGGTTTATCAGATTTGGCAGGATGGGGTGTGGTTAGTGAGCAGTTTAGGTGAGATGGAGTGAAGGGCCTAAGCGAAAGTCAAACCTGGACTGAAAGGAGGATGGCCTCAAGAGGCTGTGCTGGAAGTGGGGTCCCGAACCCTTTGAATGACCTGACAGGGAGGAGAAAAAGAGATGACCGATAGACTCATGGTGATAACAATGAAAAGGAAGATTAGATTTCCTGCTTAAGTGTGGGCTTGCACAGAGGGGCGTGGGCATAGTCTATGGCTTAGAAGACTGAAGTGAAGTACTCAGAGGCTCTTGAGTTTGGGAGTCAGATAACAGGGGCTGCGTTTGCAAGCTCCACAGTAAACCCTCTTTTGAGGCTCTTGGTCGGCTTTCTGTGTATCCTGGGAGTGAAGCTAGCCGATGAGCTGGTTTTGTTGTCAGCACTGGCTGTGACTAGCACTTCCTGATTGTCCCAATGCTAAGAGGTTTATCTGAGTGCACAGTATTTGAAAATGATGGTGAACATACTGCTCTCTCCACTGCCGTATTTCTCATAGTTCTGGAGCCTAGAAATTTGAGGTGAGGGTGCTAGCATGGCCAGGACCTTTGTTGTTTGTTTTTTGTCCCCAGTTGAAACCCATTTTGAAAATTTGAAATTCTTGAAATCCCTATTTTAGGGTGTGGGGCCCCCACGGGGCCTTTAAGAGGGTTCTGCTGTCACAAATGAGTCATTCAGTGCCCTGGTGATAACACTTAGCCCTTTCCAGAGTGTATTTGGTAAAGGCTAGTCTTGCTAGCTGTCTCTTGTGTGATGCCCTATTCTGCCTTTGGTTGCTGCAGCAAGATGGTGACCCTCAGAGACAGTTCCCTGACTTTGGATTAGAACCCAGAGTCCAAATATACCTCCTTTCTTCACTATTTCCTCAGTCTTGGATTGTGTGATTTGAGCAACAGAAAAAGCACTGAGTAGGTCAGTGTCTCTTCCTGGCCAATCACTGATGGCTTCTTGTTGCTTCCGCACAAGGTGGAAAAATGAACTCCCTTGGGTCCTGTTTATAAAAGGGCAGTACTTCTTCCCTCACAACCTAATTATCCCCCATGTTCTGAGAGCCTCAGGCTTACCACACAGCAAGGTTTAGGATTTTCATTTAGAAATTTGGAGGGCAAAACCAACTCATTGTGCGTATGCACACTGCAAGCAGTCCTTTGGAAGAACAGTTTTTAAAAACATTTGTATAAATATATAAATAAATAAATAGGATCCCTTAGGCTGCACTCCTGTAGCGGGAATTCAGAGATGTGCTATCCTCTAGATAAACTTCCTGAGACAGCACTGCTGCCCTGACATCTTTTTTAAAGATTTATTTATTTATTATATGTAAGTACACTGTAGCTGTCTTCAGACACTCAGAAGAGGGCGTCAGATCTCATTACAGATGGTTGTGAGCCACCATGTGGTTGCTGGGATTTGAACTCAGGACCTTTGGAAGAACAAGTCAGTTGCTCTTACCCGCTGAGCCATCTCACCAGCCCCTGCCCTGACGTCTATGTGTTTGCATTCTCCTGTCTGATTTTTATAACACTGCATTTACTTGCTTTCTGGGCTCTTGGGTCCTGTGTGCCATGACTTGCATTGGCGGCTCAGAGGACAACTTGGGAGAGTCACTTGTCTCACTACATAGTTTCTAGGGCACAGATTCAGCTTGTCTGACTTGGTGGTAAGCACTTTACCATCTGAGTCATCTTATTGGTCCTTCTAGTGGGAGGGGGGGGCCCCCAGCCCCCAGCAATGCGTTATTAGTCTGCTAAAAATAAACAGGTTTAAATTCTTAAAATAGGTTTGTTAAGTGTTAAATTATAAAAGCTTTACAACCAGTTTTTTTTTTTTTTTTTTATTTTGAAGGTGTGCATGCTAGACTTTGGTTAGCTTCTGTTCTCTAATCTGTTGTTCTCAGAAGAGCACCTCTGTCTGGTTAATGTAATTAATTCATCTATTTTAAAGATTTTTAAACTTTTATTATATGGGTATGAGTGTTTTGCCTCTGTGTATGTTTGTGTGTCTTGTGGGTGTCTGGTGACTGAGGAGGCCAAAAAAAGGGGGGGAGGTTATGGAATTGGAGTGACAGATGGATTTGAGCCTGTGCACAGGTACTGGGAATGGAACCTTGGTCCTCTACCAGAGTAGTAAATGCTCTAGCCTATTACTACTACGACGACGACTATTATCACTATTATTATTATTATTATTATTATTATTATTATTATTATTATTATTATTATTTTGTGGGGGGAGGGTGTCTGCCTATCTGTGTTTGTATTGGTATGAGTATGCTATGCTATGTGTAGGAAGATGCCTGCAGAGACCAGACAGGACAATAGATCCCTCAGAACTGGAATGACAGGCAGTTGTAAGCCTTCCACTGTGAGTCCTGGGAAGAGCTAGAAGCACTCTTAACCACTGAGCCTGTTTCTCTGTCTTATTTGGTTTCTGGAAAAAGACACTCATTCCATAGCCCAAGCTGGCTTGAAACTCACTACTTGACTTAGGCCAACCTCCAGCCTACTGTGTGTGATCTGGCCTGTGCAGGTACTGTCATGCTTGGCTTAGAAAAGCCTTTAACATGTGCAGTCAACAAAGATGGTATCGGCAAATTAGTATCAAATTTTAAGAGCAGAAACCATATAAATATGGCATTGTTTCTCTGGGATTGGAAAGCAGAGGGAGCCATAGATTGTGCCTCGTGGTCGGCAGGAGACGCAGGAAAGAAGCAGGACACTGCTCTCGTTTGATTTGCATAGCCAAGTGGTTTCACACCTTGCTAAAATCAATGTCGTAGAGATGTTGAGGTCTTGATCATACATCTATGTAAGTATGAAATGGTGGACTAAATTTAGTTATTGGGCAGGAAAGGAGCCAAGAACTCCTAGACACAAAATCCGATACTGTGGAATAGTAATGAACCTTCTGTTGTAGAATATCAATCAAACCGGGAGTGGGCAGTATGAACGCTACTGTGTGCAGACACTGCCCAGGCATTGCCTGAAGTTCTTAGCCCTAGAATTCTCTTTTATTTGCTGAATGTGCCCATCTTTTCGATAAAGGACATGGGTGTTGGTTTGCTGATTCTGCTGAGATTAGAACTTGCAGTGTAACTCAACCTTGAAAACAGCATCATGCTGACGTGCCGATGGTAAAAAAGGAATGAGAGTCAGCTTGGGCTGTCAGTGAGTGAGGCCTGTGGAGCAAACGCCAGGCATCTAGAGAGTTCCCCGAGGAGAACTTAGTTTGTTTAGGGTTTGGGGCATTTAGGCTCTCCACAGATAAAAAGATTATTAAAGTTTTTATTTCCCTTTTTGAAAAAAAAAAAGCACCTGGATATTGTAATAGATGTGTAAATACAGTTATTTTACTTTGCAGGTCGGATAGTTTTACCTCCATTTAACGGAGGAAAGAACAGAGACTTGGAGAATTTAGAATATGTATTGTCCCAGGATTCCACAGCTCATAGATGGTAGAGCTAGGATTAAACCAGACTTACTTAATTACTACTTATTCCTTATAGCAAATGAGCAAAACGTGATGGTGTTATCTTCAAAATGCATTCACAAATGATGAGTCTCTCCAGTTGGGCCAGCAGCTTGCCCTACAGTCCAAGTAACTAACTATCCCATTTTACCAAGACATTCCCACCCCTCGTCACCAGCCTATGGGATCTTTTCTCTGTCCTGTGCTCAGCACACTTTAATGGCTTGCCCTCCCCCTCAGTAAAGCCCAGTCCTACTGAGGAGTACCCCCACACCCTTGACAGGCTAGTTTCTTGGTGTCCTTTACCCCTGTTCACTCTGCTTAAGACTATTTGCACCTTTCCAGTTCACGCAACTTTTGAGCTACTGGATCCTTCACTTTTCTCTATTCAGATGTCACTTGATGCCTTCTAGAACATTCTCTAGTGTATATATATATATATATATATATATATATATATATATATATATATATATATATATATATATTTCACCCTTCAGGTTTTCCCATCCTATCATCTTGACTACTAAGTACAAGTACGTCCTCTTCATGACATGCCTCGAGTTTGATGATGGTGGAGTTGCTTGTTTAGGTCCTGTACCCTTGTGAGGAATATGCTTTGGGTGTGCCTCGGCAGACATTCCAGCCTGGCACACAAGAATTGCTCAGCAGACCCTCATCGAATGAATGAATAAATGGATGTATGAATCACAGCTACCTCGGCTATAAATTTAGGATGTTATTGTTCATCTTCCCAGAATTCTTACAAGACCGACACTTGAAAGGAAATGAGAGACTTAATACTAATAATAATTTAAAAATAAAAAAGAATAAAAAAATAATTTCCTGGCAGGAATTTCTGTTTGTATGCAGTGCTTGGGCAGTTAGAGTACAGCCCAAGAAAAACAACCACATTTCTTGTTCTGTAGGAATGTGAAGGCTAAAGAACTCTGACCCTGGGAATGCCTGATCACACCCATCTGGAGCTGTTTGTGCCCAAAGACAAGACAGATAATCTGCCTCCCAAGAACAGTGGAGGGAGGAATAGGTTGATTTAAGTGCCCTTGTGTGGAGATATACAATAGAGAGGCATTTGGATATGGTTTGAGACTCCCCAGCATGGAGCAGGCCCATTGGGGCCATTGTCCTGTATCTCTGGAGTGTGCCATTCCGTCTTCATCCAGAAAGAATACAGAGGGAAGTCAAGATACTCAGTAGCTTTGGCTAGCTTCTAGTATGTCTTCACCTCTTCGGGCATTCTTCCCACGGATACATTCCTACATTCTCCTGCTTCCTAGAACAGTCTCTGAGAGCAACAGAGAGGCTGTGGTGAGATCAGATGCCACAGCTGAGATTATTTTCTGTCTGTCTTCTGCAGTGGCTAGGAAATGGACCATCTCCCAGGGGAGAGAAACAGGGAATCCTGTAGGCTCCAGCCCCACACTTTCCTCCTGTGAACAGCCAGCTAATTTTTTTTTTTTTTTTTTTTTTTGGTAATGGATGAATGTTTTCTTATCTATGGTCAGAATTTCTGATGACAGCATGTAATTCTAAAGTTGTGCATTCCTCCCCCCCCCTTTTTGTTTGTGTGCATTGTGGCATGTGTTAGTGTGTGTGCGCGCCACATGTGTTTGTGTGTGTGGTGGTGACTGTTCACGTGTATGTCCCTGTTTCTGAGCGCAGAGGCTTGGGGTTGATGTTTGGTCTTCTTCGACCTATCATTCATTCGTCTACGTTATTCCTTGAGGCAGAGTCACAGTCAGACTCAGAGCTTGATGATGCAATATTGGAGAGAGCTGCCTTTGATAGTTCTCTCTGCCTTTCAAGGCTGACTTTCAGGTCACCTGGCCTTTCCCTGGATTCTGGGGGCTGAAGTCCCTTGACTATGACTAGTGCTTTGAACCTCTGAGCCATCTCCCCACATTGCCCCTGCTCCTTTCTTTATTGAGTTAGGATCTTACTTACTTCCAGGCTTCCCTATGTAGCCAAGGATTGCATTTCTCGTCTTCCTGCCTCTGTGTCCTCAGTGTCAGAATTAAAGATGTGGTGTGCTATCATGCCTGGTTGATGCAGCCGGGAGAGCACACCAAGGGCTGTGCAAATGCTAGGTTAGCCCTTTCCCAGCTGAGTTCCAGCCCCAGCCCCAGCCCCTGCGCATTGCATTTTATACATTCAGCAATGGAGAGAGAAGAGGGGAGGATGAATTCCAGTTGTGTACTTAATAAAAGCCATACATTTTTTTCTCCGTTTGTGAATTAAGCCATGCATAAACCGTGGTTGCTTTTCAGACTGTTTGTTTTAAAGAGTCCCCGCAAAGAATGTCTTTGAATTGTTCACATGCCTAAAGTTAATGATAAGGAGAATCAAGGTTTATGTAGCACATTTCTTCTTTGCCTCTCTCCATTCAACCGGAGATGAGCAGCTCACAGATAGGCATGATGAGTCTTTGGACACAGTTAGACAGGCTTTAAAAAAACAAAAAAACAAAAACAAAAACAAAACAAAACAAAAATAGCCGTAGTGTCGTTTGGATAAAATTCACCTTTGTAAGTTGGACTCTCTCAGCTGTGTGACACAAATTGACTTCCTTCAGCATTATAGTCTGTGTCCTGTCTTCTGTCTCTCCCACTTGGGAAACCACCCTTCTGGAATTCAGTGGTTTAAGGAGCCTCAAGGGGTGGGGGGTACGGGTGCTCACACATTAGGCCCTGAAGTCGTGAAGCAAGGCCTCATGGGTGTGAGGTCTGGTTGCTGTAGGTGGAACAAGAGTCACAGGAAGAGGAAGTGTAACTACTGCTATCCCACCTGACAGGCTGGGGTCACCCTCGCCCTGTCTGTTGCTCAGCACCTCTTTTGGTTAGCACCCCTTTTGCTCAGCATCCCCTTTGTGAGTGTGAGCCTCGAAGCTGCTGGTCTGATGGTAGGAAGGGAGTTTTATTCTAGACTGCACTGGGTGTTGCCGTTCCTGCTTCATTAACACAGATCTGAAAAGAGCTGGCTGCCCTTGCTTAGGGCAGTGAACTCACTCCACATTCCTGTTGTAATGAAGTTGTTCCCAGACCTGTCACCACCACTGTATCCTCCTCCAGCTCTAACCTTCAGCTTCCTGGGAGAGAGAAGCCAAATGTTAACTCAGTTGGACAGCCTTGAAAGACAGACGTGCAAGACTGGGAAGAGAAAACAAGAGAGGGGGAGAGCTGAGCTCACTCCTTCTGTCCCAACTATGGGTGTGGGAGTGGGAATCGGTGGGTGGTGGGTCTTCTCTGTTGGCCAGCACTTAATAGGAAGCACAAATAGGCAAGTTAATGGATGTGGCATAGGGGACCCACGCTCAAAGACCATAGTTCAAGATTGAACTCTTGGTAACCATATTTATGTCACCAAAAGCAGATGGAATGCTGTTCATTTGCAACGCCCCTGTTCCCCTGTGGTCACAGTTGTCCAAGTGCAACATGTCTGCATGCTGATACATGAGACAGTATGTAGTAGATGGTTCCTGGTAGTTTCAGTAATGAAACCCCTGTTCGAAAATGCTTCACACAATTGAAGTTTCATTGTATTCCTTGTAGTGCCTGGCACAGGAAGATGACACTTAAATATTTGTGTTTCTCCCTCCTGTTTACTCTTCCTTTTTTTTTTAAGACAGATTTGAGGCTCAAAGTTGTTAATAAATCAACATTAAATGGCGCTGGGGATGTAGCTCAGGGGTGGTATCCTTACCTGACATGTGCAAGCATTCAATTCCAGCATCGCCTCTCCACGACTGAAAAACCCTTCATGTAATGGCGGGGTTACTACTACATTTAATGGTGTATAACATTTACAGTATGGTGGGCAGGGACAGTTGAATTGAAGGGTGTTTGTTTGTTTGTTTTTAAGATTTACTTTATGTTTGTGAGTACACTGTTGCTCTCTTCAGACACACCAGCAGAGGGCTTCAGATCCTATTACAGATGGTTGTGAGCCACCATGTGGTTGCTGGGAATTGAACTTAGGACCTCTGCAAGAGGCTTTTTTTTTTTTTTTTGGTTTTTCAAGACAGGGTTTCTCTGTATAGTCCTGGCTGTCCTGGAACTCACTCTGTAGACCAGGCTGGCCTCAAACTCAGAAATCCACCTGCCTCTGCCTCCCAAGTGCTGGGATTAAAGGCATGCACCACCACTGCCCGGCTCTGGAAGAGGTCTTAACCACTGAGCCATCTCTCCAGCCCTGAGTTGAAGGTTTTGGTTGGAATCCTTAATTACTCTGTCTGGCAATAGATAATTCTGTCTGGCGATAGATGCTAGCTGTCACCTATGTTCTTAGCTGAGGCTTCTGAAGAGAACCCTTGTGACCTTGATGTGGCCTGAGTTTTCTCCAAGCATGGTAGGGGGTTCCCGAACCAAGCATCCCAAGCGACATCCAGGAAGAAGCTTCTGTCTCCTTCCATAGCATAGCTAACAGAAGTCATCACTCATGACTCAGGCCATCAGTTGAGAATGTCAGCATCCAGCCCAGGAAATAGACAGGTCCTCTGCCTCTGGATGTAGGGAGCTGGGTCTGGAAGAATGTATGAGGACAGGAATCTTCTCGAGATGTTTTCGGAATGTTGTGGCATAGTATGGGAGCAGCTGGTAAGTTTACTAGTACAGTTTTCCCGAGACACCCTCCAGAGATGTTCCTTGGTTGCTGTGGAGACCTGCCAGCCCAGAGGTCAAGGCCTTAACATGAAGACAAACTGTGAATTGTGTCCCAGTACAGTGATCACCTTTCAGTGTGGAGTAGGAACTTGGGTTTTCATCTGAAACCAAACTGTCAGGTGTATTGGCTAACCATATGTTGATAACCATGCTCTCTGGGCCGTGTGTGTTGGTAATCGTAGCAATGCAAAACATACCGGGACCTCCGGGGTCTGACTGTATCCCTGTTCTCCTATTTCTTCACCTTGATTTTTTGCTTCATGATTACAGCCGTGTTCCCTGGTCCCCAGTTTGCCTCAGTACCGTAAGTTTGATTACACTGCCCCCCCACCCCTAGATTAGGAAAAGTGCATTTGCATAAACATAAAAAAGTTGCAATGTTTTCTGGATTGGCCTCTCTGTTGAGAGGATGAGGCAGGGGACTGACAATGACCTCAGGGGGATGCAAATTGTCTTCTCGAAAGGAATCAGGCTTCTTTCTTGTAGTGTTATCGTGGACATGTTTGCCCAGAAAATAATCATTTTTCACTCTTTTAGCTTGTTTGAGAGTGACACACCCTCTTGGCTAAACAATTTATACACTCTCAGGTGTGTAAAAAACAAAGTTTTGAGGAAAAAAAATTAGACATAGACTTTTTATAATACATATATAGCCTATAGCTTAAACTGGAAATTTAAAGGAGGGGTGAGTAATATTTGCTTGTTTTTTTTGACAAGCCGTATTTGCTTACTACTGATGTGGGTTGAGTCAGTCTGTGAAGTGTTCAATTGCTTCCAGACTCTGAAGGCCATTTTGATGGATCTGTGTCCGATTTTTCTGTCAAACATAAGTAGTAGCTAGCACTACTGTGGCAGCTCTTCAGGCTGTGGGGAAGATACGAGGGACAGCAAAGGTAGAAAGTCTTTGGGAATGCACACGTTTCTATAAATGTGGTTCTGCATTTTTGTTAAAGCCACGTGAGAGACTTTTGTTACATCCAGACTATCATGGACCTGCCTGCTCCCACATAACAACACAGGGACTTGTTATTTATAAAAGCTTAGACACTATAGCAAGGCTACCTCGTAGTAGCCCAGGCTATCCTGGAACTCACTTTGTAGACCAGGCTGGCCTCGAACTCAGAAATCCACCTGCCTCTGCCTCCCAAGTGCTGGGATTAAAGGCGTGCACCACGACTACCAGGCTTCAGTTAGCTCTAACTTAACCCATTTGTTTCAGTCCCTGCCTGCCACTTCCTCTCACTCCTGACATCTGATCTTTCTGCCTTGGTGTCACACCCTCAAATCCTCTCACACCTACTCTCTCTCTCTCTCTCTCTCTCTCTCTCTCTCTCTCTCTCTCTCTGCCTGGAAATCCTGCTTTCCCTCCCCTACCTCAGCTACTGGCCATAGTCTGTCATCTCTCTATTTAACTGCTCAGAAGGTAAGGGAGGTAAGTGTTCACAAAAAACGGGAGACGGGTGGTGATCTATAAGAATAACAGGACCAAAGTCTGGGCAGTACTCGGCTCTCTGCAACACAGAAATAAACATTTTAGTAATACAAAGACAACCTTTACACAGTGTGCAAAACTGCCCAACAAACTGGACCATTAAAGAGGACAGGACACACACAGACCTGCCTTCCCACATTGACCCCTTGGCTGCTTTCTTTGCCACTGCCCCCATTTCTTCTGCCTTTTGGTTTTGTTTGGTTTTTGGTCCCTTCCTTCCTTCCTTCCTTCCTTCCTTCCTTCCTTCCTTCCTTCCTTCCTTCCTTCCTTCCTTCCTTCCTTCTCTCCCTTGAAACAGTGTTTCTCTGAATACCCCGACTGTCCTGGAACTCACTCGAGGATGGCCCCCCCCCCAAACTCTAAGATGTGCCTGCCTTTGTAATCTGTGCTAGGATTAGAGGTGTGAGCCACCACCACCCAACTTGTTTTTTGTTTGTTTGTTTGTTTTGTTGTTGTAGTTGTTTTGTTTTTAAGACAGAGTCTCACCTTGTATCCCTGGCAGGCCTGTAGTAATTATATAAATCAGACTGCCCTTGAACTCAGAGATCTACATGTCTCTGCCTGGGGAGTACTGGGATCAAAGCTGTGTATTGCTCCGCTCAGCCCTCATTTCTGTTTTCTTGTCTTGCTCTGTATTATTCCTCTTTTTAAAGATTCACTTAAATATATATATATATGAGAGAGAGAGAGAGAGAGAGAGAGAGAGAGAGAGAGAGAGAGAGAGAGAGAGAGAAAGGGCAGTTGCCTTCAAGATCCAGAAGAGAGTATTAGATTCCCTGGATCCGGAGTTATAGGTAGTTCTGAGCTGCCTGACATGGGTACATGCTCCTAATCTTTGAGCCGTCTCTCAAGCTGCTAATAAAACTTCTTGCTTCTCTCAGTGTGTTCTGTAAGGTCTTCAGTTTTCCAGGGACACTTACTGAAACACCTCACCGTTTCTGAACTTTGAGCAAGTTGTGTTCAAAATGATGTCATAAGTATGTATTTACAAAGATCTCAACATCATGCCTGGCTAAAAAGACTGGAGAGATTTGGCACCTGATTTTATTAAAAAATGATGAACCATAGTTAAGTAAGTCTTGGCTATAGTGAACAATATTTAACTGTGTGCCAAGTCAATATCAGAAATTTCAGTGTTTGCTTTTGTTAGTTGAACTTGGGTAGTTATTTAATTTTTTTTTTAATTTTCTTTCTATGACTAGGATGTAGTAGTATATTTGCTCTTATCAATCAGTCTATACATACATACATACATACATACATACATACATACATACATACATCTAGTGTGTGTGTGTTATGTACATGTACTTGTGTGTCCATGCAGGGGCATGAGTGTGGAGGCCAGGGGTTGATGGCGGCAGCTGTCTTGCTCCTTTGCTCTGTACTTTACCTTTTGAGAGAGGCTCTCACTGGATCGATCAATTTCAGCTACACAGGTTCGTCAATAAACTCCAGGATTTCACTGTTTACCGTACTTAAGGCCAGGGGTTTGAGACTTACACCACGGATCCTAGCTTTTTCATGGGTGCTGGTGATCCAGCTGCCAAGGCCTGCTTGTCCTTGAGGGTACACTCAGCTGGAGGAAAGCCTCTCTTTAAGTCACCTCCATAGGGAGTTCCACCCAGGCCTCGTAGTCTACACGTTAGATCAGATGTTTCTAAACAGACTCTCTGTCTACAGTGACCCTCGAGTCTCACCAAAAATCATGCATCGATCTCAAAACCCACTTCTCGATATCTCAGGATGTGATATTTCGAGGCAGAGCTCATAGAGGAAATTAAGTTAACATGAGGTCTTTAAGAGGATCCTTATTCAATTAGACTCGTATGCTTGCAAGTGGGGGAAACTTGTCTATTAGAGGCAACCTCAGGGATATGCATGCACAGAGGGAAAAGTGTGTGGAGACAGTGGGCCACTGTCTGCCAGCCGCAGAGGGAGAAACTCGCTGACGCTTTGCTTGGATCTCCAGACCCTCTGAGAGGATCTATCTATTTCTTCTGACGAGGCTGCCCAGGGTTGCAGCCTTCTGTTCTGGAGGCGCTAACAGCCAACACTATCCAATTCAGTGAAAATGTGTAAAGACATGTTATGTCATATCCTAACGAGCGAATTAATTTAATGAATTAGCTGAATTTAATATAGCCTTTATGGATCAGCTGTAGACTTGGCTAACGTTCAGCTCAAAATTGACAGCCTTCTGGAAGCGTAATTCTGTGGTCCTCAGTTCTTTGAATAAAGCCTATCTATATTCTAGAAGGTGGTCGTCTTTCCTTAATGTGTTAATCCCGTTTACAAGTCTTTAAACAGTTTTTCTCCACAGCACTGTCTATAGAGTAGTGTTTGAACAAACGGCTGGATCCTGGGGCTTATCCGTGACTACATTGCAATGTGGACGCAGTGATAGGAGAGTCATAGTTTGGCCACATTTTCTACAGATTCAGAATGTTAGAAACCAAGTCACAAAATCTAAGTTTCAGATGTGGTTAGTAGTCATGGTGTATTCACCTGCATTTTTTGACTTGTTCCTTTGTGCTTGTTTTAATATACGGGTGTGCTGTTTACATATTGAAAGGTAGCATGCTCATTACCCCTAAGTTCCTGTGTATTGTGCAAGCATTCAGTGTGATATCAACTGTTAACTGTAATTTCTGCGTGACTCAGAAAACCAGTGCTCTGGAAGGCTGGTCTGTGTCAAAATTCTACTTAGCTCCCGTGGGAATTCCTGCTTTATAAACAGCCCTAGGACTGCTGTTGAAGGACTGTTTGAGGGACACTTTCCTTCTGTTTGTTCTTCCATCCGTTGGATTGAAGCTTAAAGAACTGGCCATCTGTTTCATTGAAGTTGCTTTTCTGAGGTGACAGGCTCTGGTAGCCAGGAGAGGGTGATCGCCTAGGTTACCAAACTTGTGTCTAATCAATGTGTTCCTTTAAAAGGGTTTGGGTCTGTTTGAATTGTGATGGTTACAGTTAAAGAAGATGCCATTAAGGGTGAGGGTGGGAGGAAGCACACACCTCATTGTGATTTAAATGCCCACTTTTTATTCCTACCTATAATTAATGCCCTAATTGCTTACGAAGCTCTACCAGGGGGAGGATGGAGACTCCTCCTTCTCCAAAAGAGATTGGATTTTTCCCCCCTTTAGGAACATTGGGAAAATGTGTTTGTAGATAGTCTGCAAAACAATTCAAATGATTTAGATATGTGCCACCATAATCAAACACTCTTCTCTGTCATTGGATGTAACCTATTGGTAGTTAAAACAAATTTTGTGATTTATACAATTCAAGTAGCTGTGTACATATGCAAGACCAGAGTGTAACACTGTAGATTCCTTTGAGAAACTAGAAGAGAATGGATGTGAATATTCATGATAACCCTAATGGAATGAAGTCATTCTAAACTTAGCAACAACAGGAGCCAAGATGCACTCTCATTAGAAAGCCTTAACTTGTTATTGGGTAGAAGACGTCGTGATGGCTGCTTGATACTCTTGTCAGCTTGATTATACCTGGAATTAACCAACACTTGTAAGGGTTCCTTTTTATTAATTAAGTCATTCAAAGTGGAGACACCCAGATTCATTGTGGATCTGTGGAGGTGCGAAGATCCACCTTTAATCTGGGCAGCCTATGTAAAGGATGTGGAAGAAGGAAGCTTTCTCTATGTGCCTGCTTGCCTCCATTCTCACTGGCGAGTCTATTCCCTCACTGACATTAGAGCCCATGTCCTTCTAAAGACCAGCTGAGACATCCAGTTTTGTGGATTGTGCAACTGTTGGGTTCTTAGACTTTGTGCTGGTAGACAGATTGTTGGATTAGCTGAACAACAGCCAGTAAGCCACTCAAATAAACTGTATATATGTATATGTATGTATTATATGTATATATCAGTTCTGGTCCTCTAGAGATTTCTGACTACTACAGAAGTACAAGAGTTCATTCTCTACTTCATTCGTAGGCTAACACCAGGCTGAGATAATATTTGTAGCCAGATAAGCCACTTGAATTATTTATTTATTTATTTACTTATTTATTTATTTATTTATTTATTATATGTGAGTATGTATTTATCTTCAGACACCCCAGAATAGGGCATCAGATCTCATTAAGGATGGTTGTGAGCCACCATCTGGTTGCTGGGATTTGAACTCAGGACCTTTGGAAGAGCAGATGAATCCTGAAGAAGTAGGCTCTAATGCCAGTGAAGGAATGGTCTTGCAGGTGATAACAAGAGCAAGAAGGCAAAGAGAGGGAGCTGCCTTTTTCTGTGTCCTTTAAATAGGCTGCCATCAGAAGCTGTGGCCCTGATTAACGATGGGTCTTCTTACTTCAAATGATTTAAATAAGAAAAATCCCTCATAGGTGTACCCATCGGCATGGGTGTTAGTTAATGGATATAGTTAAGTTGACAAGCAAGAATAGCCATTATCGAAGGTAAGTTATTCTCCTAGTTGTTGGTTATTGTTAAGCATTTTCATAAGAACACTTGTTGTTATGGAAATGTTTGCTTGATGTTAAATAATAACAATTTTGTTTTCAGGGACATATCCAGTACTCTTATATTTTGCTGTGGTTCTTTATGGCCAGAACCTTACCTACGATGTTTTTACTTAAAACTATAGTGGCCCAGGTATAGCTCAGTAGGCCACTTACATAAGCATGCACAAGACCCCAGGTTCAGTCCCAACCCTGGACTGCTTGCTGTAGGGCACCAGGAAAAGAACATATAAATGGGTCTCTGACCAGATTCTTTATATTTCTTTGCTGCTAATAACCTAAATATTGAGCAACAAAGAATTGTCAAGTTAATTAAGGTCTTAAAATCACTTTATGGAATGTTATGTGTCCTATAAAATAACAGTTTATTGCCTCATAAAAGTGCTTTTAATGTATTAGAGAGGAAGAAGATAGGACAAAGTAGTTACGGTAGAGAAGGAAAATTGACGGGAAGTAAACCATTAACTTTTAAGTACAGTATTAAATTATGGATGGTCATGTTAACATATTCTGTCATGGGGTCATGTTTAGTTTTATAAGCCTTACATATGAAAATGTGTCCTGTTGCCAGGCATGATATACACTTGTAGTTTGGTGTGCTTTGATGGCAGAGGCAGAAGGGATGCAAATTCCAGGTCAACCTGGGCTATGTAGGGATTCGTGGACCAGATATAATGCAGGCTGGGACAAAGTTCCACAGTGAGTAAATATGCCCACACACATATATTTAAACTATATTATCTTCTCTTAAATAAAAAATACCTTTTTCATTAATCTTTTTTATTAGATATTTTCTTTATTTACATTACAAATGTTATCCCCTTTCCTAGTTTCCCCTCCAAAAATCCCCTATCCCCTTCCTTATCCCCCTGTTCATCAACCCACCCACCCCTGCTCTCTGGCCCTGGCATTCCCCTATACTGGGGCATAGAACCTTCACAGGACCAAAGGCCTCTCCTCCCAATGATGACCGACTAGGCCATCCTCTGCTACATATGCAGCTAGAGGCATGAGTCCCACCATGTGTTTTCTTTGGTTGGTGGTTTAGTCCTAGGGAGCTCTGCGGGTACTGGTTAGTTCATATTGTTGAACTACTATTGTTCCTATGGGGCTGCAAACCCCTTCAGCTCCTTGAGTACTTTTTCTAGCTCTTTCTTTGGGGACCCTGTGCTCAGTCAAATGGATGGCTGTGAGCATCCACTTCTGTATTTGTCAGGCATTGGCAGAGCCTCTTAGGAGACAGCTATATCATATCAGGCTCCTTTCAGCAAGCACTTGTTGGCATCCACAATAGTGTCTGGGTTTGGTGATTGCCTTTGGGATGGATCCCCAGGTGGGGCAGTCTCTGGATGGTCATTCCTTCAGTCTCTGTTCCACACTTAGTTTCTGTAACTCCTTCCATGGGTATTTTGTTGCCCCTTCGAAGAAGAATCAAAGTATCACACTTTGGTCTTCCTTTTCCTTGAGTTTCCTGTGTTTTGCAAATTGTATCTTGGGTATTCTGCCCTTCTGAGCTAATATTCACTTAACAGTGAGTGCATATCATGTGTGTTCTTTTTGATTGGGTTTTACCTTACTCAGGATGATATCCTCCAGATCCATCCATTTATCTAAGAATTTCATAAATTCATTGTTTTTAATAGCTGAGTAGTACTCCATTGTGTAAATAAATGTAGCACATTTTCTGTATCCATTCCTCTGTTGAGGGACATCTGGGTTTTTTCCAGCTTTTAGCTATTATAAATAAGGCTGCTATGAACATAGTGGAGCTCATGTCCTTATTACATGTTGGAGCATCTTCTGGTTATATGCCCATGAGTGGTATTGCTGGATCCTCTGGTAGTACTATGTCCAGTTTTCTGAGGAACTGCCAGACTGATTTCCAGAGTGCTTGTACAAGCTTGCAATCTCACCAACAATGGAGGAGTGTTCCTCTTTCTCCAGATCCTTGCCAGCATCTGCTGTCACATGAATTTTTGATCTTAGCCATTCTTACTGGTGTGAGGTGGAAACTCAGGGTTGTTTGATTTGCATTTCCCTGATGACTAAGGATGTTGAACATTTTTTATAGTTATGTGTTTTAGATAAACTATGGTATAAGATAATTATTTGTTTATTTATACACCTGGTTATTGTTTTTTGAGTAAGCCATAAGAGATAGCTTTTATACTGCAGGATCAGGAAGGTTTGCATTTTCTAGGGTGTACAGGCTATTTGTCGGTCTCACATACTGTCTTTCTGTTTCTAGCACTGTTACCCCAATCAACCACAGGTCAGCAAGCGTTCCCTTGCTAGCTTTTGAAAACAATGACATAAGGAACTGGAAGTTTATTTTCTAATACTCTGATCATGAAACTTTCTCTGTAACTGTGGTCCTCTCAGGAGAGGACAGTTGGAAGGCTGCAGTTATACCATCTGGGTGAACCTGACACTGATTATGAGCTGGGGCAGTTGAGGATTAATTAAAGTGAAGAATGGCCTGACCTTTGTGAAGGGAGACACGACCCAGGAGGCTTGCGCTATGGAAGGGGTCCCCACTGCACAGCCATCATCTCTGGAGTCTGGGGAAGGAGTCTATCTTCCTGTCGTCTGCTTTCAATCTCCCAGAGGCTGGACAAAGAGATAGTCACAGGCCCTAGCAATGAGCTCTACTCTGGAGATGAGTTAGGAAAGAAAACAAGCCCAGGAGTGGATCAGGCTGGGGACAGCAAGCCTTCCAGGAGCCGCTCAGGTGGCTGGACCTCATGGGTGGCCATACCTACTGCCAAGGACGATACTTATTGTCTTCTTGCTTGGTCTCTGTCTCGTGTGTCACTGTGCTAAGCTGTACCACACAGCCCAATGCCTTGGAGAAGGTTACCTCTCTATACAGAGTCAGAAAACAACAGATTAGGACGTAAAAGTGTACATTTACGAGAGTACTGGGATTTTGCTGGGTGACCATCACACATCTACCAGGTTAGGCTCTTCTGAATCTTAAAAAACATATATTCATATATTCATGTGTCGTGTGTGTGTGTGTGTGAGTGTGCCACACCACACCCATGTAGATCAGAGTGAGTCTTAGGATTCAAACTTAGGTTGTCAGGCTGGGCACCTTCACATCTCTCTGGTCTGTAAAGTCTTTCCCTGCATCTAAGAGTGGGAGCCAGGCAGAGTTGTTCCTGCCTATCTTCTCAGCACTATGGAGGCAGAGGTCAGAGCATTGGAAGTTCAGGACCCTTCTCAGCCACAGCAAGTTTGAGGCAAGCCTCCCTGAGAACCCGTCTCAAAATTAAAAATCAAAACAAGAAAGCTTTAGTTTTTACAAATAGTTTTATAAAAGACTTATGGCCTGTTGATACTTTAAAGTAATGATGAATATATTACCACCCCCCATTTTATTTGAAAATAATATTGACAAGGTGAGTTCTTCCTGGCTGGCACCTTCTCTCTGTCCTTTGCTCTAGCTCCGAGTACTTGGTCTGAGTTCCATCTCTGTGTTTAGTTTCTGTGTTTAGAAGTACCATTTAGAAGCACCATGTGGCTTGCACTTATGTTTCTGAAACACAAAGCTGTTTGCCTTGATTTTATTGCCTGGAGTGTATGTTGCAGAGAGAGAGAGACACACAGAGAGAGAGAGAGAGAGAGAGAGAGAGAGAGAGAGAGAGAGAGAGAGAGAGAGAGAGAGGAAAGAGGAGTGGAGAGGAGGAGAGGGGAGAGAAGAGAAGAGGAGAGAAGAGGAGAGGGAGAGGGGGAGGGGTAGAGGGAGAGGGAGAGGGAGGAGACAAATGGTTTTTTACTATATTTCATTTCCATGCTTTTTACAAATTAATTAGAGGAGGAATTATCAGAACAAGACTAGGGAGTCTGAAGAAGCCAGGATGCTGGAGGAAGTGCCGCAGAATCCCTCCCACCTCTGGAATTTAGCTTCCCAGAGCCCTGGGCTTTGTGGGCTGTTCTCCCACAGGCACTCAAAGGAAAAAAAAAAAAGTCTGCTGATGAATGACCAGCCCAGCTAGGACCTAGTACCCTATTTGTTGAGCACAATCATTTCACTGTGTTTGAGAGGGAACTGATTTCCTGAGTTCTCTCTAGCCTGTGGGGTAGATACATTCAGAAGAATCCATATGTCCTTAGCCTCTCCTTTTCTTTGCCTTATACAGCAGTCCACATTCAAAAGGTTCAGAGACCGATCCAAACTTCTCTAACCTCATTTAAGCCTCCTTTCTCCAGTGTGGCTTCAGTTGGCATCAGAACACCTGAACAGAAAGAAGACATACTTGCTCACTGTCTGTTCTCCTTGGGATGAGCTTCCAAGATTCCCCACCCCCGGAATCTTGAGGTAGAAAGGAATTTGGGAAGGTGTTGCATGGTAGGCATTTCGAACAGCACTACTTAGCTACGTATAGATGTGGTCCTCCAAGGTACAGGTTCATACTGCTTGTTTCTCTGACCAAATGCTAGTTCTGAGAATGTGTGCTACTCTTAGCTGCTCGACTTTGGGTTCTGCCCTCCAGGTAAAGCCTCTACTAATACCCCTATTCTACATAATAGGGGTCAGCCAAGTGAAGTGAATGCACACAGCCATCCTGGTTAGGGTGACAGCAGACTGGCTCTGGTCTGGTTACATGATGGTGCTAGATTGATCGCACCCAACGCTGCTCACCCTTGTCAATCCAAACTGGGTATACTGGTGGCTTCTCCAGTATCCCATCTCCATACGGGGGATCTCTTTCTAGGTCTTATCAGTAGACCTCAGACATAGCATGGGAAGTAGCCAGTGAACAGCCTTTGTAGATTGGCAGCTGATCAAAGAGATAACTAACTAGCCTTCCCTTCTTGCAGGCACCCTGATCTCTCTGTGATTCTCTAGCTGGAGGCGAAGAGCTCGGAAGCTGGGGTCCCCTTAATGAGAGCTCTTCTTCCTCCTAGGAACTGCTAACATGCCCTGTTCCTCCAGTACTCATTAAGGCAGGGGTGGCTTCTGGCAAAGACTAGCTCTTCTTACTGCAGCAGTTTAGCTCCGGAAAAGACTCTTGTATTGAAGGTGTGGTCTCCAGTGCAGTGGGGTTCAGGGCCTTGGGAAGGAGATTGGGTCACAAAGCCTGTAACCCTGTGACTGTATTAACCCACTGATGGATTCCTGTTTTGCCATGTATTGAAGGTGGTGAAAAGTTTAGAAAGCAGGAGACAGTGGGAGGAAGTAGGTTCTTTCCTGAAAGGGTAGATTTTGTTCAGGGGCCAGCCATGAAATGAAGAAGATGAAGCCACTCTCTCTCCATGCTAATACATCTCTCACCACTCTCTAGAAGCAACAGAGCCAGGGAATCATGGGCCAAAACCCAAAACCCTGAGTCCAGATACATTTTTCCAGCTTTAAGATGATCTTTGCCAAATGATGGAGAGCTGACTAACACAGTTACCTTCAAGTCACCTCTGGAGGAGATAGGTGTGGCCTTGACATTTTTGAAGGTGAGCCCACAGGAGTCTTGTGCTCAGCGTTGGCATTGGTGACATCCTAGGGATGTCATGAGAAGATTTATTTCAAGCGCTTAAAGTGCCGCCCGGGCACTTAATAGAAGAGAAGGCACGTAGGTTCTCTGATATCAGTGATCCCAAGGATTGGAAAATGGTTATGCTTGTGAACTGCAGTGTTCAGAGGCAGGCCGGGAAGATCAGGTCCAGGAGATTTGGTGATTGCTGATGTCCTTATGTGCATTGCAGGACACAGGCATGCAGGTACGAAGAGCTTCATGGCAGGAGCTGCTCTGAATAAAGCAAGCTTAGCAGCAACGTGGACACTCATCACCACTCTGCTGGCTGATTGTTACCAGCTCGAGCCAGACCTCAAACATTGCAGATTGACTGGGAATGCCTAGCTCACTTGCAGGTGGTGCCACCCCTGAGCAGGTGGACCTGGGTTGTATAGAAAAGCGACGGAAGCCAGCCATGGAGAGCAAGCAGCATTGTTCCTTAATGTTCTCTGCTTCCGTTCCTGCCTCCTGGTCCCTGCCCTGAGCTCCTGCCCTGGCTTCCCTTGATGATGGACTACAACTTGCAAGCTGAAGCAAGCCCCTTCCTTCCCAGCTGCTGCTGTTGGTCAGGGTGTTCAACACAGCAACAGAAAGCGAACTAGGAGGGCCACCTACCCGCAGAGAGTGTCTGGCTGGAGAGCTCTGGAGCCAGGAGACATTGCCTGAGATAAAACCTTTAAAGAGTCTTTAAAGGCAAGCTAACATAGCACTGTTTTACTTAACCTATTTACGCAAGGGAAAGGGTGTATATCCCTAGCCCTTGTGTAAAATACTAAAAATGGACAACATACAAAGTCAGTCTCTTGTCCTAGTGGGTCATGCAATTAAGAACATCATGAAGAATCCCTGTCCTTGAGTGCTCTGAAAGCGATGTTATTATTTTATTTTTTATAGTGTGTAATATGTATGCATTGTTTGTATGTATGTAGCTGACTGTCTGTCCAGAGGCTGGAGAGGTGGCTCAGTGGTAAAAAGTGCTTGCTGCTCTTACAGAGGACTCAAGTTCAGGTCCCAGCACTCACATGGGACAGCTCACAACTACAGCTCTGGGGGATTACATGCCTCTGATCCCAAGAGACACTTGAACACACATGCACGTAACATGCCTTTTCACATAATTAGAAATACAAAAAGTCATATCTTAAACTATTACATGTAATAAAAGGCTAGAGTACATACTTGTGCTAATATTTCTCCAATTCCCCGAGTCTTAAGAATCTCTTCACTGAAAGCTTTTAGTCAATTATTTTTCCTTCTGTCTTAGTTGGCCTAATACCTATTACCTCATCCTACAAGCTGGCTTATATTTCAACAACTGAATGTCCTAAATGCTATTTGGCATTTGTGAATGTGTGTGCTAATTTGGGAAAATGCCTTTATTACAGTATAAATCTTCCAAGTAACTTACAATTATGCTGGGGTCCTCATTTTGAAGACCAGAAAATGAGAACCCACTTAACTTATAGAAAAAAGAACCCCCAAATACTATTCATCTTCTCTCGTAACTATGTTGCAATTTATTAAAAAAGGATTTCAAGAAAATTAATTCTCCAGGGTTTTTTTAAGTAGCTAGAGTGTCATAAATCAGGGTGGAGTTTTAGCGTGTAGGCATGAGAGGTCTATATTTTCTTGTCTATAAAGACTTGGCCAGTATCAGCCTGTAACACTGAGTTAAGAACCAGATATGGGTCGAATTTTCGTTGACATCACTGAGTACTGAGTCCTAGTTCTGTGCAGCCTACAGGATACCAGTGGTCTGGTAACAACAAAAGCTCATTCAGCACCTCTTGTGTCCAAGGTCCATCACTAAGTGTTTTAACATATTAACTCATTCAGCCCTCACCACAGGTCTCTGGGGTAAGTAAAAAGCCCCCCCCTCCCCACCTTCCCAGCCCCCAAGAGAAATAAATGAAAAAAAAAAGCAAATAGTTTCAACTCCACAGTAGCTTAACATTCTTTGGTGGCAGACATTCCTTGGGAAGATTTGTGTATGTGTGTGTGTGTGTGTGTGTGTGTGTGTGTGTGTGTGTGTGTGTGTGTGTGTGTGTGTTTCATTGTGATAACAGAAAAGGTAGAAGATTCTTTATTGTTACACAGAAGTAACAGTAATAGTTTTCGTGTTCCCTACATCAGGATGTCTGAGTTGTGCACAATCCCAGGGTTGGAAAGAGAGGAGTTGTGTTATTCAGCATGCTAAAAGGAAATGGTTCAAAAGCATGGTCCATGCAAACATATATAGTTGCAGTGCAGGATAGAAGGGGAAAGGTGGAAGCTTGAACTGGGCTATGAGTGCTTCTGAGAAGTTAAAGAAAGTATCAAGAGCTCAGAATTAGCATGGAAGTCTTGAGAACAGTTTAACTTTAGGGTCTGGAGATGGGGCTCGTGATGGAGGGTTTGCTGCTTTTTCAAGGACCCAAGTTTCCAGCCCCCAAGTTTGGCAACTTAAAATGGCCTGCAACTCCAGTTCCAGGGCACACAACCCCCTTTGTGGAATCTGGACACCTGTACTCACATGCAGATATCCACACATTGCTATAAGCATATACACATAATTAAGACGTAAATCTTTTAAAAAATCCTATTGGGACTCACGGGCTTTTCTGAATTAATACCTGTTGTCCATTGCACAAAGATCGCTATCTCTTCATGGTACACTGTTGAGGCAAAGGCTATGAATTGTGGGCAAGCATGGTATCATGAAACCTGTAACTCTGTCTCTTAATGTATACCCGTGGCAATCAATATCACATTTTTGTTTTTAAGCTCCACGTTTATTTTATAATGTTGCAGGGGTTTTTTTTGTAACCATAGTTACTAATATTGCTACTTGGCTTTAATAATCAAGATCCACATTCATGTATCCTTATTTTGATTTGCTTCTTGATCTTGAACAACTGACCCAATTGGAAAACAAACAAACAAACAAACAAAACCATTCAGTTGTGTTTGGGCAGAATCAGACTGCCTGCGCCTCTCTAAGGATGACCCTGTTGTTCTCGTGTGTGAAGGACTGACAGGGAGAGAACAGTGGGGTAAAGCTTGGTCCCTCTGATCTCTGCTTGAAACAGTCCACTGTTGTCTGACATGTAGTATTTTGGGAAAATTTGAGCCAGCCTGAATCAGAGAAGAAGCCTTTGACAATAACCCATTCTTTGCCTGGAGAGCAATAGAGTTTTTCTTGTTTCTTGATATCAATAAAAAAATCACTAAACGTTGTACCTCAAAGTACCAGCCTTTTTTTAAAAAAAATCTTTTATTTCTTAGTTTGACTTCAATTTGTATATCATTTATTTCTTGGATCTTGCACTGGTGCTATCTTTCCTCCTCCTTTTCCACCTATTTGTCTATTTTAAGCCTTTGAGTCCAGAGTATTTTTCAGTATTCAGTCTGAACCTCAATGCTTCCAGTACGTTTTATACTTGGCCTCTCCCTACGATAATGTCTGTCTCCAGATTGTCCTTCAGGGCGGTGTCAGGGACACATTTTTTTTTTCCTGGTTTCCACTTGGATTTCTGAACAAGTGTATTTTATTGTGTAGGAACAAACATGCTCTAATTACTCAAAAACCTTGTCTTCCTTCAGATGACTGGAGCTTTTCTTAGGAATTGTGTTATTTCTTACAGCACACATTTCTATAGGGAAGGGTATGTTCATGTGCAGTGGAAGAACGAGGCAGCGTCTATTTGATGCCATAAAGTTTTCCTTCAACAATCTCAGTCCACAAAGGGAGGAAGATGCAGAAAGAAAAATTTCTCCCATCATTCTGTGTTGACATTTTAGAAGTCTAGGTGCCTGCTCTGGGGACAGGTGCATCTGGGAGGGCTCTTACCAATGAGACTGATTAGATGGCAATAGTGGCCTTGAACTCATGGAGTGGTGACCCTTTTCTGTATGATTGCCTTCAAGACGCACCAGCCCTGCATGTCTGTACAGCTGTCCTCCTGTACTTATTGTTGTGTGGTTGATGGAATGCGCCCCTCATGGTGGCCAAGTGGAAATCAGGAAATCGTGAGCTGTGCTTTCTACACCAAATCCCTCTGACTTGGATTCTAGGCATGGTTGTTGTTGTTGTTGTTGCTGTTGTTGTTGTTGTTGTTGTTGTTGTTGTTGTTGTTCTTCTTCTTCTTCTTCTTCTTCTTCTTCTTCTTCTTCTTCTTCTTCTTCTTCTCCTTCCGCCTCTTCTTCCTTCTTCCTCTTCTTCCTTCTTCCTTCTTCCTTTTTTCTTCTTATTTGGCTTATTTCCCCAGGAGTTTTCTTGGCAGACAAGAAAACCATTTGTTAGCCTTCAATGTCCAGTGGCCTTTTTTTTTTTTTTCAAATTTGTCCCATTGGACCTAAAACTGCAAGATACATCCCACAGTTTCTAGATCTGGTATATCCTTCCATCGTTTCCTGTGGAGATGCAAATTGTCCCTTAATCAATATTAAGTTCATTTTACCGGGGAAATGATGAATCATTTAAAACGGTTAAGACTTTCATGAATTCTCCCAAAGTCCATACCACTTCAGTAGCTTAGGTAGCAGTGACTGATTCTCTGGGCAAGCCGCGTGCCGAAGCTTCTCAACTTGCATGCCATCAGCAGTATCTCTCCTCTGCTAACGCCCGTCAGCAGATCTGAATCTGGTCCGTGGGTGCACATTGTGAGCCTTAGTATCCACTAAGCCTAGAGAAAAAGGACCATTATTTAAAATAACAATGGAATTTCCCTTGGGACTATGAGTAATGACCAAATTAGCTAGCACTTTCCTATTGGATCCGTTTAGTTCTCACAACAGCCCCCAAATAGAGGTTACTCTTACTGTCTTTTATCCTTGGAATGAAGCACTATGAGAGTAACAGAACTTGCCCAGATCACAGGATGGAGCCAGCAGTGTGTGATCCCAGGGAGGCTGACTTCAGGCTCCTGACCTTGTAGCATTAGACAGCTTTTCAGAATGTTGGGAATGACATCTTGGGAACTCTTGGTTTTCCCCTGCTAGAGTTTAATTTCACATTGACAGAGGAGCCAGTTGCTGCACAGTATGAGGGAGCTGCCAGGATGAACATATCAATATAATAACATTCAAATAGTTGCCGTGGGCAGGAGGGGGGGACTATCTTAGGACAGACTTGAGGATGGATTTCTTTCAGTATTTTTAGAAGCAGTGTTCTATTAGGAGATCATCAGACTGCTGAGCTTTTTACTCATCCACCGGATAAGCATCTACTCATTCCTGCCAGCGTATGCTCACTCAAGGTACCTGAGATAGGATGGAAAAGCCACAATGTGTCCTTAAGCGACACAACTAGCTGAACACATAATGGCTTGCCATAGAAGTCATTTCTATAGTTGTATGTCCTAGAACATAGAGTTCCAAAATTCCAAAGTGTTATTATTTTAAGTTATTCCATTGCTTTTAATGGTCCAGTAAACCCACTGGTTTTAAAACAAGCCATCAAGTGCTGGATGCCCCACACTTATATTAGAGAATGGTCAAAATCCATGGCCCAGACGTACAGTAAAGCTCTGACTTTGTTTGTTTAGACTTTTCTCCCTGTAGGTTATTGTATGTGGCCACTTAACAGCCAGAATCTAGTTGAATCATAAAATGTAAGGCAAGGCTCCACATTGGGCTCTGGAGGGGGCCAGCTTCGCACCTAAGAACTTCCGTAGGTTTCTGAGTTCTCCACCTCTGCCAGCATCTCCAGCTTTGCTTTCTCTGTTGTTCTCAGAACTGTGCTGTTGAAGAGTTGGGCTTTCCTGTGTCCTCTGGGGCCTAGGGTGATAATGATGTCAGAGGGTCATCTATACAGAGGCTCTTCTGAGGCCAGGGACAGATCAGATGGATTGATAGTGGCCCTCTTACCTGTTGCCTGTGGTGCTAATCAGCACTGACCTCTGCCTTTAACATCAGGCAGAGGTAATTTCTTGGAACTAGATTTTTTTTTCTCCTGTGGATGAATATTGGAGTTTATTCTGGGCTGCTATTATTGGAGTATAGAAAGGCTACAACAGATATGCCCTTTCTTTTTTGTTTTTTCCTCGTTCCGGACAACCCTGCTTGCTCCACCCGCGCCCCCCCCCCTCGCTCCGGCTGGCCCCGCCCACTCGGGTCGTCCTGCTCGCTCTTGCCGCCCCCCACCCCGTTCGGCCCACTCGCTCTGGCCAGCCCCAGATATGCCCTTTCTTAAGAACTATAAGTGTTTGGTTATAAGTAAGTCAGTAGTATCTTTCGTCTCACATCTATTAAAATATCCAGACTACTTAAAGTTAACCTCTGGGTCTAGGGACACAGCTGAGTACAAGGTTGCTTGCCTAATACGTAGAAGTCCCAGGTTCAGATCCCAGAACTACAAGAATAATAAGCAGATAACATCTGAGATCACTCACCATTGGGCATACACACACACACACACACACACACACACACACACACACATACATACATACATACATACATACATAGTATTTAGTATTTTGACTACTTAATTACTTAATGAATTCTAAGGCTCCTAGCCCCTGTTTCAAAATGTATGGAAAATTGGAATGGTGACCTAAAGCCTTGGAATGTTGTCTAGAATCCAAACATATTTGGTTCTATTTTAGTAGGGTGATTCATTGCACAGTGTGCAAATAGGACTACCCAGTGGCATTATGGAATCCGTCCATCAATACATCAAGTGTGTTGTTGGCAACTGTGTTTTACACTTTGGGAAATTGTAGTGCACAGAGCTTAATGAATTTAGGGCCAGGATTTGAACCCAGCTAAGCACAGTGCTTGGCCCAGGGATTGAGCACAGGCATGGAACAGACCAGAGAGGTGCGTGGGTGCTACAGAGCTTATGGGGGACTGTAGTCAGCCTCTGCTCAGGATGAATGGCCCATGGCTTCTGTGCTATTTGATCTTCCAAGAAAGCATCATCTGGCATTACTGTAGAGTTCTTTATATTGTTATAATTTCTGTTCCCAGTCAGACTTCCAGGGCTGCTTGAAAAACCTCCTTTCCTCAATTCACCAAGTTTTCTATTCTCCTTTCCCTATGAGCTCTTGGGAACACCTGCGTGTGTGTGTGTGTGTGTGTGTGTGTGTGTGTGTGTGTGTGTGTGTGTGTGTGTGTGTCTTTAACTCACCACTGATTCTGCCTGCTTTGGCTTCTCCTTCTCCAAGGTATCCCAAGCCCATACCTCTGCCTCTCTGATTTTTCCCCCCTCAGAGGCAAACACAACCCTCTTAAACAACAGTCACACCTACGTGAGTCCACCTCCTCTCAGGCTGTCTTGTCAGATATCCCTGTGTTCCCCTTTGCTCTTCATCCTCCACTGACTGACTCCCTGCCTCAGTCTCTGCATTTGCTTCACCCCCTTTCATTGTAAAAGTGCTTCCTCTCTTCCCCTTTCCATTGAGCTGTCACTTTCTTCTCTTAAGAAAATCACCTGTACCATGAATGGGATGGCATTTTCCAAGTCCTGGAATCTTTCTGTGCCCTAGTTTCCTTACGGCTAAAATGAGCTGCGAATATTACTGGCCTCATAGAATTATTGTTGATATTATATCCTAAAGTAGTGAAGTTCCTAACTTACCATTTTTTAGTTTTTTTAGGTGGGAAGTAATATTTTTTCCTGGCGGCTCCGGGAAAGACAAGATTAGTTTATCTCATCTTTCTATTCCCAGGACTAGACATAATTGCTAACCTTAGATTTCATTTCTTCATGTCAATATGAATGTAAATAAATGAGTGGTTGAGACCATTGAATTAGAAGAAATGAATTTCCTCTTTGAAAGGTAGAGTTGGTTTTCCTATTTCTAGACTTAGGTTAATCTCAATGCAATTACATGTTGCATGAGTATTTATTTGCAGCTTTTGGGGTCAAACCCAGGTGCTAAGCAAGCATTGCACCACTGCCCTACAACCCCCAACATATTTAAATGCTGCATTTTAACACTGATGGGATATGGTAGTATACTGGAGAACGTAAGTATAATCACTGCCTAAGACAGAAGAAGGTAGAGAAAGGGTTCATCTACTTTAGTGTCCAATGCAGAGGAAAGAAAACAACTGCACTGTGATGTCTGCTGCTGTGATGACGGCACTGACAGAACACCTTAAGGGAGAACCTTTATTTGGGTCATAGGTCAGGAGTACAGTACACCATCCCAGGGTAGGCAGGAAGTCGGGAACTTGAAGCACTCATATCCACCATCAAGAGTGGAGAAAGAGTGAATCCATGCCTGTTTGTACTCTCTGCTTCTTTTCTCCATTTTTGCACAGTCCAGGACTCAAGCCCAGGAAGTGGTGCCTCCCCGAGCAATTATATGTTGAAGTCTGTTGGCAGAATGACCTGCCTGGTCTTGGAAGGTGTTTATAATTATCTTATGTCCATAACATAGCAGTCAGTATTTGGAAAGGCTTTGGGAACCATGGCATAATTCAGAAAACGGGGGGGGGGTGTGTGTGTGACAGATTTTGGGGGTGACACAGCGTAACCTAGATGTGTGATTCACCTCGGACGAAATGTAGGGAGGGCAAACTCATTCC
This sequence comes from Mus minutoides, assembly GCA_902729485.2. Taxonomy (NCBI): domain Eukaryota; kingdom Metazoa; phylum Chordata; class Mammalia; order Rodentia; family Muridae; genus Mus; species Mus minutoides. Next base: position 186,538 of record LR755132.1, read on the forward strand.
TAAGTGGACATCTCAACTGCTACTCCAGAGCCAGTGCACATACGTGGGAAGGTCTTCGTGAACGTGCTGGGCTTCCTGCAGCAGGAGAAAAGTCAGATATTTATGCCATGAGGTACTAGTAATCTAGGCTTTCCATGAATGATAAAGAGCAGTCTCTTAAGGCTTTACGTGGATCAATTCCTGTCTACACCATCTACTGAGTGCACCTGCGGCCTCCAACCATGGCTACACCATCTGCTGAATGCGCCTGCATCCTTCACCATGGCTACTCTTCATTTATCTGAACATCGCTCCCTGCATGGTCTGCTTCACCATCTGGTCCAGAAACAGGCTTGCCTGACTGAGAGTTCTCTCCCTTCTATGGGGCTGGCTCCACGTTTCATGCACTTTAGGAGACACTAGCTCCTATTGTTGGCATGCTCCTGGTAATGTTAGAATTTAGCTCTGCAAAGTCACAGAAAATCCAGTAAAGGCTATGCTGTTCATGTAAGAGGAGCTAAATAAACACTTGTTGGATGACTGAACAAATGATAGGGCTTGTCTCTTATTGGTCTAACAAACGTCTGTATGTTCTTGATCACTTTACATCTAGTAGGTAGACGTTACCTAGTACTGGCTATTACAGTGAAACTTTAGGGAAAACTAGTTAGGACCTGGAAGCTTGCCTGTTTATTGTCTGATCTTAAAGTTTTAAAGTATGGGCCGTTTTTGTTTTGTTTTGTTTTGTTTTGTTTCTGGAGAGCGTGACTCTGAAACCTTTCCAGTAAAAACACTGTCTGCCTCCTACCTTTGCCCTGTTGGTTTTATTGGCAAAGCAATCTGGTCTTCTCCATAAACTGGAGGGAAAAACGAAACCTTTCTAAGCATAATCTCTCAAATGGGTTTCCTCTGATGGCTGCTCCGGGAGACCCATCCAAGAATCACTTCAGTTTGCAATGGTTTGGGCTTCAGCATCTCTCTTAATGACTCCAAGAAACTATCTTTTTTTTCTTCTTGGCTCACTTCTGTGCCAGTGGACTACTTTGCTTGGGCTTGATATATTTCAAAACTCAAGCCTGCCCGTTGGCCAGATGTCTGTGACCACTGGATTTTTACTGGTTTTTCAGTTTTCCATGATTAAACAACAACAACAACAAAAAAAGATGCCATGTCTGGCCAAGGGCAGATGTCGGTTGCCAAAGTTTCAGCGTTCATCACGGTGACATTCTGTTTGCTCCTCTGGATGGAGACAGTCAGGGCTTTCAGACACGGAAAGAGCTGTGAGCAAGTAGGTGTCTGTCATTTGGAAATGATTTGATAGCTAGGAGACTTACCGGCTAGCCACTGAAAATCTCCTTTGTGATATATGAGCAGGAGTGTCAGGAGCCCCCATTGAGGCTAAGCTCCGGCTTTCCCACATGCAGGCCTTCATAGCTGACACATTACACATGTCTCTGGAGTGTAACATATGGCTTCCTGAACTTGCAAATGTGGCCTCCTGCTCTGTTGAAATAATGTCTGTTTAAACAGTCTCCTGGAAAAGTGAAGCCACATTCAATAAAATAATTTCATGTCCAGGAAGCTTTCTCTGGGGTCCCTTAAAATGTAGATTTCCAAGGAACATAGTAGAAAGTTTGCATTAAGGTGTTACCTGCCTCTCTATCCATAATGGACTGTCAGATTGTAGCTGCACAAGTAGATGTTTGTTGTTAGATGTTAAAAGATTTACGGAGTATTAGCTAACCAGGAACAGGGCAGATCATCTAGTTCAAGAGTAATAAGCTCAGAGTGATGGTCTAGACCCATTGCCCTAGCCAGTCCACAGGCCAGCAGAGGAGGAACACGAGGTTAAGGCTGCCCTGGATACAGAGCTGGTCCAAGACTGACCTGCTCAGCTCAGTGAGACTCTCTGAAAGCACACGCATGTTTTCTGTGTATGTGCATGAAGCTGACGGCTTTCTTTGGCTTCATCACTGTGTGGGTTTATGAATCTTGCAGAAGATTAAGAGCCAGGTTTTGGCAGCAGGTTTGTCTTCATAGTAGACATAAAGAAATAGGTGGGAAAGTGTGTGCCCAAGCATACTGGAACCAATGTCAACCTAAACAGGCTCTGACCCACATGATGTTCTGTATATGGAAGAGAGAGAGAAAGAGAAATGTGATTTATTAATTACCTATAGAGAAAGGTATGTGAATATCCTATATATCTATATAGATCTATCTATATTGGTATGTAGTTATATAGGTATATAGTTATACCTACCTATACCTACCTATAGATCTACTTATAGATATAGAGTTATATAGGTAGATCTATAGATATAGATATATAGATATATAACTATCAGGTAGCTACCAAGTGAGTGTCTGCAGAGCCACTGGCCAGGTTGCAGAACAGACCGGGGCCTCTGTGTGTTCCCACACATCCCTTTCTCACCCTAGCTCCTAACCACCATCCTGACTTTTACTCCATTTCTGCACAGTGCGGTTCCATGTCTCCCGAATTTCTCTTTACATGCACACACTCATCCGAGGTGGGGCTTTGCATGTTGAACTTGACTTTGCTCAGCCTTTGTTTCTGATAACCGTCTGTGATGCTCACTTTGGTGGCCTTGAGTCTCCCCTTGTTGACTGCACTGCAATATTTTTGGATATGTTGGCCATTTATATATTTTGTCTCTTTTGAGCGGTTCTGTTAACATTCTGCAGTAGATCTGATGGACGCATTGATCACGCATCCCTGAATGAAGGCCTAATGTTCGCTGAGCTTTTGTGGGAGGTAACATAGCAGCGCTAGAATGGAGAATTTCTCTCATTTTCCTATCCCATTCCTATTAAGGAATTCCTTGTGGAGGACAAAGTTGCTTCAAATTCTCTAGCCAGCCTTGACATAGATTGTGAATGTCCCTGAATGAGATCAGTGAGAGCAGTTGCTGGACCTAATGAATTCCTGGGAACCACTTTAAATGCTGGGTCACAATCTTCAGAATGGAACCAGGAGTCTATAGACTCAACCAGCACCTGGGTGGTTCTCATGAGGGAGACACTGGGCTCACCTCAATTGAATTTATGAGGTTTGGCATCTTAGTCATGAAGAAATTTGGGGAAAGTATACACAATTAAAAATCTTGGAAAGCCAGCCTTCTCGTGGAAAAGCTAAGGAAGTCAGATTCATCCAGGCCGTAAATGTATTTTTAAAAAGACCGAAACATGATTTAATTGTTTGCAAGAGAATGAAAGAATTTTATTATGACAGTGCAAATATTTGATAAGTCAAGAGAGATTTAGCTTGGTCAGGAGGGAGCGCATACTGAGCATTCCCCGGCTCCAGGGATGTAAGAAACAAAGGCTGTAGCTCAGAGTCTTCGGGGAACTGAAGATTCGGGATAAAACGAACAACCCAGACACCCCCTCCCCAGCCAAAGCAGGATGCCATACTTCATCTCGTCTAGACAGTAGGCTTCAGTGAGCTGAGTAGGTGGCCCCAGAGGACACAGCAGAGATGCAGAGATGCAGAGATGCAGAGAGAGAAGGTCACCGGGAAGGTCCTGAGAGCCTGCTGGGCCCTGGTCAGCTTTAGAAGTTGGCCTACATGTAAGTGGTGGTTGACAGGAGTGTTCTAAAGCAGGGGCTTCCGTTGTTTTTATTGTGATTTCCAGTAAGAAGTACTTGTGGCCATAGCCCCGTGTGCACCTTTACACTAAGCCAGGCATTCGATCTGTTAAACCTGAGTGGAGGGACAGTAGACTTAAGGATATAGCTAGGGATTAGCTTCTAGATTGCTAAGAGTAATGGTCTCAGGATGCTTCTCATGCATGCCCCCATGCTGTGCCTAGCTGAGAAAAGAATATGGAGGTACCTATGAATAAGGAGGGGCTTCCTGAGGAAGGTGAACTCTAGAAAAAAGTCAGGGTCACTTTTCCAGCTCTGCCTTTCAGTTTGCTCTGCCTCTATTCAAACTTTTCTTTTTAAAGATTTATTTATTTATTATATATAAGTACACTGTATAGCTGTCTTCAGACACACCAGAAGAGGGCATCAGATCTCACCACGGATGGCTGTGAGCCACCATGTGGTTGCTGGGACCTGAACTCAGAACCTCTGGAAGAGCAGTCAGTGCTCCCAACTGCTGAGCCATCTCCCCAGCCCCATTCAAACTCTTAAGCTCCCTGCTGTGTATGAGCTGTGTCCCCCTGCCCACTGTGTGCCCCGTGTGCAGCATTTCAGACTGAACAGTGTTGCAGATTATTGAACATTCACCTTGGAAAATCCATCTTCTCTTTGCTTCATTTGCTCAAAGAGGCTCAGAGAGCCAAGATCAGGGTCCCTTCAGACCTCAGGCAAGTGCCCTTGCTGTATAGGAAGGGGCCCTTTCTTGCCACGTCTTCCCCAGAGGTCCACCTGGAACTGATTTAGGAAACCCTCACCATCAGGTTTTTCACTGGAGCAGCAGCAGCAGACAGAAAATCCTTTCATGTGGCCTTGCCCAGCTTAAGTACTTTCAGTCCCATTAAAAATTTCACATTCTTCTGACCGGCCCTATCCAGTTTTCGTTTAGTCAGTTTAGGTTAGGGAAGGATTTTATAGGACCATACTTTTCCATCTCAAGACAATATAGCTAGAGGTCATTGACCCTAAGTGTCCTTCAGTGAAGCATTTTCTTGTTTATAAAATGAACTCTGGGAGAAAGCCACCGCTCTGTGTTTCTTAGCTTGTGCTGCAGTTGAGTGACATGTCTTAGGCTGGTAACAAACGCTGGTGTCCTCCCCACGCGCTGTCGTCTTCACTTCGATGGGAAGCTTGGATTGTAGTCAAGGTGATGCCGCATTCTGCGTTTGTTTGTAAAGTGTTGCAGCAGGAAGGGGAGGACCATTGCTCAGACAAACTTAAATAAAAATACAATAGGAAGTGACCATACCGGGTTGTGCTATTCCATGCGGGACTTACTGCCGGTTCCTCAGCTGCACTGTTTTAACGTGGTCAGAGACACTTTTTGTGGAGTCAGTAGTCTGAACAGCTCAGAGAATCAAGACCTGGTACACAGGCCAGAAGGAAGAGCTCATGTTTAAGCCCTTGGTAACCTTGAACTGTCGGCCGGTTTGGTTTTGTTTCACCGTGCCCTTGAGTGAACTGTGCACTAGGTCAAAGGCCTGCGTTCTCAGGCATCGTTCTCAGGCATCGGCTGTCAAGGTTAGCTAGCCATTAGCTAATGAGTAAGCTGGCCCCGGAGTCCTACATGGCTTCATCTTCTGAAGGGTACCTGAAGGAAGTGACCGTTTATAGGAGTTTGCTGACGGCTGGTATTTCATTCAACTGTGGGTGCTTTCTTTGGGAACGCTGGCCTTCTTGGTTGTGCCCACGGTGAAGCGGAAGGCAGTTTGGAAAGCCGCTTGCTTTGAGCAGGGTTTGATGCTGGCCATGGCTGCTGTTGCTCATCCCTCTACCTCTCTACCTTTTGCCCCACAGACAAACGAGTGGAACAAGAATGATGACCGTCTTCTTCAGGCTGTGGAGAACGGAGATGCTGAGAAGGTGGCCTCGCTGCTGGGCAAGAAAGGGGCCAGCGCCACTAAGCAGGACAGCGAGGGCAAGACCGCGTAAGAGAGAATGATACTGGCTTGTTAAGGGTGGGGAGCGTGTCAGTGGTAGCGTGTCTGATGCTCTGCACTCCATCTCCAACACTGTAAGAAACAAAAACCAAATCCTGAAATACTGACTTATTCATCAAGGGGAGTTTGACCAACGCTTTGGGGGCCTTCAAAAAAAAAAAAAAAACAAAAGACAAAAAAAACCTAGTGCTGACTTCTTCCTAACCCCATGCTAAAACGTGTCTGGGTTTGTGTCCTTTCCCATCCAACTCCAAAATATACATACATTGAACTTTCCCCTCATGGCCGTTAGCAGTTTCTGGAAACATCCAACCAACAATTGCACCAGAGAGCAAATAGCACCAGGATTGCAAGCGGCTGGCAGATGGGAAATAAATTCTCCCCTAGATAAGGAACAGCACAGCTCTCAAACCTTACTGCTTGTAATTCGGTAAACCGCCCTTTAGCAGAGGTCGTGGTTCTGTGAGAGCTATAGGAAGATTTTTGCTTTGTCTTTGTATGCCTCCAATTCCTGCTTACCAGAGAGAGAGAGAGAGAATGAGTTATTGAGATCAGTAACGTTGGAGCCACCTCCAATGAGAGGCCTCTCATGTGTCCTTTCTTATACTTATGACCTCCTAATCCTTGAGCCTTACTTTGTTTTGTTCTTGTTTTTTTCTTTTTCTTTTCTTTTTTTTTTTTTTTTTTTTTGAGACAGGGTTTCTCTGTGTAGCCCTGGCTGTCCTGGAACTCATTTTGTAGACCAGGCTGGCCTCGAACTCAGAAATCCGCCTGCATTTGCCTCCCAAGTGCTGGGACTAAAGGCATGCGCCACCACGCCCGGCCTCATTCTTGTTAAGACAAAAACTCACTGTACTCCTCCTGGATGTCCTGGAACTCAACTATGTTGACCATGTTGGCCTTGAACTCACAGATATGTGTCTCCCTCTGAATCCTAGTTGCTGGGACTAATGGTGTGTGCCACTGAGCCTCATGGTGATGCCTGACTGAGCCTCACTTTGGGTGTCCTCAGGAGAGGCTGCTTGTGTGCCAGTAGCGTCTATCGCCAGAGATTCCAGCAGCTCTGAAAAGAAGTGTAGGTGTGGGGTTGTTACTGGCTGGCTTCTCCAGTTGGTGGCTGGGACACTTTTCTGAGAACTTCCAGAAATACTACATTTATCGCAGAGCTGGCCAACATGGCGCGATGCCTGCTGTTCGTTAAGTACTGGTCCATGGCTGACGCCGGGCTACATTACAGCAGAGGCTGTATGGCTCTTACAGAGCCCCACGTCCTCATTGCCTGGTCTCTTCTCATAACCTTCACTTTCCTTTGAGTTTAGGTAAAGCAAATGGGGTATTTGTCCTTATCTCCTGTTCCGTAGAGGTAGAGCCTCTTCCTAGGGGCCGTGACGTGTTGATGGTCCTTAAAGGTTCAAGAGAGTATGGATGGCCTGTGGTTATAGGTACAAAGCTAGCACAATCCTCGCACACAGGAGACATTCAAGAAATGGTTTCTTCTTTCTCACTCCAGACTAGTGGCTCTCAGCCGAGGGAGCTTCTGCACTGGAATTGCCTTGGGTGCTTTAAAAAGATGTCCAAGAAGCTGGGCGTGGTGGCGCACGCCTTTAATCCCAGCACTCAGGAGGCAGAGGCAGGCGGATTTCTGAGTTCGAGGCCAGCCTGGTCTACAAAGTGAGTTCCAGGACAGCCAGGGCTAAAAGAGAAACCCTGTCTTGAAAAACCAAAAAAAAAAAAAAAAAAGATGTCCAAGATGTCCTGATTCTGCACCTTGCGGGGGGACCCCCCCCAAGTCTATTCTTTTGTCCTGACATTTCTGGTGAGAGATGGTGCCTTTTGTGCTAATCTACCACAGCCTTCCTGCAACTATTCTTTGTGACCAGGTGTCTGCATAAGACCGCCTTTTATAGTCATCCCAGGGGAAGACATGATAAGTGCTTATGATGGCTTTTATTATTATTATTAGATACTTTATTTACATTTCAAATGTTATCCACTTCCCTCTTTTCCCCTCCGAAAACCCTCTATCCGCCCGCTTCCCCCTACCCCTGCTCACCAACCCTCCCACTCATGCTTCCCTGTCCTGACATTCCCCTACATTGGAGCATCGAGCCTTCTCAGGACCAAGGGCCTCTCCTCCCATTGATGTCCCTCAAGGCCATCCTCTGTTACATATGCAGCTGGAGCCATGTACTCTTTGGTTGGTGGTTTAGTCCCAGGGAGCTCTTGGGGTACTGGTTGGTTCATATTGTTGTTCCTCCTATGGGGCTGCAAACCCTTTTTGCTCCTTGGGTCCTTTCTCTAGTTCCTGCATTGGGGACCCTGTGCTCAGTCCAATGGTTGGCTGAGAGCATCAACTTCTGTATCTGTCAGTCACTGGCAGAGCCTCTCAGGAGACAGCTATATCAGGCTCCTGTAAGCACCAAGACAACACTCACTAAAATGAAGAAAAATTTGCTAATTTGCAACTTAGACACAGGCGGGAAGACCTTATGAAATTTTTTCCTTATTCCCTATTTATTCTGTTTAGAATAGATGGCGAAGATGACCATGGTCTAGTATCTCTTTTCTATTGTGGCAGGAGGCACATCACATAAAACTAAGCATGCTAATGATTTTAAAATCTACAGTTCAGTTCCACAATGAGGTTCGTTGCCCCCAAGGAAACTTCATTCTCACTAGGTAGCCATTCCCAACCTCTCCCCCTGACAATCATTAGTGAGTGTGCAAGCTCTCTGTGTTTGCCTCTTCTGAATATTCCATGTAAATGGAGTTATGTATGTAGCCTCTAGCTTCTTCACTTAGTGTGTGCGCTCAGGGTCCATCCATGTTTCACATGTGCCAGAGTTCATTCTGTTCTCATACTGTACATAGAAGTCGCATGGAAACCCCTGCTCCCATTTTGCAGATGATAAAAGCAAGACTGTCCCTATCTCACTCTCCCAAGGCACTCCCACTTGGAAGTCAACTTTGTTCTCCCCCTTAACCATCCTTACATAAAAAGTTCGAAGAACTAATGAAAGAAAGGTGATCCCTTTTCCAGTGCGGGATTTTTTCATGCGTTGTCGTCTGTCAACACTTTGTTTTCCTGCTCAGGATACTTATTTGAGGACTGAACTTATTAACTGGTAACAGTGCGAATTTAAATTTTAAAGGCACGGTGGAATTAAGTCTTTTGTTTGTTTGTTTGTTTGTTTGTTTGTTTTGTTTTGTTTTTCAAGACAGGGTTTCTCTGTGTAGCCCTGGCCGTCCTGGAACTCACTCTGTAGACCAGGCTGGCCTCGAACTCAGAAATCTGCCTGCCTCTGCCTCCCGAGTGCTGGGATTAAAGGCATGCGCCACCACGCCCGGCAGAATAAAATCTTATCTGGCCTTGCATTTCTAGTCCAACCAACGGTTACAATATTCACATCGAGGTTAGGCAGAGAGACTGAGAAACCATCTTCCATGTCTCTTTAGCATCCTGTAACAATGTTCACATCGAGGCTTCTGTTATAAAATAAAAGTCCCATGAGACTTCCCTCCTTGCCTTAGCCTTGTCCCTTCAGCTGCAGCTCTTGGCTGGACCAGCCCCGTGGAGCTTATAAAGGTCACTGGTGTCCACTGTGGACATGTAAGAGGTGCTTTGCCTTTTTCTCTCTGAAGAATAAGGCCACATCATGAACTTGAAAATCACATCCTTGGCCATGCTTGGCCTCATTTTCTGCCTTGTGTAAAGTTCCATAGCAAAATGGGGCTGCAGAGCCGGCTTCTAGAAAGCGTTCAGGGTAAGGGATTGTGTGTGCCTGAGTGCAGAGTCTTGACATGGTTATTCAAGGGCATCTCTCCACTATGCAAACATTGTCTCTCTATGTGCCCTCTTCTTCTACATGTCCCTACCTTTTCTTAAGTCCAAATGTCGGTGGATCTGCCCAGGATCTATGTCCCGTTGCATTTGATGGTCCTGAAAGAACAGAAGCAGTAGTGACACTAGTGACACTTCCACTAGGAAAGCTCAGCTTTCCAAAGGATCTGAAACTCATGCAGTAGTGAAACTCCTGGAAGGCAAGGGTCCTGCCATTTTTGTTGAGGTAGCCTTTCCCTGTGTTGTAGGCACAGAAGAACCATTTGCTGTGGTTGCTGTGGAGAAAGCCTTTTTTTTTTTTTTTCTTATAATGCTTCATAGATAAATTACCTAGGGGTGGAGAATTAACTTGGGATCCAGGGGAAATAGCAACTCTGGAAAAGCTACTATTCCCATAGCTTCCAGGGCAGTTTCAATAGAAAAGCGCTCAGCTTGTATTATCCAGATGTTCAGCAAGCCCAGAAGTCCCAAGAATGCGGTGGTCAAGGTAGCCATGGCCCAGACATTCTCCAGAAACTTCTATATCCCAAGACCAGATGGGTGGCTTGGAAATTCCCAAAACTTTTTCATCTCTTCCTGTCATGCATGGCGAGAGGAGAAACTGTCAGAAAATTTCTTCCTCTGACACTGATCACAGAGGAGTTTAAAAAAGAAAACCCCCAAAAAATGTAAAAGCGGTCGAACGGCTGGAATTCATTTAGGAAAGGGTAAAATAGGAGTGGTGGTTTGGCGGGAAGAAGATGAACTAGAACAGAGCAGGGCGGAAAGTCACTGCCCCAGGCTGTGTTTGTGGAATCAGGCTTTTGGCTTTCCTCCGCCCCATCTGGGCTCTTTCCATGGGGGAGGTAAGGAAGCAGAGGGATGACAGGACCCTGAAACCTTACCGGGGGAAGAGTCTAATTGCTTCAAGATGGCTTCCCCTGTGTTGGATATGCCTTTAATTAAAGTTATGTGTGTTTGTCTTAGGAACAACCAGACTAAATAAAATCACTACTGGGACCATAGTATTTGAACAAATACTCACCAGGACATATGTACATAGGCCTTAGAGACAGAAAGGGGTGCAGAGAGAGAGGGGGGAAAGACGGAGGGAGAGAGAGGAAGAGACAGAGGGAGGGAGAGAGAGAGAGATGGAGGGAGGGAGAAGAGGAGTGTGTAGTCCACATTTTAGAAACCTGATCTCTTTGGCCTCGAAAGCAAAACCTCGTGAAAATATTTTTAAACAACCATGGAAGTGGGATGTAGAGAAGGCGCTTTGGAGCTCTGCACGCCAGTACAGTAAGGCACTTCTCTGGCCGGTGACCTTTTCCACCCTCTGCCTTTCTGTTTGCTCAGAGTAGGGCTGCGTTAGATAGTTGGTACCAGCAGTTCTGTCTTAGAAATCAAGTCACACCCTGTGACCAGCCTTGTCTAGTTCTTCTTGCAAAGGACTTCTAAATTATTTAAATAATTATGTACAGTATGTGATTGCAGCCTCCGCTCCTCTCTGCAGAGCTACTGTATAGCTTCCTTTTGAAGGTTGGTCTTAGGTAGTGATAGGTACTTGGGCTCTAGATTGTGTGGACCAAGTATTTCTCTCTTGAAGCTGCTCTTGAACTTGGAGGCCAGATTGTGGTATTCCTTATCCCCTGATTCATGGCCTTATGCTTTCTGTCGACAGTTGACAGGTCTACATACTCTACTGTCTTCACACAATTTTTAAATGAATTTGTGTGTGTATATGAGTATTTTGCCTGTAGGTGTATATGTGCATCATGTGTATGCCTGGTTACCATGTAGGTCAGAAGAGGGCACCGGAACCTTGGAAATGGAGTTCCAGATCATGTGACCCACCATGTAGTTACTGGGAATTGAACCTGGGTCCTCTGCACGAGCAATTAGTGCTCTTAACCTCTGAGCACCATAGCTCCTGCCCCTGCATCCATTTTTAAAAGTGAACGAATCCTTCTGGAATCCCAGTTGACATTTAACCCCACCTCTCCGCTTGACTTTCATTAGAGGATGAGAGGCAGGCGGTAGGGCCTCATTGGCAGGAATAGCTACTGAAGCATGCATTTTCTTCTAATCCCACCCTGGGGGTTTTGACCCCCAAAGAACGGCCTCTGCCACTCATTCCTACCTCAGTGCATGGGGCTAAGCAACCAAAGACTGAGCTCCGGAGACATGGGCTAAGATTTTCCTTCTTTGGACTGGAGCGCTGGTTCACTGATAAAGAGCACCTGTTCTTGCTGAGGACCTAGGTTTTGGTGCCTAGGAGTCACAGGGCAGTTCACACCTGTCTATAACTCCAGTTCTAGAGGATCTGACATCTTCTTCTGGATTCTGCAGGCATTGGGCCTGCATCTGGTACACAGACATACATGTAGACAAGCCCTCACACACGTAAGCTATCAAAAAGGATTTTACCTCCCAAGTTTCCTGAAAGGTATTTTAGTGACAGAGGCAACAGGTAACTAGCAGTGTCTGGGTGACGGTGATGTCCCCCATAGGTGTCAGGCATCTGAATACTTGGCTTCCCATTGGTGACTGTTTGGGGAGGATACAGAAGTGTGCCACAGTGGATGGGCTTCGTTATCTCAAAAAGATCCACATCATTTTATGTGCTTTTGTTTGTAGTTCAAGAGTTTGGGTGAGGCAAGAACTTATGGTTCCGGAAGGACTAAATACCCTCAGTGTCACAGCAGCAAAGTGGCAGCAGGCAGGCAGGCAGGCGGGCAGCCAGGCGTGGTGCTGGAGAAGCACCAGAGAGCTAGCATCTCAGTTCACAACAGAAACCAGAGAGCACATGGGGAAATCTCAAAGCTTGCCCCAGTGTCCTGCTTCTTTCAGCAGCAAGGTCCTGCCCCCTAAACCTTCCCAAATAGCATCATCAACTGAGAGCTGTTGCAGGAAATATAAAAAGAACCTGCACTCCGGTTTCTCTCAACCCACCAACTCTCGGTGGGGCTGGACCTCAACCCTGTGCTCCTGTTAGCAACTCGGTTCAGCTAGCCCCCACAGCGTCGAATACTTCCCTCTCTGCCATCGACTTTATCCCAATTATTCTAACCTTATGATATCATAACTACCTGTGACTGGTTACAGCCTTGCTGGTTCATGTCCACCTCCATTTTGCCTCTCTCTTCTCTCTTGAGATGCTGTCTCTCCAACTCTTAGCTCTGCCTCCCTTCTCCCAGTCTCAGGCCTCCTGCTGCCCTAATATAATTGGACAGGGGAAAATCTTGCAACAGGGAACCACGTAGTGAAAGACTCGAGAAAACACAGGAGGTCTTATTCAAACCACCACATAATACAAACACAGTCTGGGTGGGAGGCAGCTTTGATCGCCACCCTAGATGGTTTCCGATGGTCAGTCCAATTAGCAAAACACCAAACAGGACACTCCACAGGGACCATCACATCTCCTAAATTAGGTTTCCTAATTAATGTCAATCTTGAGAAGTTACAGGTGGGGGTGAGGAAGCCAGTGGGGGACATGGGAATGTTTTTCTTAGTTCATGTACACACACATACACACACACACACACACACACACACACACACACACACACACACGCACGCGCGCACACACACACGCACACACACACCCCGTACTTGTTAGTATATAGGCCTTGTATACATGTTAAATTAATGTTGTCTTCCGGTAAATCAGTTAAAGTTATACTCCAGGGAAATGTATGTTAAAGCACAATGCCATCTTGTTTGAAAAATTATGCTGTAAACAAAGACATAATCAATAAGGGAGAAATATGACTAGAATGGATTTGGGAATCAGAATGCACTAATAAAAATACTGTTTTAAAGCTGTTTGCAAAGTTTGGGTTTCATAAGCAGTCATCATACCTGTCATCTAACACCTAGAGTGACAGTGACAGGGGGATTCCTACGAGTTGTGGCAAGCTTAGGGTACATAACAAGACCCTGTCTCAAAACATAGTCAAGTGGGATAAGCATAGCAAATGAAGAACTTTAAAGATGGCCGTGTGTAATTATTGCCCAGCTCTCTGGCTGGCTCGCAGTGCCTCCTAAGGCTGAAGCTACCCATAGTGCAGGGGTCAGAGAGTTCCTGGGAAAGTCGGTCACTCTGGTAGAGAGCAGAGCAGGGTTCAGGGAGGGTGGGGATGGAGCTGTTGAGCACACAGTCAATGACCTTCAATCACTCACAGGAAAGAGGGCATCTGGAGCAAGAGGTTCTCACGCTGAGCAGCAGCAGAGCAGTCCAGGGGTCAAGGCTAATGTGATCACTAACGAGGGCCTGTCCTTCACACAGACGCATCCTTACAAAGTGCCAGTGTCCCTCAAAACTCATCCCACAGAGTCAGACACCGACTGAGGTAGTGTCTCCAGATTCTCTTCTGTGTGTGTAACCTCCACAGAGTTCCCAAATGGCTGTGTTTATCTTGTTTCAGTATCAAACCGCCAGGGTTAGAGCCAACTAAGGGACTGTTGGTTGACATACTAGACAAAGTACTTTGCCCTTTGTCTTACGTTTACCACAGTTCATTTATCACTCCCCTTTCAGCTTTCCTCAACATCTCTCTTCTGATGGTCTCTCTCTTCCTGGGACAGACATCACAGGAAGAACTCAGGAAGAAACTCAGAAACTTTAGCCTTAGTTCACATCACCTGTTTTGCTTTCTAGGTGCTAGAGTCTAGGGATATGTTGCATTCTAACCAAGGACTCCTCCCCCTACCCACTCCCAGCCCCCAGGGCCTCACACATACCAAGCAAGTGCTATGCCCTTGAGCTACACTTGACAGGTAGGGTTTCTTAGCTTTAGAATAAGTAATCTTCCATTTCTGTCTCCATATTCTTAGCCCAGTCCCCAGGACAACCCAGCCCCAGAAATACTACTTCTGGCTACAATTAATAGCAATCCTGGACACTTAAAAACCAAGAGTCATAGTTATATTAATTACTTTCCTTCTCTCTGCCACAAAACACCTATTGGGAACAAGGGATGGAAGAGTCCGTTGTCAGTTGGTCCTGGTGGGAATCGCGCTGCATGATGAACTCTGGCTCCATCGATGGCAGTGGGAACAGGAGAGACCCCCTTACCCCTTTACTTCATCGCAGACTAGGGAATTGGGCAGGAACAAGGAAAGTGTAAAACCCTCTTACTAACTTCTACCCAGCAGGCCCTACCTTTTCTTAAAGGCTCCATGATCTTCACCTAGTGATCTGGCACTTTCAATTTGAGCCTTCGGGTAAGACACACCACAGTCAAACTGCCTTTATATGCTCCCCCCCCCCTTTTTTATGCCAGTCAGGAGGCAACAGAAATTTCCATTTCTCAGTCTGCTTCTGTGGATTTCTGGCAGAAACATGGCCGGTGGTGGCATTATATTGGTCTATAAAGTTGAGGCCATCAGGGCTGGGCAAGTGACTCAGTCGAAAGAGCTCTTTGCCATGCAAGAGTAAAGACCTAGCGTTGAACCCCCAGAACCTATATAAAAGCTTGGCATGGTGACACACATCTCTATAATCTTAGCACTCCCATAGAGAGATAGGAAGAAGAAAAGTTGGAGGGCCAGCTAGCCTACCGTATGCAGCAGTGAACAGCAAAGAGACCATTAAACAAGGTGGACAGCAAGGGCCAACACCTGATGTGGCCCTTTGAGTCCCCGCCCCCCCCCCAACATGGCACTTGTATATTGGCAACACACACACACACACACACACACACACACACACACACACGATTAAATTGTTTTTGAAATCGAGGAAAGCCGGTCAGTAGTGGCACTTCATGCTGTAGAGATGTTTCTTTTGGACCAATGGAGTTACAACCCCTCCGGCAGAGTGTAACTTGGTTTTCCAGGGTCTTTTATAACTGAAGCGGTTAAGCAAGACTGTCCTTTGGAAGGGAAATCCAGACCTTTTTATCTCTCCTGGTAGGACTGTCCAATGGGAAGCTGCCACAGGCCCAGCCCCATTTGAGCTCAACAACCTAAGATTTAGAAGTTGAAATAAGCCCGTGCCATAAAACATTTAGGTTGCATTCGAGTTGAGGTTTTAGAACTGAAAAGGGTTGTGGGCCCAGATGAGTAGCATAAGGTTAATAATGGAGTTGAGTGACTCATGGGTGCCCCTCAACCTGTGGATCTGTCTCTTTCTAGTTTTTCAGACTTCAGGAGCTCTTTTTGGTGCATTCATGTAGTGATCCAGGCCAAACCCTTAAATGATGAGAAAAGGTAGGGTTGAAACTGAAGCCATGTGTAGTTCATATTCTTTCTGCTATGCCATTGATCCTAAAAACCAAATGTATATCAAAATCACCCACAAACCTGCTGGGCAAGAGCCTTAGTACTTGCTTTTCTGCCTGGTTCTTTGCTGCTGCTGCTGCTGCTGCTGCTGCTGCTGCTGCTGCTGCTGCTGCTGCTGCTGCTGCTGGCCCTAAGAACACCTTCCTTTGCTAGGAACCACCGTGCACCTGGGCTAGGAAGCAAAATAACTCTCAATTCAAGGACACTGTTTCTTTCTCAAGAACACGAGTTCCGACGAGACAATAACTTATAGTTATGTCGGTTCATTCCTGGACCTAGACTTGAGAAAGGCAAAAAACAAAACCAAAGGGGAAATTTTATAATACCAAAAAAAAAAAAAAGGCAAAAACTAGACAACACTTCTGTGTGCTGGGAAAGCTGAAGAAAGCAAGCTGGAGCTTCCATCCTGGCAATGTAGGGTCTGACGGGAGAGATGGACAGAAACAAAGACCCTTCAGAGGACTGTCAGGCACAGTGAGGAGGGTGGGCACCGCTCTGATTAAGCCAGGGAGAGGCAGCACAGAGCAGATTGATGAACTTGCCTGGAATACTGGCTCTCCTGGGATGGCAAGGCAAGACTCTGAGGTGGGTGGTGCTCGGTGGGCTCAAGAAACAGCGAGCCAGTGGGCTGGTGCCCAGTGCCTAGGGAGAGTGACTGAGGCTGAGGAGAGGGAGCCAGGGCATCCCACACACAGCTTTCTGCTCCATGGCCAAGACTTTGGATGAAATCATAATAAAAAGACTTAACTTCCCTGGGCTTCCCTACGATGACTTAATTTTTCTCTCTCCACAATGGCACCTTCTAAAACGCATAGAAGGAAAATGGAAGTTTAGGTGGTCAGGGATGTGAGGTTCCTGTTGCAAAACTGAAATGCTTGGCTCTCAGCAGCTGTGCAAAGCTGGTTTCCATCAGGAGCTGGTCCTAGGCCTCTTACTAACCACAGGGCAGAGGGAGAAAACTTACCTCAGCATAAGGGCAGAGAGCCAGGTGTAGAGGCAAGCCCCTGTAACCCCAGCACGCAGAAGGCTAAACAAGAGGATTGCTGTGAATTCAAGGCCAACCTATGTTGCATACCTGGACCCTGTCTCAAAGAAAAAGCCATTAGGACAGTGAATCCACATCCTGGTCTTCTATGTATTCCCTGGCTTCTTTGAACCCCCATGTCTTTGTCTAGTGAAGAGGTTTGACTTACCCTTTTGGCAACTGGGAATACATGAATTCTGGGTTGTATGGAACCAGTGTTTGGAGGAGTTGGGGAATGTGGTCTCCTCTGTTTGAGTGTTGGCTGTCTGCTTAATTTGTTAAGTGCCAGAGTCAGGGGAGATGTTAAAGTTTCATAGTGGTTCAACCATGTGAGTACCGAGTGCCCCCACATTGTAAGTGACAAAAGAGTTGAGTTTGAGGAAGATTTTCTGTAAATGAAAAAGCCTGGAAAGTTGGTCTTCTGGAAGTAGCTCTGAGAACATCTTTACTTCTGAAAGACAATCCACCTGGTAATCAAGACTCTAAAGATTTATGTTTACTCTTTCTGTATATCTTGCCAAACTGAAACTCATGGGCTTTGAATAGCAGCACACGTCTCCTTGTGATGGAGAAATATCCCATCTTGGTCCTGAGACCTTTGTTTCAGGGAAGTTTCTCGTCTCACTGATTGGTTTTGTCAGAAAGGAAACCTCTTTTGCTGGCTCCTTGCTTCATGGCTGGGATTGTGTTCCCATCTATCCAAGAGTCCTGACACCCCTAAGGTGCCCCAGGGAGATGCCTACATTTGCTCTTAGGGAAATGCTTCCAGTTTTTGGTTTAACGTTTCTGTTTTTTAAAGAACAGCCCAACCAACAAATTAGAATCCATACTCTAGTGTTTTGGTAGATTACCTGCTATTGGTGGTCATGATATTATACAGTTACTTTAAACTAAAGGTCAGCCACCACCATGTAGCCACAACTTGGCTGATAGTGTGCTGCCTGGACCTCTAGCCTCTCACAGGGCCACCCTCGCCTCCTCTGTCACTCCCATACTCAGGCTGCCAGGAGTTGCTGCTTGATGCTTGGGTCATCACCAATGAGTTGACTTCTCGCCAGGGGGTGGGGGTCAGGGGAGGGTGGGTGGCAAGAGAGGGAAACTGAGAGCGAACAGTGGAGCTGGTGAGCACTGAAAACTTGGGATCGTTCCAGCTGTCAAAAAGCAGAAGCATCCCAAGTATCGTAAACATCAAAGGATGAACGCAGCCTGAGGTAAATCCTGGGGCTGTGCTTGTTTACGTCTTCTGGTTACATCTCTGCTGAGGGCTGGGCTGAGCCGTATAAGCAGAAAGGAACAGGCCCTGTTACAGTGTAGCATGACACTCTAGCGATTCCTTTTTTGTGGGACATAGCTATGAGATAGGTTTTAAAGGGCAAGAGGATGTGTTTTTAAAGACTATTGAAACAATGGCAGGACATGATGGTGTGGCACTTTCAATCTGTTCTTTTAGGCCAATTTATTATTTTTTTTAGGCGATTGGGAACTCTACTGGGGATCTAGTGTATACATACAGATTATAACTCAGTAGAATCTGAGGTCTAGGTAGGACTTGAGAGCTTACATTTGCTTGCTCCTGTCCTTCCTTCCTTCCTTCCTTCCTTCCTTCCTTCCTTCCTTCCTTCCTTCCTTCCCTCCCTCCCTCCCTCCCTCCGTCCTTTCTTTCGCTCCTCTCCTCTCCTCTCCTCTCCTCTCCTCTCTTCTCTTCCTTCCTTTAGGATTTTATTTATATGAGTGTGTTCTGAATGTATCTGTGCACCACGTATGCACAGTGTTTACGGAGGTGGAGTTATAGATGGTGGTGAACTGTCATGGAGGTGCTGGGAATTGAGCCTGGGTCCTCTGGAAGAAGAGCTGGTGCTCTGAACTTCTGAGCCTTCACTTCACTCTGTGAGTAAGCATGACTTAGTTACTAAGGCGCCGCCACTCCAGCTCCATTGGAATCTGAGAAACCGTTACTCAGCGTGGCCAGTGACCAGTAGTTTTATCCCCGAACCTTGCATCAGAGGAGCAAGATCATTAAGGCCTCCCTGCTGCCACTGAATTCTTGACCTACCTAAAATAAAATTGGAAATAAACAGCCTTTCCTCAGCTACATAGACTTTTGAATGACAGATTTCGTTTTTTAAGAGATAAGTAAGCAGCTTAGGTAGAGAGGGAACGGAAGAGTGGTCTTAACTTTTGGGGGAAATTTCAGCTGATGATCAACTGAACCACTTCAAAAGGCTCATTGAGGGGAAGAAAAAAAAAACAGAAAGTGAAGCTGGAAATCAGCTCCCAGCACCCACATTGGGCAGTTTACAACCACTGATAACTCCAGCTCTAGGGGAACCAATGCCCTCTTGTGGACTGTGTGGGTATGTACATGGTATATACACACAGAGACACATACATGTATGTTAAAAAAAACAACAGTGTTTTTATTTAAATAAATACAACTTTTTTGGCCTCTGTAAACTGTACGTGGTAATAAAAATTCTCTTGTTGGGCTGGAGAGATGGCTCAGTGGTTAAGAGCACTGACTGCTTTTCCAGAGGTCCTGAGTTCAATTCCCAGCAACCACATGGTGGCTCACAACCATCTGTAATGGGATCTGATGTCTTCTTCTGGTGTGTCTGAAGACAGCTGCAATGTACTCATATACATAAAGTAAATAAACAAATAACAAACAAAAAAATTCTCTTGTTTAAATAAAAAGTTGCCAGCCTAGAAGTCTCCACTAGGATGTGGAAAATTGGAACCCTACTTCCTTGTTGCCAGAAGCAGGTAATGAGGCAGTAGCTTTAGAAGGCTTCACAGTGCCTCAGAAGGTAAATACATGTAACTGAGCAATCCCAGCCCTGTGTAAAGCTACTGGCTGGAGAGCATATACCCACACAAGCACTCTACATGCTTGTTTTAGCAGTCACAGGACTTCAAAAGTAGAAACAACCCACACATACATCAAGTGATAAGTGGGAAAGCAAAACACACTATATTCATGAACTTGAACAGTTGAGAACTACTGATCACACACACACACACACACACACACACACACACACACACACACACACACGTGTGCCTCAAAATCATACTAAATGAGGTCAGAGCCAGGGTACCACGACCGTATGCTCCCATTTCTAAAGAGTATTCACAGCGGGGTAAATTAGTAGAAGATGGAAGGTAGATTGGTGATTCTTCCTTTTTTCCTTTTGGACTAACAGAACAGAGAAATGAGTGCCTCTTAAGATGTATTGGGGGACAGGGGAGTCTCTTTAAGCCATTGTAGAGACTGCAGAATTACAGAGTAAGTGTTTTGGCTTGAACATAGAGCCTTATGTGTTAGTGTTAGGTCCCCAGTGAGCGGTGCTGTTTGGGGTAGGGGGTGGAAGCTTCAGAGGCTGGGGCCTAGCTGGAAGAAGCAAGTCGCAGGGTGTGTGCTCCTGCAGGGCCTGCCTCATCTCAGCCCCTTCTCTTCTGTCCTACTGTACCATGCCACCATAATGAAGTATCAAGCAAAACGAATCCTTCCTAGGTGAGGGAATTTTGTCACAAGGACAGGAAGTCTGATTCTCACGGTGAGGCTGACTCTTGATTGTCCTGTTCAGGTTGCCTCCTCTTCTGGCTCACGGTTGATGTCTTGCTGCTCGGGACCTTGCTCGCACACCTTTGTGACTCTGCTCGAAACATCCCAATTGTACATCTCGAAAGGGTGATTGTATATTATATGGATCATGTCTCAGCATAGCGTGAAAATGTGCTCATTTTATTTCTTTAGCCTTTCATATTATCATGCTTCGACATAATATGCTGATTTAAAGCATGGGGCTTGTCAACCTAGGAATGACATATTTTGAGATAGGAGCTGTCATTATAATGTTTGAGATTCTTAGCGGTTATCTCTGGTTTCTAGACGTTAGCTGGGCTCTCTTCTCCTCCTCTATCAGTGATCAAAGCTGTCTCTGAATGTTGCTAACCAGATGGAAACTCTTCTGGATATATGCCAAGTAGAGGTATTGCTGGATCTTCCGGTAGTACTATGTTCAGTTTTCTGAGGTACCGCCACACTGATTTCCAGAGTGGTTGAACAAGCTTGCAGTCCCACCAGCAGTGGAGGAGTGTTCCCCTTTCTCCACATCCACGCCAGCATCTGCTGTCACCTAATTTTTTGATCTTAGCCATTCTTACTGGTGTGAGGTGGAATCTCAGGGTTGTTTTGATTTGCATTTCCCTGATGATTAAGGATGTTGAACATTTTTTCAGGTGCTTCTCAGCCATTTGGTATTCCTCAGTTGAGAATTCTTTGTTTAACTCTGTGCCCCACTTTTTAATGGGGATATTTGATTTTCTGGTGTCCACCTTNACCTCTAGCCTCTCACAGGGCCACCCTCGCCTCCTCTGTCACTCCCATACTCAGGCTGCCAGGAGTTGCTGCTTGATGCTTGGGTCATCACCAATGAGTTGACTTCTCGCCAGGGGGTGGGGGTCAGGGGAGGGTGGGTGGCAAGAGAGGGAAACTGAGAGCGAACAGTGGAGCTGGTGAGCACTGAAAACTTGGGATCATTCCAGCTGTCAAAAAGCAGAAGCATCCCAAGTATCGTAAACATCAAAGGATGAACGCAGCCTGAGGTAAATCCTGAGGCTGTGCTTGTTTATGTCTTCTGGTTACATCTCTGCTGAGGGCTGGGCTGAGCCGTATAAGCAGAACGGAACAGGCCCTGTTACAGTGTAGCATGACACTCTAGCGATTCCTTTTTTGTGGGACATAGCTATGAGATAGGTTTTAAAGGGCAAGAGGATGTGTGTTTTTAAAGACTATTGAAACAATGGCAGGACATGATGGTGTGGCACTTTCAATCTGTTCTTTTAGGCCAATTTATTATTTTTTTAGGCGATTGGGAACTCTACTGGGGATCTAGTGTATACATACAGATTATAACTCAGTAGAATCTGAGGTCTAGGTAGGACTTGAGAGCTTACATTTGCTTGCTCCTGTCCTTCCTTCCTTCCTTCCTTCCTTCCTTCCTTCCTTCCTTCCTTCCTTCCTTCCTTCCTTCCTTCCTCCCTCCCTCCCTCCCTCCCTCCTTTCTTTCGCTCCTCTCCTCTCCTCTCTTCTCTTCCTTCCTTTAGGATTTTATTTATATGAGTGTGTTCTGAATGTATCTGTGCACCACGTATGCACAGTGTTCACGGAGGTCAAAGAGAGCCTCAAATCCCCTGGGGTGGAGTTATAGATGGTGGTGAACTGTCATGGAGGTGCTGGGAATTGAGCCTGGGTCCTCTGGAAGAAGAGCTGGCGCTCTGAACTTCTGAGCCTTCACTTCACTCTGTGAGTAAGCATGACTTAGTTACTAAGGCGCCGCCACTCCAGCTCCATTGGAATCTGAGAAACCGTTACTCAGCGTGGCCAGTGACCAGTAGTTTTATCCCCGAACCTTGCGTCAGAGGAGCAAGATCATTAAGGCCTCCCTGCTGCCACCGAATTCTTGACCTACCTAAAATAAAATTGGAAATAAACAGCCTTTCCTCAGCTACATAGACTTTTGAATGACAGATTTCGTTTTTTAAGAGATAAGTAAGCAGCTTAGGTAGAGAGGGAACGGAAGAGTGGTCTTAACTTTTGGGGGAAATTTCAGCTGATGATCAACTGAACCACTTCAAAAGGCTCATTGAGGGGAAGAAAAAAAAAACAGAAAGTGAAGCTGGAAATCAGCTCCCAGCACCCACATTGGGCAGTTTACAACCACTGATAACTCCAGCTCTAGGGGAACCAATGCCCTCTTGTGGACTGTGTGAGTATGTACATGGTATATACGCACAGAGACACATACATGTATGTTAAAAAAAACAACAGTGTTTTTATTTAAATAAATACAACTTTTTTTGGCCTCTGTAAACTGTACGTGGTAATAAAAATTCTCTTGTTGGGCTGGAGAGATGGCTCAGTGGTTAAGAGCACTGACTGCTCTTCCAGAGGTCCTGAGTTCAATTCCCAGCAACCACATGGTGGCTCACAACCATCTGTAATGGGATCTGATGTCCTCTTCTGGTGTGTCTGAAGACAGCTGCAATGTACTCATATACATAAAGTAAATAAACAAATAACAAACAAAAAAATTCTCTTGTTTAAATAAAAAGTTGCCAGCCTAGAAGTCTCCACTAGGATGTGGAAAATTGGAACCCTACTTCCTTGTTGCCAGAAGCAGGTAATGAGGCAGTAGCTTTAGAAGGCTTCACAGTGCCTCAGAAGGTAAATACATGTAACTGAGCAATCCCAGCCCTGCGTAAAGCTGCTGGCTTGAGAGCATATACCCACACAAGCACTCTACATGCTTGTTTTAGCAGTCACGGGACTTCAAAAGTAGAAACAACCCACACATACATCAAGTGATAAGTGGGAAAGCAAAACACACTATATTCATGAACTTGAACAGTTGAGAACTACTGATCACACACACACACACACACACACACACACATGTGTGCCTCAAAATCATACTAAATGAGGTCAGAGCCAGGGGACCACGACCGTATGCTCCCATTTCTAAAGAGTATTCACAGCGGGGTAAATTAGTAGAAGATGGAAGGTAGATTGGTGATTCTTCCTTTTTTCCTTTTGGACTAACAGAACAGAGAAATGAGTGCCTCTTAAGATGTATTGGGGGACAGGGGAGTCTCTTTAAGCCATTGTAGAGACTGCAGAATTACAGAGTAAGTGTTTTGGCTTGAACATAGAGCCTTATGTGTTAGTGTTAGGTCCCCAGTGAGCGGTGCTGTTTGGGGGTAGGGGATGGAAGCTTCAGAGGCTGGGGCCTAGCTGGAAGAAGCAAGTCGCAGGGTGTGTGCTCCTGCAGGGCCTGCCTCATCTCAGCCCCTTCTCTTCTGTCCTACTGTACCATGCCACCATAATGAAGTATCAAGCAAAATGAATCCTTCCTAGGTGAGGGAATTTTGTCACAAGGACAGGAAGTCTGATTCTCACGGTGAGGCTGACTCTTGAGTGTCCTGTTCAGGTTGCCTCCTCTTCTGGCTCACGGTTGATGTCTTGCTGCTCGGGACCTTGCTCGCACACCTTTGTGACTCTGCTCGAAACATCCCAATTGTACATCTCGAAAGGGTGATTGTATATTATATGGATCATGTCTCAGCATAGCGTGAAAATGTGCTCATTTTATTTCTTTAGCCTTTCATATTATCATGCTTCGACATAATATGCTGATTTAAAGCATGGGGCTTGTCAACCTAGGAATGACATATTTTGAGATAGGAGCTGTCATTATAATGTTTGAGATTCTTAGTGGTTATCTCTGGTTTCTAGACGTTAGCTGGGCTCTCTTTTCCTCCTCTATCAGTGATCAAAGCTGTCTCTGAATGTTGCTAAATCCCCGAACACTTGAGAGTGAGTTGGTATGTGTTTGTGTGTGTGCGTGCGCAAGCGCGTGTGGTGTATTATACAAAGTGTTCACTCAGTCTGGTCAACCTTTTGACTTCATTACTAAAAACTGAGTTTCATATGGAGGGAGTTTGTCTTAGTCACTGCTCAGTGCTCAGAACAGTATTTGACGCAGAGATGCTACTTATGTATGGTAGCATGTGAATGGATGGATTTAGTTATAGTAGCAACAATACTTTTAAAACATGCAAGTGTAGCAGAATCACACGTGTCTCATGCTTGAGGTAGCACATATTCTAGCACCCAGTCAGCATTGTCGCAAGCATCTTTAAGGGGGTTTATGGGTAGGGTTTAGGTAATTTACAGTAGATGCTTTTAGCAAGTTATTTTTTTTATTTTTAAGATTTATTTATTATTATATCTAAGTACGCTGTAGGTGATTTGAGATGCACCAGAAGAGGGTGTCAGATCTCTTTACGAGTGCTTGTGAGCCACCATGTGGTTGCTGGGGTTTGAACTCAGGACCTTCAGAAGAGCAGTCAGTACTCTTAACCGCTGAGCCACCCCTCCAGCCCTAGCAAGTTATTCTATGTTATTCTATAGCATAGGTGACCTGGGGCACCCTGTATTCCTAATCCTGCCGCAACTGTGCGGGTGCCTGCTTGCTAGCCGGTCCCTATCTCCCACCCCCAAGACTGTCCCCACTGAAAGTGCTCACACCACTGTCTGCTTAGGAGAGGAAACATGACCCCTGTCAGCTACGAATCAAAGCTTTGTCACCGAGTCCTGCTTTTTCCACCCAGTGAAATCCAGTGTCCCCCACATGAATGTCTTGTTCCAGTCGGCTCTGCCTCACAGTCAGAGGGTAAATGTTAATATCTTGCTGCTGCCAAGTGCCGCTCTGGGGATTATCACTTGTCTGAAAGGTGCCAGAACTTAAGTAGCTGAGTGTGAGCCTTAGACAGGGCTGGTGTTGGGGTCTTTGGGGCCTGGGAATGTCTTCTGCTTTGTTCCCAAGTTCCCTGGAAAGGCACGGAGCTTTTAGCTCCTCCCCCATCCCTGTCTTCATTTTTCACAGCAGTGTTGCCAGACCCAAGTCTGTCCTGTCTGAACACTGAATTTCTTTCATTAATCAATCATGTCACAGACTCTGCTGTGTAATAACTGCTGTCATTTTGCACATCAGTACTTTTACATATAAATTCTTTTATTTCTGACAGGCCATTTTACTGGTGAGTAGACCGAGACACAGGGAGCTCTTGCCGGTGATCACACTTATGAGTAGCAGGGCTCATGAGTCTGTGCCCCTTAAAGGTGACACACGGGACCTTCTACCACTGCTACGTTTCTTTCAAAGCTTTCTCAGCTCCCTGCCCATTCTGCCTTCCCTGAAACGTTAATAGTATTAGAAGCATTCATGTCTGAAAGTCGTGGACATTAGGAATCACACGTGAATTCCTGAAGCTAAAGCTGCAACAGAATTAGATGTCCAAGTTAAGTACGCAAAAGCAACAGAATTAAAGGTAGTGTTCCTACCCTACCTTTAATTAATAGCCAATTATATGCTGGGGAGTGTACCTATGGAAACAAAGCACGCAGCAGAAATGGGAGTTTTTACATTGGCTTTAGTTCATGGAGCATGCCAGACTCCCCACTGCCTTTCACGTCAGTGAATAGTTGTTACTTTTGGAAAAATGTAACCCAGACGTTTGAAACTGATCTCTACTTTGGCATAAGAGTGTACTGGAAAACTTTTTTGAATTGCCATATTCTGTATAATTGTAGTTATATATTCTTTTCATAAGGCACTTAAGTGAAAATGTTCAATATTTTAATAACCCAAGTAATGTGGCAATGGAAACTTCTTTTTTCTTTCTGAAACTGGCTTAGTTTTCTTCGTAAGACTATGGCCAGTTACATTCATTTTCTTCCTGCAAATGACATAAATTCATTCCTTCTTAACGTTTTTGAAAAAACAAAAATACATCATGGGTATGCATCACATGTTTTTAATCTTTTGTGGGACACTGAGATTGGTCCCACAATGTAGCTGTTGTAAATAGTGCTGTTGTAAACATCAGCGTGCACGCATCTGTGTGCTGTCTCCACATGGTGTCTGTAGGGAGCTGATGGGGTCCTGAGTGAATGGCTACTATTGACTTAAGAGCATGGCCATGCCAGGGATTTCAGTGCCTCAGACCCTTGTGAATGGCAAGGCCTTCCCTCCATCAGAGAACACATGTTGAGAATGCTTGACCTTTAGCTGAAACCTGTAAGTGTAAAAGTACCAACCGCAGCTTCCTCCTTCCAGATGACCTCGGCCTGAGACTGCTCTCCTGCAGTAAGGATCCCCCTACACATACAGAGAGAGAGACAGAGAGACAGAGAGACAGAGAATCAAAGGGAGGGAGCAAGGGAAGGAGACAGATTAGGTAACCCACCTCTTCATTCAGCTGGATATAATGTGCTGAGTTTCCAGGCTGCTGATGCATCTCTGTCAGAGCTCATGGCCCAGCCAGTTCCAGCTTAAAGCCTGCCTGTGGTATCCTTATTTCCTGTCACCCCAGTCAGGTCAATCCCAAACAATGCAGGTTATATAGCAGGTGACCTTTGAGTAAGCGCTCTGACCCAGGGTGGGACAGTAGCTCCACCTTCCAGTGTTTACCTGTTCATGATCAAGGGAAGCTAGGGCAGGAGCTCAGAGCAGGCACCTGGAAGCAGAAACTGAAGAGGGGCCTTGGAAGAGCTTACTCATGGAAACTTACTCATGGAAACACTTTACAAGGCTTACTAACCTTGTCTTACATGTTTTCAACTGTATAACATTCCCAGGTTTTAACCTGGTGGATCATACCTTGCCATGATCCAGGGTCCTCTAAAGACAGATGTGACCATTGATGAGTTAAGAACTGAGTCATTTGGAGTGACAAGATTAATATAGTAAAAATGGCTACCTGCCGAAAGCAATCTATAGATTCAGTGCAATCCCCATCAAAATTCCAACTCAATTTGCAAATTCATCTGGAATAACAAAAAACTTAGGATAGCAAAAACTATTCTCAACAATAAACATACCTCTGGTGGAATCACCATGCTTGACCTCAAGCTGTACTACAGATCAATTGTGATAAAAACTGCATGATACCTGCGACAGGCAGGTAGATCAACGGAATAGAATTGAAGACCCAGAAATGAGCCCACACACCTATGGTCACTTGACAAGGGAGCTAAAAACATCCAGTGGAAAAAAGACAGCATTTTCAAAAAATGGTGCTGGCACAACTGGTGGTTATCATGTAGAATGCAAATTGATCCATTTTTATCTCCTTATACAAAGCTCAAGTCTAAGTGGATTAAGAACTCCACATAAAACCAGAGGCACTGAAACTTATAGACAAGAAAGTAGGAGAAAGCCTCGAAGATATGGGCACAGCGGGAAATTCCTAAACAACAACAGTGGCTTGTATCAGTGGCTTGTGCTGTAAAATAGAGAATTGACAAATGGGACCTCATAAAATTACAAAGCTTCTGTAAGGCAAAAGACATTGTCAGTAAGACAAAAAGACCATCAACAGATTGGGAAAGGATCTTTACCAATCCTAAATCAGATCGGAGACTAATATCCAATATATATAAAGAACTCAAGAAGATGGACTCCAGAAAATCAAATAACCCTATTAAAAATGGGGTACAGAGCTAAACAAAGAATTCTCAACTGAGGAATACCGAATGGTTGAGAAGCACCTGAAAAAACGTTCAACATCCCTTAATCATCAGAGAAATGCAAATCAAAACAACCCTGAGATTCCACCTCACACCAGTCAGAATGACTAAGATCAAAATTTCATGTGACAGCAGATGCTGGCAAAGATGTGGAGAAAGAGGAACACTCCTCCATTGTTGGTGGGATTGCAACCGCTCTGGAAATCAGTATGGCGGTTCCTCGGAAAATTGGACATAGTACTACTACCAGAAGATCCAGCAATACCTCTCCTCGGCATATACCCAGAAGATGTTCCAACTTGTAATAAGGACACATGCTCTACTGTGTTCATAGCAGCCTTATTTATAGTATCCAGAAATTGGAAAGAACCCAGATGTCCCTCAACAGAAGAATGGATACAGAAAATGTGGTGCATTTACACAATGGAATACTACTAAACAATTAAAAATAATGAGTTTATGAAATTCATAG
This sequence comes from Mus minutoides, assembly GCA_902729485.2. Classification (NCBI taxonomy): domain Eukaryota; kingdom Metazoa; phylum Chordata; class Mammalia; order Rodentia; family Muridae; genus Mus; species Mus minutoides. Next base: position 214,825 of record LR755132.1, read on the forward strand.
GCAAATGGATGGATCTGGAGTATATAATCCTGAGTGAGGTAACCCAGTCACAAAAGAACACACATGATATGCACTCACTGATAAGCAGATATTAGCCCAGAAATTTAGACTACCCAAGATACAATTTGCAAAACCCATGAAACTCAAGAAGAAGGAAGACCAACGAGTGGATTCTTATTCCTTCTTAGAATGGGGAACAAAATACCCATGTACGGAGTTACAGAAACAAAGTTCAGAGCTGAGATGGATAAAGGACCATCCAGAGACTGCCCCATCCAGGGATACATCCCATATATAACCACCAAACCCAGACACTATTGCATATGCCAGCAAGATTTTGCTGACAGGACCCTGATATAGCTACCTCTTATGAGGCTATGCCAGTACCTGGCAAAGTGGCTGTTCACAGTCATCTATTGGATGGAACACAGGGCCCCTAATGAAGAAGCTAGAGAAAGTACCCAAGGAGCTGAAGGGGTCTGCAACCCTATAAGAGGATCCTATAAGAGGATCAACAATATAAACTAACCAGTACCCCCCAGAACTATGTTGCATATGTGGCAGAGGATGGCCTAGTGGGCCATCAATGGGAGGAGGGGCCCTTGGTCTTTCGAAGATCTTATGCCCCAGTACGGGGGAATGCCAGGGCCAGGAAGTGGGAGTGGGTGGGTTGGGGAGCAGGGTGGAGGAGGATATAGGGGACTTCTGGGATAGTATTTGAAATGTAAATGAAGAAAATATCTAAGAAAAATAAATAAAAATAAAAGAACTGAGTCCTTTTCAGGTGTGTTGCTAGGTTAAGAGAAACCAGCAAGTTTGGGGCACGCTGCACTAGCAATAGTGGGACCGTATGTTGACGCTTGTGTGGAAACCGCAGAGAAGGTCTCCACTGTAGCTTTGGGAGAGGCAGGGCTGAAGTCTTGTCAGCAGTGGTTGGAGTCTTGTCAGCAGTGGTTGGTGTAACTGGAGACAGCCGCTACATGGCAGTGAGAAGGGCAAAGGCACGCTGCCTGGACTTTCTCCTTGTAGCCTACATCTCAAAAATGAAACAAAACAAACAAACAAAAAAAAACAAAAACAAAAACAAAAAACACACCTCTCATTGGTCAAAATCAACCAGAAATCGAAGTCCATGTGGCTTATTGGATATAGTCCATTCAAGCTCTCCACTGTGCCACAGACCCAAGGATGAGAGCTCAGGGCAGACCTGGAGGGCAGAATGCTCGGATTGCACCTGTTACCCCAGGAGCAGGTTCACATATGGGCTGTTGAGCTTTGCTAGGGGTTCCCCAAGCCACATGCTGTATGAGTGGGAGTGAAGATGCCAAAGGGAGCTCCTCCTCTCTCCTTCCAGCTGAATGAATTAGACATTTCTGGCAGAGACCACGGGCTCACCCTTCCTTGTCGGGTGGGCATGTTTGTGTGTCCCTGGTCTTACTTAGACACTAAACCAGCAGCTTTTGGGTGGCTGCAGGATATAAAAACACCCAGAAATGTGTCTCTTGGGATGACTTGCGTGATTTTTTTAATTTAAATTACATAGACTAAGAATGACTCTACTAACTAAAAGTATGGTTATGGCTGCGGTGCAAAATTGCTAGCAAGATTATCTGTTCTTGTAGTGAGCTTTTCCTAACCATTTGTAAGTTTTTGGTATGCTACTAAGAGTGCCAAGTACTGAAGCCTGTAAAATATAAGTATTTTGTTTTCTATAAAAATTTAAAAATAGAATATGATGATTAGGTGTGTGTGTGTGTGTGTGTGTGTGTGTGTGTGTGTGTGTGTGTGTATATATATATATATATATATATATATATATATATATATATATATATAAAATTTCTCTTTTCATAGCAGGATGCAAGCATCCTGCAAGATAATAGTTGGGAAGTCCCCAGAATACGGGGGGGTGGGTGTTGGGGATCACCTTAACTCTAAATTCTAATCCAAAGTCAGATAGGTCTGGTCAAGCACAGCAAAATCCCCCCATCCACCCCACTTTCTTACAATATAGTCAGGGAATCCTTTCTATCCACCAATAAGATGCATTCCAGCCAACAAAGAGGCCAGATTAGGTTAATATCTGTTTTCCTTCAAAACTAACATCTGAGAAGTGTCTGTTATGGCGCTGGGAACAAAGCCCATCTTCCCAGCACTGTTTCTTCCATACAGTTACCATGGGCTCTCAAGTAATGGCTTGAATCTCTGCCTTCTAAGTCATCCAGTGACTTTCATGTCGAGTTTATCTGGCTGCATGCATCCATGCAATAGCAGTGATTTCAGATGTGTTTGTAGCGTAAACTACTCATAAATACAGTAAGCAATCCTGTTCCATGTCGAGGGCCCAGGAGACAGCCTCCAAGGGGCTATGAAGTATCCGGCTGGATTGTGTGAAGTAAAGTAGGCGTGTTCCATTCACAAAAATTCAGCCATCCCTATGGTTACCTGCCCTCTTCTTTACATGTGTTATATTTTGACTGAAAGTTTATGTGGGAGCTCGGTGTGATGTCATACAAATGCGATACCAGCATTTGAAAAGCCGAGTCCACAAGGTGGTGAGTGTGAAGCCAGTGTGTACTATGTGGCAAGCTCCTGCCTCAAAACAGACGACCTCAATAAATAATAAAAGCAGTAACAGTGTGTGTGTGTGTGTGTGTGTGTGTGTGTAAAACAAGCCCTGTTCCTAGTATGGATTAGAATGACTTCCATCCTTTTGGCTAGGCACTTGGAATTTCACTGTCCTCTGACCCTAGAAGGTCACAGCAGCAGGAACATCTAACAAGCAAACACATAGCCACAGAAAAGAAGACAATTCTTTATCAGCTTTAGGGATTAGCCATCTAGCAGTCTATATGTGTAGTTATCAGGAGCTCTGAAAGTAGTGTTCAGTAACTAGGACAGACGTGGTGACTCCATCTCCTCAAGACCGGTTAATTATATTTACCACTTCTGTGTCTGAGGCTCATACAGAAAGCTTCCACCAAGGCAGTTAAGATAGACAGCTTTCCATTTATGATTGAATGAAGGACCCTCAGCAAAGCTGAGTGAACGAGAGAGTGTAGAGCTGCCTCTTACGGGGCAAGTTTATTTCACCAGGATTCTATCAGTGAGCTATCAGTCACCGCTGCTTCCATCTGTCACCGCATTTCCAAACTAGTATGTTTTTACTAATATATCAACAACTTACAGAGTGAATTCCGATGGTAAAAAGATTGTACTCAGGTCAACTTACACATGTTGAAACAACATGATTGGGTCACTAAGTAGGCTTTAGCCAGTTTTTCTTTCCTGCGAAGGGAATTTAGGCTCAAGAGAAGCTGAATGGACTTTGTCCAGACACAGAGGATTAGCTTTTTTGTTTTCTAGTTGCTGATTTACTACCAGACCTGAAGTATCCTCCTTTGGTGCCGTGTCCATTCACTACACTTAGCTGTAAAGAGAGGTCTGCAGCCACACACACTGGGTTCAGATATCAGATCTTGAGTTTGCCAGTTGACAGAGACTCCAGGCCCTGATGGTAGATAAACTGTGCAGGTAGACACTAACTCCAGGGCTGTAATTCAGACGGAGTCCACATAGGAAATATCTTATCCCGAGGATACAGAGCTGAGGTATAGGAGGGAGGGCTTGTCTGCCCCTCTCCATAAGAGCGAGAGTGAGAAGCCAGGCCATCACTCCATGTATCTGCTTCTGGTCTTGAACACCTTCTCTCATGGGTCTGCAGGGGTGGTTAGTATGGTATTTGGATGTGAATCCTTTTAATGGCATTCTAAAGAGGTGGTTCGAGTATCACTGAGTACTGGAGCCCAGTTGGAGACTTTATTGCTGTTTACCCTGTTACTCCTGTTCCAAACACAAATATAATAAGTCTCACCATAAAAGCTGTTAACAGGAATGAACAGAGATGGTGTCCAAAAGTGGGTAAGATGTTGGACATTTACTGAACGCTCTAAAAAAGTTCCCTGTGACTCTGTTCTTCAGCTCTAGAACAACACCAGACATGGCTTGACCGCAGTGTGACTTACTTAGTACAGGGTGTTGTTTAAGAAGGATGCTTTTGCCGTGAGCAGTGGACAACAGGGAGGAAGTTAATGACTTATTACTTGGAAGCTCGGCCTGGGTAGAGAAAGAGGCAAAGATGTGGCGAGGCCCAGTTTTGAAAGAGCCTTGTCTTTGGGTTGAAAGGTCTTACTCTATCATTTCATAAAAGATGACAGTGAAGCCGGGCGTGGTGGCGCACGCCTTTAGTCCCAGCACTCGGGAGGCAGAGGCAGGCGGATTTCTGAGTTCGAGGCCAGCCTGGTCTACAAAGTGAGTTCCAGGACAGCCAGGGCTATACAGAGAAACCCTGTCTCGAAAAACAAACAAACAAACAAAAAAACAGACAAACAAACAAAAAAAAGATGACAGTGACTGACCAGAGATGTGTAGCTCAGAGTTAATATACAATATTCTGGATTCAAGCCCCAGTACCAAAAAAGAAGAGCAGTGTAAATGACCAAACCGTGAGACCCCACAGAGTGTGTGGTGCTCACGGTGAGGTTGATAGCTTGCCCCCTTGGGTCTTGGAGGAGAGAGAGCGTGTACAGGGAGAGGTCATGGTTTGCTGAAGCTGCGCTCTGTGAGGATGGACTCCTAAGGAGCTGTGTTCTCTTCTCTGCTTGCAGTTTCCACCTTGCCGCCGCGAAGGGACACGTGGACTGCCTCAAGGTCATGGTGACGCACGGTGTGGATGTGACTGCCCAAGATTCTTCCGGTATGTGCCTTCTTGATCTCTTAAATCACCAAACCAGTGTGAGAATAGCTGTCACAGAAGTGGTACCTATTCACTGTGGAAAATTCAGCATCTGCAGACAGAAGCTAATGATGATAATGATGATGATGATGATGATGATGATGATGATGATGATGATGATGATGATGATAATTAATGCAGTGGTAAAGCTCTGCAGTTGCTCAGTGTTTGTCCTGATGGTCATTTTCATCTTCTGTGAGTCCAGTCATCTGGGGACTCTGTGCTTCTCTCCCTCCATCATTGCTTTTTATATTATTTTCTAGGGCTGGGTGTGTAGATCAGCCAGTATCTCCTAATTCTTGGCTTTAAGTAAACTGATAAATGTGATGGATTATTGGTAACATTATTTCATAGCTAGCTTAGAACTCTGGACAGAAGGACGGCTTTTGTCTTGACTCCTGCTGTATTGCAGTGCCTTCAAAATCTTCTGGGAACTGGGAAAGATGAAGGAAGAAGGAGAAAGAAAAGAATAAACAGGAGAGGGGGGAGGGGAGAAAGAGAGCCGGGAGAGAGGGAGAGGAGGGAAGAGAGGGAGAGAAACTTATTGTGATAGTTAATATTGTCAGCTTGGCAGAATTTAGAAATTATTGCCTGGTAGATTGGCCCAGCGTGTATCCATGGTAGATAATCCTGATGATGTTGAGGTGAAAAATCCAACCACAGTACTATTCCCTAGATGGGAGCTCTTGGAACAAGGGAGAGTGGGGAAAGCGAGCTGAGCATTGGCACGTATTCATTCATTCGTTGTTTACTTCTGTGGACATAATATGGCCAGCTAGTTGAGGCTTTTGCCACTGTGACTTTCTGTCTGTGGGAGGGACTGTGACCTGGAACTGTGAGCCACTCAAACTTTTCTCCCTTAAGCTGCTTGCTTGAGTTACTTTATCACATTAACACATTTATCACCTCAACACACGGGGTGTTGCCTAAAAGCTTGGTGGGTGATTCTGATGTGAAGCCATGGTTGGCAAGCAATGAGCAAGCCAGTTGAGAGAGAAAGCAGGAGAGCCCTTCCTTTATCGCCCTGTAATCTAGCAAGGAGCCCCGGGGACAGGGGACCGGCCGCCTGGGATATGTTCTCTCTCGGCCATGTGGAAAGGTTCAAGATAATGACTTCATTTGTTGCACTTGAAAATCATTGGCTTCTAAAAGGTTTATGTTGGTTTTTACTGGGATATAAAATTGGTATAATTGCAGAGCCTTCATCTGGGTTTTTCATTAAGCTAGCTGTACTGAGTCCCCTCCTCTCCCTCCTATAAGTGGCCCCCTCAGAACAGCCATCTTGGGGATCAGCCAGGTGTTAAAAGGCAATTATTACCCACGGTATGGCTGGAAACCTAATGTTTCAGAACAGTTTTCAGTCTGTGGCGTGTTTGGCTCTCTTTCTTTTTTTTTTTTTTTAAAGTAATTCACTAATTTGGAATCTTTTATATTTTGGGGAAAGTTGTATTTGTCTTTTGGAGAAGCCAAGAAACAGACGGGGTCAAGTTGGCAATGTAGTCAAACTGATAAAACTACTTTTGGGGAAAATGGAGGAAAAATAGAAGTACCAATGATTTTTCCGAACAGCTCCACAGAGAGCTCCAAAAGATATATGAGGAAGGGCAGTGTTAGTAGAAAAATAAAGGACTTCCTCAAGTGACTCTTTTGAGGGGAGTATTAATTCATTTTATGCAAATGACGTCTTTAATCTCAAGGCCCAGCTATTTCATCTATTTTTAAAGCACACCATCACTGTTTTTAAAGTTATTTCACATCATACAGTGTAAATATGAGTGGTTAGCACACCTCCGATAATATCAGCAAGGGCGGGGTGGGGGTGGGGGGTGAGGCGTGCTCTCTAACAAACTTCAGTGCCAGCGAACTAGACTGCAGTGAGCAGCCCCACTGTCCTGTGGTTCTGCCACACTGCTTCTGCTGTTAGGAAACAGATGAGATGGGAATCTACTTACTCTGTCAGAGCCAAACATCACCCTTTGTCTTTCCTTAAAGAGGGAAGTTATCTCCTGGGATACATGTTATGATAGGAAAGTAACCCAAAAAAGGCCAAGAAGATAACCACTGCTTCTACACCTGCCAGAAGGAAAAAATATTATTATGCTCCTTAAAAAAGCAACATGTTTTCCTAACATATTTTTACTTAGCTCAGATCACATTATAGAATTCTATGTCCTGCATTTTGCAGCACGAGCGTGCATGCGTGTGTGTGTGTGTGTGTGTGTGTGTGTGTGTGTGTGTGTGTGTATACATGTGTATCATTTCCCAGGGTCATATTTTGAGACAGGGTCTGTCCTTGGCCTATTCAATAGGCTTATGCCGGTTGGCCAGCCAGGAAGCCCTAGGGATCAGCCTAATTCAGCCCATCTCTGCCTCTCCAGTACTGGGATTATAAGCTCACACCACCGTACTCTGCTTTTTAAATGTAGGTTCTGTGGGGCGAGTTCTTGTGTTTGCAAAACAAGTAGCGTGGTGGCTCACGCCTTTAATCCCAGCACTTGGGAGGCAGAGACAGGCCAGCCTGGTCTACAAAGTGAGTTCCAGGACAGCCAGGGCTACACAGAGAAACCCTGTCTCGAAAAACCAAAACAAAACAAAACAAAACAAAACAAAAAAAAACCCGACTCAATACCATGCCGTTGTCTTTTATTTAGTATCCAGCCCATATCATATTTCCCATCATGCTCTTTTTTTTTTTTTTTTTTTTTTGGTTTTTCGAGACAGGGTTCCTCTGTATAGCCCTGGCTGTCCTGGAACTCACTCTGTAGACCAGGCTGGCCTCGAACTCAGAAATCCACCTGCCTCTGCCTCCCGAGTGCTGGGATTAAAGGCGTGTGCCACGCCCGGCTCCCATCATGCTCTTAAGATGCTTTTCATCAGCTTTTTTTGTGGCCACACAAGCCATATGGGTTCGCTTTTTATATATGATCACATCTCCAACTGGATTTCTGAAAGCTGGGTCAACAGCGAACCCTGAACATCCCAGCTCCACGCCACCTTCTTGCAGACTGAAGTGACGTTGGAGGGACACAGGAGCGCACGCTTGGACCACGTTTGAGGCTCCACAGTGCTGGCCAATGGAAACTGATTGAAATCAATGACTCTGAGCACTCTATGACCCAGGATGGTGTCCAGAAGTTCCACAGAGTCTCAGCGCTCCCACCCACTTCCGGTCACTTGCCAGCAGCGGCAGTGAGGTCAGCACCGCGTAGAGGCCTTGCTGTTTCATCTGGGTCTTGGTGTGGCACCTACATCTGGAGTTGACTCTGCCACTCCAGCCACGACAGTGAACACAACAGCAAACGACAAGGAATGTCTCCTCGGAGAGAAGCGCATGGGCTATCTGGCCTGATCTGGACCACGCTGCTTAAGCTTTTTCTGCCACGACAGTGAGGAGGACAAACTGCTGGCTTTTACTGCCCTGGCCTGTGCCTCTCCCGTGACCTGTTTGTGGTGTTCACTCTCAATGTGTCCCTCTCAAGAAAGCACACCTGACCATGACAGAAAGGAGCCAATCGATCACTGTGCCTTCGTGGTTGTCTTTAGTACAAAATGCCTCTCATAGTTAGAGGGCAATTTAAAGAGCTCAGCCTTGACGAGATGTTCCCAGCAAACCCCACCTTCAGCATTGCACAGTATGGCGAGATGCAGTAGCCTTCAGGGTGAAAGCTGCTGAGGGGAGATGTGAAAGTCGGTTCCTGAGAATCACACCCTGTTGCGTTGGGATTGCATCACCATCTCTGTCCTTAGCTCCATCATCATCTTCTAAAGACAAATACGGTGTACTTGCATATAACAATAATAAATCTTTAAGAAAATAATAATAATTTTTAAAAAGAAGTATGAAAATGTAAACCACAGGAGCCCTTGGAGGGGTGAAACTTGTGAGTCTTCCTCTATCATCCTGAGTCCTCCTAGCATTGTGAGTCCTCCTCCTAGCATTGTGAGTCCTCCTCCTAGCATTGTGAGTCCTCCTCCTAACATTGGGAGTCCTCCTCCTACCCTTCCATTCCATTAGACACCCAAATCCCTCTCAAAATTGAGACTTTATGAAAATAAAAAAGATAATGCTGGACCAGGTGTAATAATGCATGCTTTTAATCCCAGATTTAGGAGGCAGAGGCAGGCACGTCTTTGAGATTTTAAGACCACCCTGGTCTACATAGTGAGTTCCAGACCAGCTAGAGCTGGGGTTAAAAGCACGTGTCTAAAATACTTGTCTAAGTGACTATTATCTTTTCTATCCACCCCCCCCCCCATTTTTCCTGAGATGGGTGGTAAGAAAGGAGAGAGGAAAAGATAATATTCACTTAATCAGATATGTTAGAAGATGATTCATCCGAATAGCTGCATGTCATAATCAATAAGGATCAGCACGCCTGGCCGTGGAACTCCTCAGATGCTGACACTCAGAAGTGGCCTTGGAGTCCAGATTGTGCTTTAGATATAGGGGCAAAGGGGGCAGTCTCATAACTCTAATCGTAACATGACTAGAAGCAAACGCTTTCCATTCAGCTTCCTCTGGGAATGCAGCAAGGTAGCTGGGCTGGTGCTTTAGTGGTAAAAATCCAGGTAAAGATGAGGAATTTCCTTTAAAAAATTTATTAGCTGGGCTGGAGAGATGGCTCAAGAGTTAAGAACACTGACTGCTCTTCCAGAGGTCCGGAGTTCAATTCCCAGCAACCACATGGTGGCTCACAACCCTCTAAAATGGGATCTGGTGCCCTCTTCTGGTGTGTCTGACAGCTACAATGTACTCACATACATTAATCTATGTATGAATAAAATTGTAAATAATAACCAATTGGTTTTGTGATTTTATTGTAGAAATATATTCTGCACTTTGAAACTGACCTTTAAGGCCTATCTGGTTGAATAGTTGAACATCGGAGACACCTTATTTCTTAATTATTTTCCTATTTCCAGGTGTGAAAATGTCACAGGCACTTGAGCAGTGTGATTAGACATCTCAGAGCTCTGCTAGTTAGTTCTTACCTCTATTCTCTAGAAGTCTTGAGTTATGAAGAAATTATCATTCAGTAGTTCAGAAGAAGGTGCTTAGAGTCACTTTCAATATAGAATCAATCATTTGGTGAAATGTCATCTGGGTCTCTTGGTTTATAATTAACACTAGTCTCTCTCTCTCTCTCTCTCTCTCTCTCTCTCTCTCTCTCTCTCTCTCTCTGGCAAAGATCTGTCAGATTAACATGAGGTATGGTTACCTTGATATTTGTCTGTAGGGAAGTTATTCCCTGACAGCCCAGACATCCATAGCTGTCTGGGAGCCAGGAAAATGTATCTTCTCCTTCCAGCGGGCTTCCATCATAAGTAATATACTCTGTCCAGGAAAATTTGTATTTGAAGAGAGAAATTTGTTTTGATGCTGGCAGTGAGAGACATCTTGCTTCAGTATGGCAGTGTCCAGCGACGATTTGTGTTTTGGAGTTTTGAGACCAAGTGAAAATACTGCTATTTAGGGGCTTACATCGCAGGGGAATAGATGAATGTTTGCTTCTCTAGACATCAGTCACTCCCTTCTAGGTATGGCCAGAACCCTGGAAGTGAAATGAAAGCCTGTTATTTAGTTGTGGTGTGTTATTTGAATATTCCTACCACACTGTCTTTGGACAACTATTGCCTTTGTCCAGTGAATAGTGTTTGTGTGGAGTAGCTTTGTTTCCCAGAGTAGTAACCAGCTTAATGCATTGCAGGCAGAGGATAAACAGTCCCCAGTTTACAGTCAGGATAGGTTCCAGAAGTTCATTTGTAAGGCATTTGTTTAAAATTTAATCTGCAGTTGTCCTTAGAAACAGTGGTACGACTGATGTTTGCGGAAGCCAAGCTAACCAGCAAGTCTAAGAGCTGCAAAGGATAATGAAACCCATGCTCTTGGGCCTCTTTTAGTTCTGAAAAAGAGAGAGGCAGCCTGTACCTAAAACTGAAAAGGACAAAGAAATTCTTATTTTCCCACTTTCAAGGGCCTTTTCCCTCATCTCTCTTCATCCTCCTCATCCTCATCCTTCTAAGAGAGAGTTGGAGGGATTTCTGCCTCAGTGTCCTACCCTAGCTAAACAAACGTCCTTAACATCTCAGGGTATCTTTTGCAGAATAAAAGAGATGTGTTCTTTTGAGAATATGGATGGTTTTATGTGGCTCCTTTAATATCCTTACCCTCTCATCTTTAAGGTGTTTCCTAGCCGTGTGATTCTCTAGTAAATTCTAGTCAGTGCTGAATGAAGACAAAAAGAAAATGTATTTTAGAACTGGGCCATCACATAAGATAAATCTTTCCTCTAAATGGGTGATCTCAACTCTAGGTTCTTTTTTCTCCTTTTAGGGGATACTTTGTAATGTCTCATAGTGGATTTGATTGTCACAACTAGACTTCTCATAGGTAGAGGCCAGGGGAGCAGATTAACAGATTAATCATCTACAGCAATTATTCAGCATAAAACATCAATCGTTTTGAAGTTGAAACTGGGTTTGACCCGAGTCCCAAAATAAAGGTTGTTTATCAGTGTTACCTTGGGGATGTGTTGGTACTCGTTACAGCCATTGAACTTAGCATACACTTTAGTTCAAAATGACTGGAATAAATATATTGGGAACTGGATGCTCACTGGCAGTCGGTGTTGTAGGAGCTAGAATCTCAACAGAAAGTGAGACAGAATTGACAGGGCAAGAGACCAGTTGACCAACAGGTAGGTAGGTAGGGGTGTGTGTGTGTGTGTGTGTGTGTGTGTGTGTGTCCATCTCTAGAGCTGAGAATGGGGTGAGTACTGTAAGGTATGTGGTGTTAGGAAGAGTAAAGAAATGAAGCAGAAAACCAGTGTAAAAGGAGTTAAGGAAGAAAAGGAATTTGTAATGGGTAGGGCAGAAAAGGGTCTATATTTGAGACAAGGTCTCATGCATCCCAGGATGGCCCCAAACTGTATAGCCAAGGATGACCTTGGACATCTGATCTGGTGTTGGTATCACAGTGCCTCACAGTGCCACATTTATGTCCTGCTAGGTATTGAACCCGGATGTTGAATCATGAATGCTTAGCCAGCCTCTCTA